>WNWK01000073.1:0-140000 GCA_009830355.1 Cherax destructor
TTTAAGATCACAGGTAAATCTTGCAAACTTCTACTTACATTAAGCCTACACTGTACTTACCTGTCTCTTAACTACCTCGTAGTATTGTGTTACTTTCTTTCCAGCTAAAGAAGTCTGGTCTAAGACCGGGCCGCGGGGACGATGATCCCTGGAACCATTAACAGGAAACAGTAGGCGAAGTCTGCAAGCTTTTAAACACCCTTTCTTCCAAGAGGAATCACCAACAGACTGTCTTCAAGAGGACACCTTACTTATACCGTCAAGCAATACTTTATTTACCTGTGTCTGATCTACGTCGAGGTGCATAATACACAAACATTCTGGCTAAAAGGGCCGTTAATAAGGGTTTCAATTTCTAGCATACTTCTTTTAAACCCAGGTAGCCAGTTTCTAACTTACCTTTCGTTGTCTATTTCATCCTTCAGAGTTGCTTAGATGCAGACAACTAGGCGGTCTCCACCTGGAGGATATGTGCGCATACTTCCAGCTAATTAACTTGCTTCCACCAAGCTGGAGTGTGGACACTCCCAGCAAGTGAACACATTTCCACCATGGGAGACCGAGGGTCCACACACCTGCATCCTGCACCAACATTGCCCCAGCCTCGTTCACAATCCTCTGGATCACTAAGGTAAACTTGTGTGGCTCAAACTACGGTCTAAGTCGCAAGTAATCACTATCAACCCCTAAGACAAGACAACCCCGTCAGTCAACCTCGCTACTCAAACTAGAGTAAAAATTTCGTTACTCCAAACATCACAAAATGCAAAACTAATAACAGATGTAGCAAGACTTTACAAATGTAAAATTAAGTAAGCCGACACCTCTATATAGATAACTACGAGAGTAAGCAAATAATACTACGACTATCCGGGGATCGAACCCACGGTATTTTAGCCCGCCTCATGGGAAGCCAACAATGCTTCAAACATCAGGTACCAAGTAATACTGAACATGTTACTCCTGGTGCTAGCACAATTATTAAATTCATGATAAGCGTTAAACCCATAAAGGCTATATTAGTGGCTGGGGAATGGGATCAAGATACACACTTTAAATTGTACTAATATTTTAAACTGTACTAATTGTAATACTTTTTTTTTTGCTACCTCTTTACTATAAATTTTGTTAATTATAAAATTTCTAGCTATTCTTCTTTTGTTATAATATAAAATAATTAGTAATTAAAATTCACCACTCCATAACCCATGTCTAGTTTTAACTAGGCTGTAAGCATCAGTATTAGTCTGCCCGAAATGCTCAGGTATGCAAATGGCTGTCTTTGCACTTAGCACTTTATAACCTGTAAATCACACATTGTAAACTATAAAAGACAAATTCAATTTAATTTAAGATCCCTTCAACAGCATCAAGTGACTTAGGAATGGGTGCCTCGGGGGGAGGGGTCAGGCACTGCCTCCGCGACCAGTCCTCCCCAAACAAAATTGTAGCTTAGCACAATGTTTACTCCGGTAAGCCAGCAGAAGGCCTCGGTCAGATGACCAAAGCTCCAGCTGTGGGTCATCATCTGACTAAGACCCGCGTCAGGAAACACTTGCCCTGCTTCCTGACAAACCTTACCTAAGAATCACTTTCTCACCGTACCACTAAGAGAATGAGACACACAGGAAATACCAAGAGGTCTATAGTTTGTAGACGTAACAGTCAGGAACTGGATGAGCGAGAGGTGCAACAGTTAGGTATCTTTATTGTCGAAACGTTTTGCCTGCATCAGGCTTCTCCAGTCTAATATCGAGGTGTAGATAAATGGTTCAAAGAACCGACAGGATGATGAAGTAAGCACTTGTTCGACACTTAGTTATCTTTATTAAAGCGACCCAAGTGTTGTACAAAATTCTTCCTCTAATACTGAGGTAAATACTGGAGGCAGCACAAGCAGTGTAGATCCGTACTCGGATCTACGGAGTTCCTCGGTACTCTTCGTTATTCATTGTGTGGCAAGTAAACTTGCCGAGCCAGGAGGGCCAGGAGAGCAGCCATGGGCGGCGGCACACTTCACAAATACTGAAGCTTACTATAGTCATGAGAATGAAAAAAAAATGGGGATTAGCCAGAATAACATTACCACTGTCGATGAGACCACGGGAGTGCCACCACCTCGCTGGCACAGCCAACTCTCACCTGATATTTTGGTGCCACAGTTGACCTCCCGCTGATGTACGCAAGCATACACGCGCACAGGTAAATATGTGAATATGTGGTAGGCCTATAGAATGGATTAGAGGTCACAAACGAGACAATGATTGAAAAAATAAACAAGACTATAGTTGGAATAGTCTAGCTACAAGTGCCGGATCAACAAGGCTGTGATGGATATGTGGGGCAGTGGGCCTCCATCAGCAACAGCCTGGTTGACCAGGCAAGCACCAGAAGAGCCTGGCCTATGACCGGGCTTCGAGAGTAGAGACACTCGAAACTCATCAAAGGTATATCAAAGGTATATCAAAGGTATATCAAAAGTATCAAAGGTGCAAACAGGTAATCACATACGGATCTAGGAGAGTACTAGGCGCGCATCTAGGAAAACGAAAGGAAAAGACTCTTGAACCCCCTGTGTGAACTAAAGATCTCAACACTACTACCACGTCTAAGAGGAGGATGGAGGGGTGTGTGTGCTGGATTAAAGACACTGTAGGCCCTGGGCGCTGATAATAGTAGGCCTGAGACAGACAAATAGGTCCATTGAGACTTATACATTGTATACAAATAATTCAAATTGTAAAAATCAGATTAAATAGGTTTCCTCTTTTTTGACTCCAAATTATTTTTGAGGGACTGAAAGTTTTTCCGTAGATCAGAGGCATTATGCCCATTTTGTCCAGTCTATAATTCGGGTTCGCAAAGAAGGGATATCACAGCTAACCAGCTGTTAATGAAGGCAGACAAGAGGCATACAGGTATAATCCAGCGAGTATCCTCCTCATCGGTAGTGAGAGGAGACAAGAGGCCAGTGTTACCACAATGTCGAAAATGATAAAAACTGTGTGTCTGGGAGGGTAGAACAGAGGCAACACTAACCCCTATGGACGGAAGCTAGCATAAACACGACCCCAGCTGCGTCAGCATTCTCAGTTAATACAAGAACAGCTTTCAACAAATCTCAGGTGCTTAACTGGACACCACACGTCTTGTAGGGTGAAATACCAGACACCACACGTCTTGTAGGGTGAAATACCAGACACCACACGTCTTGTAGGGTGAAATACCAGACACCACACGTCTTGTAGGGTGAAATACCAGACACCACACGTCTTGTAGGGTGAAATACCAGACACCACACGTCTTGTAGGGTGAAATACCAGACACCACACGTCTTGTAGGGTGAAATACCAGACACCACACGTCTTGTAGGGTGAAATACCAGACACCACACGTCTTGTAGGGTGAAATACCAGACACCACACGTCTTGTAGGGTGAAATACCAGACACCACACGTCTTGTAGGGTGAAATACCAGACACCACACGTCTTGTAGGGTGAAATACCAGACACCACACGTCTTGTAGGGTGAAATACCAGACACCACACGTCTTGTGGTGAAATACCAGACACCACACGTCTTGTAGGGTGAAATACCAGACACCACACGTCTTGTAGGGTGAAATACCAGACACCACACGTCTTGTAGGGTGAAATACCAGACACCACACGTCTTGTAGGGTGAAATACCAGACACCACACGTCTTGTAGGGTGAAATACCAGACACCACACGTCTTGTAGGGTGAAATACCAGACACCACACGTCTTGTAGGGTGAAATACCAGACACTAGATAGTGTATAGATGTAAAAATAAGACAGTAGGTGAAAAAGCTCACACTAGGTGTAAGTAATCCTGAACATCATAGAAGGGATTCGAGGAGGATAAAAAGCACTCAGTATCTCAAACACTTGTAGCTAAACCCCACAGTTGGGTGGTGGGGGAGAGGGGAGGGAAGCCAAGTACGTTTGTTTATGCTGTAACAGATATACGTGACTCACAGACTGCTACACATGTGGCAGCAGGCCGGGGGAGAAGGGGAAGGGGGGGAGAGAAGGAGGGGAAAGGGGGTAGTGACCCCTGCACCCAACAATTGACACCACTTGCCTTCCTTATGTTTACACACACACACACACTTACACACACACTTACACACACACACACACACTTACACACACACTTACACACACTTACACACACACTTACACACACACTTACACACACACTTACACACACACTTACACACACACTTACACACACACACACACACACACACACACTTACACACACTTACACACACTTACACACACTTACACACACTTACACACACTTACACACACTTACACACACTTACACACACTTACACACACTTACACACACTTACACACACACTTACAGGAAGTGGAATAGCTTGGGAAGCGATGTAGTGGAGGCAGGATCCATTCATAGCTTTAAGAAGAGGTATGATAAGGCTCATGGCGAAGGGAGAGAGACCCAGTAGCGGCCAGTGAAGAGGCGGGGCCAGGAGCTATGACTCGACCCCTGCAACCACGACTAAGTGAGTACACACACAAGACACCAAATGGGGGTCTTAATGTGCGAGATAAGACTGCACACGTCTAGCGCTGATGCCTGAGCATCTTGACAAACAGAGATTTTACAAACCGCTTAGGATATCATTTCTTCAACATATCCGCATTTTTAACAACAGGAACTGGATCTACCCTCCCCTTGGATCAAACCTAACTACCTTCCATTCATTAGGCGATGTATGGCTCATAGTTATTTCCCCTATTAATAATAGCTAAATATATTTAGGTCGACGCACGATCCCAGAAAGGTATCCCCGTATTGCATAACCCCAATCCCCAGTACCTCAATGCATGCGAAAGGAATAATGCAGAGTGCGGCACAGGTATTCCAGAAACGGGAACTAGGGGATCACAGATTGAAATTAAAATATATAAAAAAAAAGGCACAAGGATGCCAGGAAATATTCTTCGGCCTCAAAATGGTCAGAAAATGGCATAATCTGTGCCCACTAAGATGAGCGAAGCTGATCACTGACAAGGAAGTCGGTCAGGAGCAAAACACTCGAACCAAGCAACCACAACTAGGAGAGCACAAGGCAAAGTCAACGGGGGAGGGGGAAGCTGGTGAACACAAGCAGGGGGGCGGGACGAACATAAGGGGGTAAACACAACGGGAGGGGAGGGGTGAACACACACCCCCAGCAGGCTGCATCGCCCTGCCGCATGCATTCAGAACTTTACCCATCACCTACACTCCACAAAATTGTTTAAGTTCGGCGGAGGAAGAAGTCAACTTTCTAGACGAAGAAATAAAATCTTTTTTTGTATTCCCCTTCAAGGAATACTTTTAAGAAGTGTTGAACCCCTTATTACCGTAAATACTGAATAGTTACCTAAAAAAAAAATTATACATGTGCTTGATGTATTTACTAAAGAATAATGGTGTATATAACACGTGTAATAGTTATCTTTACTCCGACACATCTGTATTGGATTTCTTCAGTCCAATACAGATGTATGCGACTGAAGAAGCCTATGCGGGCGAAACGTTTCAGAATACAGATACTGTTGCACATGTGTCTTATTTATCAACCTGTCTGTATTGTATATCATTATCACATTCACATTAGTGAATATATTTAAATATTAATGAGAACTCGAAAGCCAGGTGGCTCGGCGTGGTATTCAAAAAATTTCATCTAAACAATCGAAGGTCTGGCAGGTTTGGCAAAGCTCCTGGAGAGCGAAACGTTGCCACAATAAAATGTCGCATTAGTTGCACATGTGTACTTTAACCTAACATATTGTAGGTAATTCTACAAACATTATTACACGACAAGTATGACAGAAAGAAGTTCGAGGTACCAGTGATTACCTGGAGAGAGTTCCGGGGGTCAACGCCCCCGCGGCCCGGTCTGTGACCAGGCCTCATTATATCATGGTTACAAAAGAATGTGCACTGCATACACCTCAAATTAAAGTGGTGAGTCTTACCACGTATCTTTTACGTAAACTTAGGGCTTTCTTTAATTTAGAAAGCAGCTTTCACAATGCGGCTGTCTTTTATTTGTCAATACTTCTCACGCGTATTTTTAGTAGCACCTGAAAGGTGTTAGAACATGTAGTATCCCAGCTCCGGTAGTGGGAAGGGATCGGACCCCGTATCAAGTCAGTGATGGAACTAGCAGTGCCAGAGTCCTGCCAGTTTTCAGAGGTGTTTAGAATGTTATTACATTGTGGTATGGAACCAGGAAGAGTCATTCCCACGTGGTAGGGAGCCAAGAACAGCCACCGCCACCTCCACCTGACGAGGCCGGAGTATTTTGAGTGACTGTAGGTAATCAGTCATCCAAAACAGCAGAGAGCTGTTCAGCTGCCTATGTCAGGACAGTAATATTTCCGCTTGATATCATATCTAATGGTGTCACTAGTAGTTCAGTGATAGTATTAGTTAGTTGAGTCACGAGCCTTGCACGTGATCACTGTCCGTTACCAGCCTTTCCTGCTGACCTAAGCAGTGTCAAGAGGTCAAGCTTGAATATGAACGCCCCTTGTTCTGGAGCGTCAGTGATAGTCGAGAGAGCAGAGAGTAGACAGGCCAGGCTACAGGCTCTGAGAGTACTCCCATATATTTCCACCAATACATCAGTTTCCAACCAAACCACGTCTGTGTTTATTACCCAATTCCATGAGAAGAACCTCCACGATAATGGAATCCCAGCCCGCAGGAGCTGTATAATCCCTAAGTGCTTAGTGAATCACAACAACAATAATAATAATAATAATAATAATAATAATAATAATAATAATAATAATAAGGGTGAAGTATCTAACTTTGGAGGCATTATTGGAATCAGACCCGATAAGCCCAGAGGTTGAACACACGTGCCCCACACCTCATAAAATGCCCATCAATACAAACACATGTCAACAACAATGTCATCACCAGCAATACTATCACAAAATATGGTTCCGTTGCAGAAAATCTCGGCAGCGGTAGCAATAGCTGGCGCAGCAGCGCCTCCCGTAACCCCCCAGCGTTGAGTGAAGCGGCGCAGATGGATACCAAAGAGCACAACTTGGTATAGGTGGCTACAGCAGCAAGCTCTCTCACCCATTCTTACAAATTTAATAATGGCGCTGCTTTAAACAGATCTGTCGCCGTTCCTGCTCCTGCAGTTCCTCCTATTACTGCTGCTGCTGTTCCTCCTATTACTGCTGCGCTGCTGTTCCTGATAGGGACGCCACTGTTGCTATGCATCCTGCTGCTGCCGGTACATTGGTACAGCCATTAAATTTTTGTACTGGTTGTTCACTCCCGTGCTCTGAGACTCGCAACCTTCAAACTCGCTTCTTGCAGTCTCAGCCACTATACAAAGGAGTACGCTGGCACTGACGACAACATTGGCACTCAACACTAGTAGTGTTGGCACCACCACACGTGCAGTCTGGCACCTCACACACAAGGTAAGCTTAAAGGAACCAGCAAGCCCGTACCGCTGAAAGATGACAAAAAGCAAGGAGTGTACACACGACTATCATTAACGAGTTCTCTTATAATAGCCACGCTTCTGCTCCTGGGGTCACAACAACCATCAACATTACCACTCAACCTCTACAATTAACAGTCTCTCGCATCCACCACAACTACTACCACCCTCGAACACCACAACCACCATCCTTATCCGCTCTATAACCCCCCCACCACTACCAGACCCAAAATCAGTAGCTCCATCACCGCCCCCACAACTACCGACATGCCTCCACTATTCCTTATTGTACTCAACGACACAAAACTGCATCACTAACACGCGCGATCTTCAATATTCGCGTTACTAAGCTGTGGAATTTCTTTTATTAAAAAAAAGGAAGGGAGGTACAACTGCAGTGTGTTGATAAACATTTCTTGTTATATATTCCATCTTTGCGAAATATCAAGGTTTTTCGTTTCATAAAGATATCAGATTTCACTTAATCTTTCCCTAAAGAATGAACGCAGGATGTATTTCACACCGTGTTGAAATCTTTCGTGAGCTGTGAGACTTTTGCTAGACATGAGGGTATTGTCAGTTGAGGTTCCTGTGGAGGCTGGGAAAGGCTATAAAGTAGCAGCAGAAGCTGAGGTGGAAGGGAGTTTACGAAGGATCTAAGTGGCAGTAGCTGTGAGAGGGAGAGAGGCAGGCCACACTGCAAGGCTTTAAATAACCGCTTGAAGCCCCCAGCCAACTCCTGGTTTCCACTGATCTCCTCCTCCCGGAGATCACCTAGTTTCTCTGATCTCCTCCTCCCGGAGATCACCGCACTTGATGCCGCCATCACTTGGTTTCTCTCTAATCTCCTCCTTCCAAAGATCACATATGATGCTACCACCACCAGCCAAGCCAGCTTCCCACCATACCCATCCACATCATAACTATCTCAGCCGCACGATACTGCTGTATCCAAACTCGTTCAATAATAAATCATACAACAGTGTGCGAATAGCTTTTTACCTAACATATTAATGCCTAGAGAAGGACGGGCGGTTTTTTTTACTGACATTTTACCCAGGATATAACTTCCAATGGAAACCGAACATCTAACATTTATGCGAAGAGGCGGGGCCAGGAGCTATGAATCGTCCCCTGCAGCTCCACACACACTAAAAACACCTACCGTATTTTGAAACAACCCTCCAGTTAAAAATCGCTCACACATTTTCCAAACGCAGAAAAACATTCATATATTGTTCAAAATTCGTGTTTTAATACGTACTATAACAGACAGCTAAAATGTTCACCGAAACGTTCACAAGCGGTCGAAACAGACCAACACTCGGGTGATCGTAACAGAGGTCTGGGTCGACACTTGGCTCGACTGCGAGAATCATACCTACACTTAAAACTTTGTAACCGTGGACACAAAGAGAAGAGACATTTAACGGGGCAGACGGCCATGAATTACGATAACTGTACAGCATTGTTGTTCATGACACGCTAAATTCACATGGGTCCTCCTCCACACTCCATCCACACTCCATCCACACGCCATCCACACGCACACGAAATAAAAAATATCAATAACAATACCAATAATAACACTTCTAAATGTACTCATGAAGAATAAAGCCACAATACGGCGGCTGCAACAATTCACAAATGGCCCAGGTTATGAGAACTGTTCTCGCAACTGTCTATCAACGAAATCAATGACGTCCCAACTTTAATACCCCCACACAAGCAACACACAGCATGACCTCAAATTCATTAGTAAAAATACTCACTATTAGTAGTAATTTCAACAGTATATGCCAACTGACAATTATCTCTGCCAACATAATTCCCGTTTATTTGGACAAAAATAAACGTCGTACTTTCAAGCCTCCTAAGTACGTTTCTTTTGTAGTGTGTTGTTTGCTGTTCTATTTGCAGGCAGCTAATACCGAAAATGCTTTATGGTGCATTAACAATAATCTAACCCTTGGCCAGCGGGCCACATTATGGCCAGAGGATTTTTTTTGGGGTCCCACGAACAAAAAGAATAAAGTCACTATGCCGAGGGTGAAAAATTCACAAATATCCCGCAGTTAGGACACTTATGATGTCCTTTCGGTCCCTCCTGGACTACCGTCAAGTTACAACCGAGGCGAGAGTCGTCCAGGACGGACCGAAACGTCGTCACTAGACACGAATTTCCATAAAAAAAAAACGAGATAATGCCTCACGCATAAAAAGAATAATTAGGTAGGAACGAGCACTGCAGTAGCCTTGAATCTTTCTGCAGAAGGCAGAAATCTTCAGTTCCAAGACTACGGTGCTCTTCTTCAACTCCAACCCTGAGGGACTGATCACCTCATCTATTGGATAAGTTCTACAGTCTTCACATTGTGTCTTTGTACTGATAAAGCCACTGGATGGCAAAAACGTCTACAAATATACCCAAGTGTCGCACATGTGTAATTCATCGTTATGATCTTCCGTAGGTAAATACGAAAAAAAAAAACCAGCAGGCCTACCATGCTGGCAAGAAAATATCACAGGCCTAGAAGACTATTAAAAAATAATAAACACATACAATAGTGAAGGTACGTGTTTGTACTAAATCCAAGTACACGCAGGCCCCCCTTATACAGCAGGCTAAGTTCTGGGCTACAGCCGTAAAGCGAATCATAACCCCCTCTTACTTTCACATGTTTACGCTATTCTATATTAAGCGAGCAATAGAGCTAGGCCTAAAAAAAATGCATATAGAGAACACACATTACTTAAAATATTTTCATCCTTATAGTGAGTGGTGAATATACTTATTGTAGGAAGTCTGTACAAATGAATAGCTATAATTGAAACGCTGTATTAGCGAACCCGCTGTAAAGTGAGGCTCTCCACGTACAAATTTATAACAAAAAAATCCTGCCATTTTGTTTTCATTAGACGGTGGGAAAAAATTGAGAGAGAAATTCAGTATAATGCGACCCTTTAATGACTACGTTTTGCCCAACAAAGGATCGCTTATATTGAATCTGAGTATTTTTCCATCGTATCGGTATTTTATACCATTTATCTCCATGAGAGAGATCAGCAATCCTGGCGGAGAGAAAAAGAAAATAAACTGGTATCCATTTTACGCTTATTTGGCAGGACGGTAGTACCAGCCTACCACCACAGACGGTAGTACCTCCATGGATGGTTGTTGTCTACCAGCCTACTACCACAGACGGTAGTACCTCCCTGGATGGTTACTGTCTACCAGCCTACTACCACAGGACGGTGGTAACTCCCTGGATGGTTACTGTCTACCAGCCTACTACCACAGGACGGTACTACCTCCATGGATGGTTGTTGTCTACCAGCCTACTACCACAGGACGGTACTACCTCCCTGGATGGTTGCTGTCTACCAGCCTACCACCACAGACGGTAGTACCTCCCTGGATGGTTGTTGTCTACCAGCCTACTACCACAGACGGTAGTACCTCCCTGGATGGCTGCTGTTTACCAGCCTACTACCACAGGACGGTGGTAACTCCCTGGATGGTTACTGTCTACCAGCCTACTACCACAGGACGGTACTACCTCCCTGGATGGTTGTTGTCTACCAGCCTACTACCACAGGACGGTACTACCTCCATGGATGGTTGTTGTCTACCAGCCTACTACCACAGGACGGTACTACCTCCCTGGATGGTTGCTGTCTACCAGCCTACTACCACAGACGGTAGTACCTCCCTGGATGGTTGTTGTCTACCAGCCTACTACCACAGACGGTAGTACCTCCCTGGATGGTTGCTGTTTACCAGCCTACTACCACAGACGGTAGTACCTCCCTGGATGGTTGCTGTCTACCAGCCTACTACCACATTACGGTAGTACCTCCCTGGATGGTTGCTGTCTACCAGCCTACCACCACAGGACTGTAGTACCTCCCTGGATGGTTGCTGTCTACCAGCCTACTACCACAGACGTAGTACCTCCCTGGATGGTTACTGTCTACCAGCCTACTACCACAGGACGGTACTACCTCCCTGGATGGTTGTTGTCTACCAGCCTACTACCACAGGACGGTACTACCTCCATGGATGGTTGTTGTCTACCAGCCTACTACCACAGGACGGTACTACCTCCCTGGATGGTTGCTGTCTACCAGCCTACTACCACAGACGGTAGTACCTCCCTGGATGGTTGTTGTCTACCAGCCTACTACCACAGACGGTAGTACCTCCCTGGATGGTTGCTGTTTACCAGCCTACTACCACAGACGGTAGTACCTCCCTGGATGGTTGCTGTCTACCAGCCTACTACCACATTACGGTAGTACCTCCCTGGATGGTTGCTGTCTACCAGCCTACCACCACAGGACTGTAGTACCTCCCTGGATGGTTGCTGTCTACCAGCCTACTACCACAGACGGTAGTACCTCCCTGGATGGTTGCTACCAGCCTACTACCACAGGACGGTACTACCTCCCTGGATGGTTGCTACCAGCCTACTACCACAGGACGGTAGTACCTCCCTGGATGGTTGCTACCAGCCTACTACCACAGGACGGTACTACCTCCCTGGATGGTTGCTACCAGCCTACTACCTACAAAGTTAAGTTTTGACTTTCAATAAAAGGAATGTAAACATACACTAGCGAGGGATCTAGGGACAGGTTGGATACGAAATGGAGAAGCTGTACACTACTCAAGTTACTCTTGTACTTATCCAAATATCGTAAGATTCCTGTCCAAGGTGACAACCCCCTCCCATCAACCACAGTGACAACCCCCTCCCATCTACCACAGTGACGACAACCCCCTCCTCCTCAAACGCGCGCACGCTTACTATTACTGGGGCCATAACCTTCACAATAACAAGAACTGAAGGTCAACATTCAAGTGAGGATCTCTGTAAACACGACTCAGATGAATCCCCACTCTTTCCCTCAGTATTACTCACTTTCGTACGGACGTACGTGCATGAGTACGTGTACAAGCACGCCCCCCTTCATTTGAGTCTCATTGTTAATCATTCACGTACGTGTACAAGCTTTGCGTACAAAAGTGTACGTATAGTTAATTTAGCATCTTTATTATGTACGCCCATACCCATCCTGTGGGTAATAGTCGAAAGTTTGCAGAGGCTCGCAGAGGGTCCCAAACTTTTGTTAGTTAACCAAGTTACAGTAGTAATGAACTATTTACATGTTCGTATCTGGTTACAGACATGAACACGTCTGTGTCCCATCCCTGGTGATAAGTTCCAGCTGCTTAGGTATGGATAGAATGAAGAACTCAAAAGGAACACTATATACAAAACTCAAGAGGGTCACCAAATAGAACGAAAGGAACACGTAAAGGACTTGGGAACAATTATGTCAGCTGACCTTTCTTTTAAAGACCATAACAAGACAAAGATCTCTCAACAGCCAGGAAGATGACGAGGTGGGTATTGAGAACTTTCAAATCGCTAGTGCTCCCTCACTTAGAATACTGCTCAGTGCTGACGGCCCCGTTCAAAGCTGAAACAAATTCAGAGATTGTTTACGGCTCACATTGAGTCAGTAAAACATGTAAATTATTGGGAACGCCTTCAAGTCTTCAACATGTACTCATTGGAGCGAAGGAGAGAGAGATACATGATAATATATACCTAGAAAGTACTCGAGGGCTTTTCCCAAATCTGCACACTGCCATAACATACTGGAATGAGAGATATGGGAGGAAGTGTAAAATAAACCCAGAGAGGAGCAGGGGTGTGGTGTGGTCAACATTCGGGGTCCCACACTATTCAACATCTTACCAGAAGATATCAGAAACACGGCTGGGACAAGTGTAGAAGCCTTCAAGAGGAAACTGGACAAGTATCTTCACCAGGTGCCAGATCAACCAGGCAGATGCAGAGATATATATATATATATATATATATATATATATATATATTACTGGTCTCTCACCTTCGTGTGTTAGTGTGACTAGTCAATGGTTACGAGTGACCAAAACGTCGTAAGCGTCTTTCTCCTGGTTACAGACGTAATGGATTATTTGTACAGGCGAATTAAGTCACAAAATTATTACAAATTAGCTTATATTATTTTTGAATTAGCCACAAATTTTAAATTCAATCATACCTCGCTAAAAATTGATAAGAGGTAAAAAGTGCGCGTATGAGGGTGAGCATGTGCGTCAGAGCCTGTATACGCAAGATGCGAGGTGCACACGTAACTCAGCCTTATACAAGACCTAGCTCACACCTGACGTCTTGTTGCTAATAACTCAGCCTTATACAAGACCTAGCTCACACCTGACGTCTTGTTGCTAATACCCTACCTCAGCCTACAATGCCCTCCCCCTCTCTCTGGCACCCCAACCTACCCCACCCCCCTGCCTTCACCGTCCCTTAAACGCACTCTTTCCCACCACTGGGGAGGGAAGAAAAATTGAAACGAGAGAGAGGAAAGAGAGAGAGGAAAGAGAAAGAGAGAGGAAAGAGAAAGAGAGAGGAAAGAGGAAAGAGAAGAGAGAGGAAGAGAGAGGAAAGAAAGAGAGGAAAGAGAGAGAGAGGAGAGAGGAAAGAAGAGAGGAGAGAAGAGAGAGGAAAGAGAGAGGAAGGAAAGAGAGAGGAAAGAGAGAGAGGAAAGAGAGAGGAAAGAGAAGGAAAGAGAGAGAGGAGAAGAGAGAGAGGAAAGAGAGAGGGAAAGAAAAGAGAGGAAAGAGAAAGAGAGGAGGAAGAGAGAGGAAAGAGAGAGAGAAGAGAGAGAGAGAGGAAAGAGAGAGAGGAAAGAGAGGAAAGAGAGAGAGAAAGAGAGGAAAGAGAGAGGAGAGAGAAGAGAGAGAAAGGAAGAGAGAGGAAAGAGAGAGAGGAAGAGAGAGAGGAAGAGAGAGAGGAAGAGAGAGGAGAGAGAGAGAGAGAAGAGAGAGGAAAGAGAAGAAATGAAGGGAGAATAGGTGTGAGAGGTAAAAAATTGAGAAAGAGAGGAGGGGTTGGAGAGGGTGAGAGGAGGTAGGGAATGGGAACAGAAGGGTGGTTTACGTTGCGAGATTCTTAAAACATTGAGAAGTGGAGGTGGTGTCATGTTCGGATAATGCTACAGTGTGAGTACTACGAGATTTTTTTCTTGCGTTCCATCACGAGTTTTCGTGCTCTACTCCATCACGAGTTTCTCTGCCGTACCCAAAGTTTCTCTGCCGTACTCCATACGAGTTTTTTCTGCCGTACTCCATCACGAGTTTTCTCTGCCGTACTCCATCACGAGTTTTCTCTGCCGTACTCCATCACGAGTTTTCTCTGCCGTACTCCATCACGAGTTTTCTCTGCCGTACTCCATCACGAGTTTTCTCTGCCGTACTCCATCACGAGTTTTCTCTGCCGTACTCCATCACGAGTTTTCTCTGCCGTACTCCATCACGAGTTTTCTCTGCCGTACTCCATCACGAGTTTTCTCTGCCGTACTCCATCACGAGTTTTCTCTGCCGTACTCCATCACGAGTTTTCTCTGCCGTACTCCATCACGAGTTTTCTCTGCCGTACTCCATCACGAGTTTTCTCTGCCGTACTCCATCACGAGTTTTCTGCCGTACTCCATCACGAGTTTTCTCTGCCGTACTCCATCACGAGTTTTCTCTGCCGTACTCCATCACGAGTTTTCTCTGCCGTACTCCATCACGAGTTTTCTCTGCCGTACTCCATCACGAGTTTTCTCTGCCGTACTCCATCACGAGTTTTCTCTGCCGTACTCCATCACGAGTTTTCTCTGCCGTACTCCATCACGAGTTTTCTCTGCCGTACTCCATCACGAGTTTTCTCTGCCGTACTCCATCACGATGAGATGCTGGGTTGTTGGTCAGGCAAGCACCGTGGGGAGAGTGGCGCTCCTCCCAGGGAAGAGGCCTCCCTAGGGCGTCGAGGCACCACCACCCTCACAGCGCCGAGGCAGCAGTAGCAAGGGGGGGTACAGGTACACACAAAATAGCTACACCAAAATAGAAGGACCTTGACAACGGTGTGTGTTGGGCAAGGGGCGGTTGGGAGGGGGGGCAGGGTGGCAGGCCAAGGACCTGGGGGCGAGAGAACACTAAATGCGAACAGGAGAGCGAGAGCACTAATCGGAGCACATCACCACCACCCCACAAATACTCCTTCCCCCTCAAGCACACCCCACACCTGTAACCCAAGCACCAAACATTGCTACGCCTGTACCCCAACCATCAAACATAGCCACACCACTACCTAAAAGCATACCCAACCCCGTACACCTTAACCCCAAGAACCATTCCGCTCTACACCAAAGCACAACCCTCCTCCACACCTTTTCCCCAAGCACCCACCACCTCCACACACTATACATCCACTACTCTTCAGAATTCTCAGTCGTGTGTTTACCTTCGGGGTGACGCAGCTTGCTGGTAAGAATGTTCAACTCAGTTGTAAAGTTCCATGTTAAGACACTTCCCTGCATCGCCTGCTCACCTAGCAGTAAAAATAAATACCAGAGAGGTAGACTGGTGTTGGCCAAATCCAGAGGTAAAAATTACTATGTAAATATACGGAGAAACTTGCCGGTGTTGTATACGACTGATGTTATGATGAGAAGCTTCATCGTGCTGGAGGGATTCCAATATTAAAAAATGGGACCTACACACCGCGAAGGAGCTATCTTACAAAGACAGAATAACGATACTCTGGTGTTGCACGTCTCTCATCAACTTCTGCGTATTTTACACCATTACTGCTACCAGTGGCAGGAAAACTGACCTTTCTCCACCTGTACGTAAATATACTCACTCTTACAGACTTGTACAAAGCAAACCACCCAAGGGAAATTAACAATACATGGTCCAGACCCAACAATGTGACCTTACAGTCCCTGAAAAGCAGCGATCTGGACAAACATGACTTCACTTGACTTCAGGCTACCCAAGAAGTTGACAAACACCCTTGGTCAACGAAAACCAAACAATGCCCTGAAAGCTGTCTATATTAGAACGAAGTGATGTTGGCTGGATTTTTTTTGTGCGTAGGAGGGAAGGGAGCGCTGGTGAGAATGGAAAAGTAGAAGGAGGGAGACGAAGCTGGATAAAAAGAGAGAGAGAAGGGAGCAAAGACATGAATATAGGATCGCCTCAAGTCCTCCCGTCACATACCATAACAAACATCCTTAAAAGTAACACAGTAACATACGTTACCTGCGCCGTCTCCTCTCCCACGCTCTCACCTGTAATCAAGAACATCAAGTTAGTAATCTTTTTACATATACACATACTAGCCTCTCATTTCCACCACTGCCACAACACACGAAGTGTCGACACCAACGTCACTTCCATCTTATTAATAGAATCTAAAGATTATGTTTACACTTCCCCTGGCAAAAGTGTTAAACAAGCGCTGCGACTGACATTCCCTCTCCACTCATTCAAAATTCACTCACGCTCACCCGTTCATTCATCGAGGTGCATAAATACGCTCTCTCCCACGCTAATAAATATGCAGGGGCGCACGCCTCCACTTCCACCAGTACAGAATAAGAACAAGAAAGATATATGGCTCTCTCACAGTACATGCCAAGCGCTCTCATCTTCAGAACACGACTGACTTTAACCTGACCTTGGCTCTGTCTGCACCTTCCGGGTTTTATAACTTTACCTGAATGTCTGTCCAGCTGTCAGCAAACTGAATCTAGCCTCCACCCGATCCTTGCCTTCAATGACCCCACACGGCTTTTTGCGCTTAGCACAAATAATAAAAATAACCTCCTTTCGTATTTTCACACTTCTAATAGTTCAGAACGGATAGAAATGGGCGAGATTCTTCATAGCCCATGTGAGACAGGTCATAGTGACCCATGCGAGGCAGGTCCTCCGGCCCCGACCATTCATTCCCACTCCTATATCCAACCTATTCTTTAAATCAGGGCAAAGCATGTAACTTCAGTAGCGCTGCTTGGTAAACAAGAGCCATTCAGCTGCCACTATTGCCAGACTTCCAAATACTTTTTGTTTAATTCGGAGTTGGTCCAATCTAAATGCATTGTGACGCGTTCTGTCGTGGTTAAATATTTTCAACTTTTCAATTTCCAAATTCTATTTTTTACGTTTTTGTCATATCCTCCACTCTGTCTACGTCTGTTTGGAGCAAGTTCAGTGATCTTATTTTTTCGTAGAAGGAATGACGGAGAGGAAGGAATGACAGCGGGGAGGAAGGAATGACAGCAGAGAGGAAGGAATGACAGCAGAGAGGAAGGAATGACAGCAGAGATGAAGGAATGACAGCGGAGAAGTAAAATGATGAGAGAATCGAGGGGGGAAAGGAATAGGAAGGATTAAAAGTGAAAGGGAAAGAAGAGGGTAATGTGGAGACATCTTGGACAGCAGTATACAAGGTGTGGAGGGGAGAGGGGTTGAGGGCGTAAAAAACGTATGGAGAGGGGGGTGTCATGAGGGAGGTGTCATGAGGGGGTGTCATGAGGGGGTGTCATGAGGGGGTGTCATGAGGGGGTGTCATGAGGGGGGTGTCATGAGGGGGTGTCATGAGGGGGGGGTGTCATGAGGGGGTGTCATGAGGGGGTGTCATGAGGGGGTGTCATGAGGGTGTCATGAGGGGTGTCATGAGGGGGGTGTCATGAGGGGGTGTCATGAGGGGGTGTCATGAGGGGGTGTCATGAGGGGGTGTCATGAGGGGGTGTCATGAGGGGGTGTCATGAGGGTGTCATGGGGTGTCATGAGGGGGTGTCTGGGTGTCATGAGGGGGTGTCATGAGGGGGTGGGGTCATGAGGGGGTGTCATGAGGGGGTGTCATGAGGGGGTGTCATGAGGGGGTGTCATGAGGGGGTGTCATGAGGGGGTGTCATGAGGGGGTGTCATGAGGGGGGTGTCATGAGGGGGTGTCATGAGGGGGGTGTCATGAGGGGGTGTCATGAGGGGGTGTCATGAGGGTGCATGAGGGGGTGTCATGAGGGGGTGTCATGAGGGGTGTCATGAGGTGTCATGAGGGGTGTCAGAGGGGTGTCATGAGGGGTGCTGAGGGTGCATGAGGGGGTGATCTCCCATAACTCGACAACATTGACATCTTATTTAAATGCAAATACGACCCCTGCAAACAGCAGCAGTGTGCGATAAAAGTCCCTCCTCCCCAGCAATTATCCCCCTCCCGGCACGTGCATCCCCCCCACCCACACAAAACCCGAGAAACAAATTCACTCACGTAATGTGGGAATCTTAGCATCAAAAGTCACAACAATGGAATATCTAATATGGATGTAAACAAACACAAGACGAGTACAAACATGAAGACCATCTGTCTCGCTCTTAGGAGACGGAGGATCAAGCCTCCACCACGACCTGCTATGACTCCACATGGGTTTAGCGCTTAATGTGTATAATACACAATATAATCAAGCATAAACAAGTGACTATTCAAAGCCGATACAGAAAAATAGGTATAATTCTTTGGTTGAAGCAATTTGAAAGACCCTAAATTTAATAGAACGTACTGTGTAGGCCTTTTATTAGGCCGTTCCATTTGGGATACAATTTGTCAATCGCATTTGCAAAAAGAAAAACAAAAATCACACTATATATAGAGGAGCTTTATAAGAAAGTTGACTAAGACGACACACACACTGGATGAACGGCACGGCTGGTGTGGACACTGGATGAACGGCACGGCTGGTGTGGACACTGGATGAACGGCACGGCTGGTGTGGACACTGGATGAACGGCACGGCTGGTGTGGACAACAAACACTAGTTTTGTCTGAGGGTTAAGTGGAACAGGTTTGGTCAAGCAGCGAGGGAGGCAAACTCCACTGCACAGTTTCAAGAGTAGGTATGACAAGGGGCAAGAGGATAGGAGCCCAGCAACGACGTGCGCGCGCGCTCGTACAAAGGTGTGTGTACACTCGCCTATTTGTGGTTCCAGGGGTCGATACTTAGCTCTTGGCCCCCCGTGTGTGTGTGTGTGTGTGTTCTGACGCGCCCCAGGAAAAGCACCGGAAATCACCACTGACGCAGCAATGAGTGGACCCCCACGAGTTTCGCGCTTCTCATGAATATAATCTGGCGTGTGGGATCACCATCAATCACTCCGTCGTGCACATCAACCAGCCGTCGCTCCGCGCGTAACTTGCGTCCAGATATCTGCCTCGTGAAAACTGGCCCGGACCCCCACCCCTAAACTGCCACATTACACCAGTATTTAGTGAACTAATTAAATGTATGAATTTTATAGGCATATGTAGACCACCATAACTTAAATACTAATTTATTTTCTGTATTCAGAGAACGTTCAGAAACTGACGCTGAATTATTTAAGTAGTGTAAAATGGAGAGAAGTAATAATTACGTCATATTTCTCAACAGGTTTTAAGTGTGTCTCAATGATGAACTTGAGGAACAAATGAGAATTAGTTGTTTTAGGTCATGTTATTCTAAATTTGCTTAGATTAAACTGTCAGTAACACTGCAGCAGCACCTGTGTGTGTGTGTGTGTGTGTGTGTTGTAATCACCTAGTTGTGGTTGCAGGGGTCGATTCATAGCTCCTGGCCCCGCCTCTTCACTGGCCGCTACTGGGTCACTCTTCATGCGCCATGAACTTTATCATACCTCTTCTTAAAGCTATGAATGGATCCTGCCTCTCACTACATCGCTTCCCAAACTATTCCACTTCCCGACCACTCTGTGACTGAAGAAATACTTCCTAACATCCCTGTGATTCATCTGAGTCTTCAACTTCCAACTGTGTCCCCTTGTTGCTGTGTCCCATCTCTGGAACATTGTGTCTCTGTCCACCTTGTCAATTCCTGTACTCACCTAATTGTACTCACCTAATTGTGGTTGCAGGGGTCGAGACTCAGCTCCTGGCCCCGCCTCTTCGCTGTCCGCTACTGGGTCTCTGCTCTCCCTGCTCCATGAGCTTTATCATACCTCGTCTTAAAACTATGTATGGTTCCTGCCTCCACTATATCTTTCTCTAGACTATTCCACTTCCTGACTACTCTGTGGCTGAAGAAATGCTTCCTAACATCCCTTTGACTCATCTGAGTCTTCAGCTGTGTGTGTATGTGTGTGTGTGTGTGTGTTTCTCTCTCCCCTTCCCCTCCTCTTAACCAATTGACTTCTTTACAACACAGCTGACCAAAAACACATCCCACCACACTTCCGCACTACAAAGTTTTACACACACATACTAGAGGACCCTTGTTTAACTTCCTCGACTATGAAGGCCAAAACATAACACTGGCGCTAGCTCTCTCTCTAATTAGAGGACAACGAGAGTATAGGCGGCTCTAAAATAAAGCTCAAACGTACCAAGCTCTCATAAGGAGCTTACAGAGACCAACCCTAAATGACACCGTCACAAGAACGGCTCCCCCCCCATCCTTGGAACGCGTGTTGAACTACCCATCACGACCACATAACATGTTCCTCACCAATGCCTCCTCCCATACTCGTGTACATTTCAACGTTTCTCGCTTCTAAAGAAAAGACGGCACAATACCGTGACTGGAACAATACACAAATAACCCACACATAGGAAAGATAGCTTTGTAAATGGTCAAAGTCGGACCGAAACGTCGTCGTAAGCTCCTCCCTTTTATATGTGCGGGTTGTGTGTGTATTGTTCCAGTCACGGTATTGTGCCTTTTTTTATGTTAGTATACAACCAAATTTATAGCCAACAGATATGCTATAGATGTGCGTGAGCAGCTTAAGCACGTCGTAATTAAGGTACCATCTACAACAAGGAAAAATACACTACTTGCTGTAATTAGATAATAGTGATCAATATCTGTAGTCATATTTTAAAAGCAGGCAAGGATAGAGGCGACAGCCCCAAAGGCTTATCAGTTATTTGGACTGATGTGTACACTGACATGTTGATATTCCCAGAGGATAAATGATGTCGCACAATATAACCATCTCTCGCGGGGCACAATCTAATCTTGAGATCGCAATGACTAGTTCCCTCTCTACTGCAATGAAATGTAAAGCTCCTACGACTAATTAACCAACCCCTTTCCCCCAGCTCAAACTGCAACCCAACCTTCACTTTGAGAGGCAGTGTCAATTTCTGAATATTCCTTACGGGGGGAGTTGAAGGATAGCTCTAGGCCTTTCCTGTTGCAATCAACACATCAGGAGCTTGCAATGTTGCATAAATGAGTAGGAAGTTCAAGTAGTTTCGTTCAGGGGAATAATTCTAGCTGGAATGATGGCACTGGGTTACCTGGCCTCATCAACCTCATTCCAGCTTCCTACTCATTTCTGCAATACTGCAAGCTCCTGATGTGTTGATTGCAACACGAAAGGCCTATATCTATCATTCAACTCCCCTTGTAGTTTTACACACATTTATTTTCGAATAGATTAGGTAACGAGCATATGAAAGCGTATATTTAATAACAAATAAGTAACAAGCAACCAGGTCTAGGACCGGGCCGCGGGGGCACTGACCTCCGGAAGGGACTCCAGGTACCTTGATGGTGAGACGTCAGACAGCGGGGAGGGATATTTTTTTTTCTTGGGACTAAGTTTCCCTTAGGGTCGAGATTTATCAAGTCACAACTATCAAAGTCAACCCGGAGTGAAATTAATCCCAATAAACCCTTTTGCATTTTGTCTATGATGATGTAAGGGGGCAGCAAGAGTTAGGTGACTAACAGCACCCAGGTACCTACTTACTGCTAGGTGAAACAGGGAAAGCAGGTGTAATGAAACATCCCCTACGTTTCCATCCATACCGGGGATCAAACCACGGACACTCAATATGCGAGCCGAGTGCGCTCAAAACCGAACCACGGGTTGCGAGTATTAGTCATTCAGTGCTTGTGGAGGCAGTAACTGGTGGTAAACTTGGAATATTTAACCAGTGATACACTCCCTACCTCCCTCCTTCAATAACGACCACTCATTTGCATAAGAATGCCAGCTGTCAGAAGATGTTTAACATGCTTCAAGAAGCTTGTGTTCTCATCTCCTCCTCCTCCTCCTACCACCTGTCCCAACCCACAACTACAGCCAGGACACTCAAAACTTACGACGTATAAACAAAAAATTCTAATTATTCAACAGAGAACAGTAACAACAGCTTTTGCCCAAGTTCCCACAGTATGTCACCTGTGGTGTTCCCACACGCTCAGCAGACAGCCAGTTGCACCCTTGCATCCGGCAATCTCTTATCACCCATCCTCCGCCTCCTCCACAACCCTCCCAATACGAAGCCCCCACCTCGGCAATCCCTATCCCTCCCCCCTCCGTTTATCTACTCTCGCCTTCTCTCACAGTCACCCAAGTTCAGTAAGACCACCTAGTCCGACCAGTAAAGTCAGGAGAGACTGCTGCCGTGTCCTGCCATACTAACACCCACCTCACTTTCATCATTCACGCGCGCCTGAGACACATTGCCGCACCTTACCCACCCCCACCACTGTGCCTGCACCACCACCACCACTGTGCCTGCACCACCACCACCACTGTGCCTGCACCACCACCACCACTGTGCCTGCACCACCACCACCACTGTGCCTGCACCCACCACCACCACTGTGCCTGCACCACCACCACCACTGTGCCTGCACCACCACCACCACTGTGCCTGCACCACCACCACCACTGTGCCTGCACCACCACCACCACTTGCCTGCACCACCACCACCACTGTGCCTGCACCACCCTGTGCCTGCACCACCACTGTGCCTGCACCACCACCACCACTGTGCCTGCACCACCACCACCACTGTGCCTGCACCACCACCACTGTGCCTGACCACACCACCACTGTGCCTGCACCACCACCTTGCTGCCCCTGCACCACCACTGTGCCTGCACCACCACTGTGCCTGCACACCACCACTGTGCCTGCACCACCACTGTGCCTGCACCACCACTGTGCCTGCACCACCACTGTGCCTGCACCACCACTGTGCCTGCACCACCACTGTGCCTGCACCACCACTGTGCCTGCACCACACGTGCCTCACCACCACTGTGCCTGCACCACCACCCGTGCCTGCACCACCACTGTGCCTGCACCACCACCACCACTGTGCCTGCACCACCACCACCACTGTGCCTGCACCACCACCACCACTGTGCCTGCACCACCACCACCACTGTGCCTGCACCACCACCACCACTGTGCCTGCACCACCACCACCACTGTGCCTGCACCACCACCACCACTGTGCCTGCACCACCACCACCACTGTGCCTGCACCACCACCACCACCACTGTGCCTGCACCACCACCACCACTGTGCCTGCACCACCACCACCACGTGCCTGCACCACCACCACCACTGTGCCTGCACCACCACCACCACTGTGCCTGCACCACCACCACCACTGTGCCTGCACCACCACCACCACTGTGCCTGCACCACCACCACCACTGTGCCTGCACCACCACCACCACTGTGCCTGCACCACCACCACCACTGTGCCTGCACCACCACCACCACTGTGCCTGCACCACCACCACCACTGTGCCTGCACCACCACCACCACTGTGCCTGCACCACCACCACCACTGTGCCTGCACCACCACCACTGTGCCTGCACCACCACCACTGTGCCTGCACCACCACCACTGTGCCTGCACCACCACCACTGTGCCTGCACCACCACCACTGTGCCTGCACCACCACCACTGTGCCTGCACCACCACCACTGTGCCTGCACCACCACCACTGTGCCTGCACCACCACCACTGTGCCTGCACCACCACTGTGCCTGCACCACCAGTGTCATGTGATTCTCCCTGACGAACGAACGATCATAATCGCCTTAAGTCATACACATTCTGCGCGTTTATACTCTCGTTGAGCAGCAACGAGACTGTCAAGGCGCAGATAAAGACTCACAGTCCAGCAAGCCCTTTAAATAAAACGTCTGCTTTCGTACTCTTATAGCTCTATGTCTGCCCGATCTTAGCTTCTACAAAAATTTAATATATTTTTTTTCCGGGTTAAGTTAGGCTGAACTAAAGGTAATTTAAATTTACGTATAGTCAGTATAACAATAACGATGCAATATTAAAGGGGAGAACACGTCTGGCGGCCAGGTAGACGACGTAAGTCTTTTAGAGCGTTGGTATTCAAACGCATCAAGTTGGAAGATGGGCCACACCACTACCGCTAAAACGATCTAGTTATCGTTATCCAAGTTATCATTATACTAGAGGCACCTTTCAACCAAGTCATATTTGCAAAACTGCAGAGAGACTTGAGAAATTTACCTCCAAATGGGAGCTAGCGCCCCCCCCCCTCTAAGCTCCCACACTGGCGGTGCAGGTGAGGACTAAGGAGGGGGGGGGGAGCACCTCTTCTTTCCATTATCAGAGATAAAGGAAGATCTTACGTCTTGCAACGAAGCTTCATTAAGTCATACCAGAACATCCATATATCTTACCATGTGTTCCTTACCATGCAGATTTAAACTGCCATTATACTGGATCTAGATCAAAAGTAGATAAAATGTACATGTGATTCTTGCATATGTACAACTGACTTCTTTCAAGAGAGAATCTGCAATATATTCACATGTTTTTCTGGGGAAGATTCTATTTCCTGAGATCAGTAAAAATTCGTAGTAATATGCCCCTAATCTGGTAACATAGCTAGTGGCATTACACTCAATAACCAGCACCTTGGAGTCAAGGAATCTCATTCTTTGATCAGGTTAAATCTTCAGAGCTGGCACCTACGCCCGTAGACATTATGTCAGCAGAAAATCGAATGCATAAAGCCGTGTTAGAGCTCCAAGAGCCAGAAATATCAAATGGTTATAATCATAGCCATAGTTTTTAAAGGGGTAAACTGGTAAAGCCAGATAACCAAAAACCCAGCTGTGGGTCAACATATGACTAAGACCCACGTCAAGAAACACTTGTCCTGTTTCCTGACAGAACATCTACTACCAAGAGCAAAGATTGCGACGAATGAATTAGACCATTCGACCAGTGACGATTGTCAGGAGTGACAGTGTCACCGGCAAGGCCACGAAGTAAACATGGCCGTATCCATGTGTACTTCGTGAAACTTAAGCTGCGATTTGACAATCTCCAGGAAGAGCTACGGCAAGTACGTAACTCCTATACGCACGAACGTCACGAACTCTCCCTGCTGTAAATAATCATGGACATATCAACAAGTAAACTACGACAGAACATTACAGACAAGCACACAATAGAAACGTAAATTCGTGATCAAACTGTATTCTCCATGTCGTTTATTCGTGCACAAATGAATGTTAAGGAGAACTAAAGCAAAGATAGTCTTGAAGTGCTAACCAATAGTTATCTCTGCTAAGCGAGGTATCGTCAGTAATTATCCGCACTGTGGACATTATCTACAGATATAGTTCACAAGGTGAACTTGAAGTGACGATAGAAAAGAAAACTTCTGAAGTCATATCTTCAATCAGGCAATCGATATCGACTTCAACAACATGGTAAAGTCAAAGGTTCCCACTACAATGAGCCAGGCAAGTTCTATTTCCCACAAACTTCAGCCTAACGAGTCACTGCAGTGTTAGGGAAGTAGGGCTAACCCTCTTAGCCATCACGGGTGGGCCATCGCCCTAACACAGGTAAGAGACGTAGTCTCACCTAGTATAACCTTGACTTACTGCAATACGTCAAAAGGACGTATTAAACCGCTTTGTTACAGCCCAGTAGGAACTAAGATAGCAGACATCGAAGGAAACCCCCCGAACCGTGTCTGCTAGGGTTCTGAGCTGTCAACATTAAGATGAGTACCCAAGACCAACAGCAGTGTATTCATTCTTACACTACCCTAAAATTCTTCACAGACACTGACAGAACACAACCCCCCCCCACCACACACTAATATAAACATCACAAACAGTACACCCCCTCGCCTTCTTAGCGCCTCACACTTAATTACTTGCAAAAGGTCAAATTTACGCAGTCTCACGACACTGGTAACCCATGAGTACTATCCTCAGTAACCCTTAGTTTATCAGCGTGCCTTCAGATTGATGCTGTACATGTTGATAATGATGATGTTGCATCTCAGAATGCCGTCATTCGGGATGCATGGAGCTACTGACCACGGCAAAAAAAAAAAAAAAAATTAAAGAGTGCAATGAATATAAAAAAGGGTGTCATGAATTTAAATTGGGTAAGGCTTTAAAACAAGACAAGCCATTTGCAATGGAGAGACCTCTCGCTCGGTTCCCCAATGAAGAAACCACACACACCACACTCCAGATAAACCACACTCACTACACACACACCACACTCCAGATAAACCACACTCACTACACACACACCACACTCCAGATAAACCACACTCACTACACACACACCACACTCCAGATAAACCACACTCACTACACACACACCACACTCCAGATAAACCACACTCACTACACACACACACCACTCCAGATAAACCACACTCACTACACACACACACACACACACCACTCCAGATAAACCACACTCACTACACTACACACCGCAGAGAAATTAAGCCAACAAGTGCTCCACTTAAATGCCTAACATTTTCGGTTATTATATTAATGCCTTCTCCGTGGAAGCCCATTATCTCCCTTCAATATATTGACTTTTCATTTACCATGAAACTAGGACATGAGTGATCCAGAATACACCTCCAAGAGCAGCAATGTTACGTTAGTTATGAGGGATGTGAGAGGACAAGAACGAAGGGACTACGACAACCAGCACACGAGCAAGGGACTACGACAACCAGCACTCGAGCAAGGGACTACGACAACCAGCACACGAGCAAGGGACTACGACAACCAGCACTCGAGCAAGGGACTACGACAACCCTGATATTAACAAGGGCTATATCAACAATGCACTAGCAAACTCGACAACAGCAAATTCAACACCAGGTGTCGCTTCTCCAACCGTATAAGGAACTTCAACCACACAATATAAACAACACATCCACCCACCTCTATATACCCACACGTTAATCCACCCACCCACAACCATCCACTATCATCACACCCACATCTACACTCCCCAACAACCCCCACTCACTCCAGCAGCTTTTAAAGCGGGAGTTAGCAACACCCGACACGCCACGGAGAGCTGGCTATTTAAAACCCTCTTAAGCTGTGACACTGACGCGAGACCCCGTTGCAGGACCTCTCAGGACTGGCAGGGGATAGGAAAGACGGGATAGATCAGGTAGGGAAGGGATTAATGACAAGGGAAGGAGAAAGTTCAGTGGTCAAGGAGAGGAGGAAGAGGAAGTGATCAGATAATAACGAAAAAGAAGAGGTAGTAGAAAGTGCTAGGAAGAAATAGAAGAGGAAGAGATTATAAATGAAAGAAAATTAAAAGAAAATAGGAAGAGGGGAGTAGAAAGAATGGAAGGGAGAAGGAAAGAGGAGAAAATGAGAATAATAATGCAAGAGGCTATATACACCTGCTGGGAGTGGCTGGTGGCGTGGCCTTTACAGAATGGGAGGTTTGTGTCGTGCTCCCATGGTGGGTCTGTACACACCAGCGTCAGGCTAGATTATTATGTACCTTTTTTTTCATCAGTGGCGTATTACACGCCTGTGTTGGTGCTGGAGGTGTTTAGACACTGGAGGAGCTCCAGCTACGTAAGGTGGAGGAGGATACTGCGAGTACATACACTCGTGACTGGGTTACATTTACTCGTAGGTTGTATATACCACAACCTGAACTTTGATTGTGGTTTCCACTCAATTACGAAAAAGTATCCGTGGAGACTGCTACGTAGAGCCAACATCTAGGGGGACTGCTACGTAGAGCCAACATCTAGGGGGACTGCTACATAGAGCCAACATCTAGGGGGACTGCTACGTAGAGCCAACATCTAGGGGGACTGCTACGTAGAGCCAACATCTAGGGGGACTGCTACGTAGAGCCAACATCTAGGGGGACTGCTACATAGCACCTACAATCTCAACACTTTTTCTTATGAAATGATTAACAAATTAAGATTCATGTGCAGGGAGCATTGAAGCCCTTAGAGAAACTAAGGAACAGTGTACCTACCACCTGCATAAAGGAGGATGATATTTATGTACCAACCTATAAAAACAAATAAGGTGAAATACCTTTTGTGTTAAGTTTCCCTTCCCCATGAACTTCGGAAGGTCCTTAATGTGAGAGAGGCCTATCATGAGAGATGGCAATTCCTAAGTAATATTAACTCCAGTTCTGCTGGAATGTAAACAGAGGCTCCCCTAGCTATTAAACCAACAGTCAAAAATTTAATGGGAAAGTGTTGAGGAAATCATTGCGTAACCATCATATAGAATAGGATAACAGCACGCTGATTATATGCCCAATTTTGTTAAATAATAATAAATTATTATAAAAAGATCCTTCCCTAAAATTCTTGCTCTCTGGATACACCTGCATCATTTTCCAACAAGTATTGAAAGCAAAGACGCTGCAGAAGAGAAACCAGATCAGCCACTGCTGCAACACGAGGCTATGGTGTGACAGGTGAGAGGACGGGGTGGGGAGAGAAATTCATCCCTTCCTCAGCACCATAGATGGAGAAGGAATGGAAGGTTGGGTTAAGTGGTAGGACACCTTCTGGTTTCTGCTTTTTCTCGCCCAGTTGAGACTTGACAACGATCCAGGACGAATCAAAGTCTTCGGTTTCCTCTCTTAAGTGAGGGTTGTTTGTGAACAGGATAACCTGTTTCATTTAACTTACGAAGCATTATTATTCAGTGTTTTAAACCCACTTCATTTCTAACATCAACAACTTGCTACTGTCGTGATTAATTCATTCATTATATAGATCATAAACCAAGTAAAACTATTCAAAGTTTTTTTGTTTCACATCCCTCAATCCATTTAAATTTATATATAGCACGCGCGAGCACACGCACTTCCGTACCATCAGCAGTGCCATCCAATTTAGACAAAAGGGGAAATATCTCCACTATTTATGTCGAGAAAGATGCTGGGTTCTTAGTCAGGCAGACACTGTAGGGTGAGTGGCACACCCAAATGAGAGGTCCCTACTCATAGGTACAAACCTCACCACCGTGTTAAGGTGACCCAGCCCCAGGGAAGGGATTAAAGTAGCTTGGGGAAAGGCAGAGAATCCTCAGTGATGGGGCAGAGGCACACTCATTCCTATGAAGATGTGCTATGGAATGACTGGAATGACTGACTGCGCGTGTTACCTAGCCCTTTATCTTGTTGATACAGACCTCATTCTTCCCACCGGGGGTCCCTGCTGCTGCTACGCTACCACCACCACCTTGCACATGCTACTAAACCACCTATTTAACCACCTGCTGCTCCACTTTACCATCTTCCTGCAGATCTTAACGAATCACTTCTGCTATCGAGTCATCTCTCCGCTGCTGCATAGCTTCCCCACTCCCTATAACTCCCTCTCATCTGGTAATGTCTGACGCTGTGTAACGCGACACCCCTGAGACAAAGGCGCTGGTAGCAGTTGGCGGGGAGGGTGGTTAGATGTGTGGGTAAGGACGCAAGGGACTTCAGTATTACGCCTGCGTACACAGGACACCCACATCACCACCATGGGTGGAGGCATGATGATAGATACAATGTAAATAAGACGCACAATACAGATTATGTCCTTTAATTGTGAAAATGATTACTTTTACAAATGTTATCAGTTCTGTAAACTGATAAAGTCCTTGATAGACGAGAGGTCGTCACAATAACCCGGAGTGTTTGTTTTGTTTACATACTGTCAGTATGAGTTGTGTAAATATCAGCATTAGTTACACCACACCAAATGCAAAGTATGTGACCAGCCCTATGGTCACTATCTTGAACACAATGTGCCTAATTGTCCACATATTGAGGAATAGAGATAGTATAATAGCCAATGTGACATGTCAAGTTATCTTATTAATTTAAATAAGATACCAGATATATTCGGCAAATCTTCTAAATTTGCCTGGAACAAATAAGTGAACTGTAGATATAAATCCAGATGTACTCCTGTTAACCCCATTAGGGCCTAGTTCCTAGGCCTTGTGTGCATCCATACGCTCTTGCGCTACCGTTCACAGGATAGATACGAGGTGCACAATAAACTAGCCACTTCGGTGGCAAAATCGAAAAAAAAAAACCACTGGGTTACAAACATACACCCAACACCTGAAACCTTTCATCAATTACGCATATTTAACAGCATTTTATTTCCACCTAGAATGCTACTCAGTCGACTAACATCCGCTAGCTAGGTAACTAGTGGCAATAGGGGAAACCTCTGAACACATTTCGCTGGTCCCTCAAATTTTCTGTAAGATAGAAATATCCACAATATGTTGCTATGTTATTGAATACGATAGTTACATTGTGGACGTAAAACACTAGATATGTACCCCCCCCCCCTCCCAGTCATATTCTACGGCACAATAAGTTACGTTGTGTATATTGGTGAAGGCGGGAGAGGATGCAGCCAGCTTTCTGAAGATGGGGGGGGGGGCAGTGATAGGGACAGACCAAGAGCTTGCTGCTGCAGCAGCGCTGAGTGGGGATGACACACAAATGGAGCAGAACTCTCGTTGGACGTGTTCTAGTGACGTCAGGAAGCACTTCTTCCTGCCCACAGACTATGCTGAATCATAATTTGTCAGCAGACACCGGAGTGGCCAGTACTGCACACTGGTGGCGGCTCCTCGCTACGGGACACTGGTGGCGGCGGCTCCTCGTCCAGTCCTCGCTACGGGACACTGGTGGTGGCGGCGGCTCCTCGTCCAGTCCTCGCTACGGGACAAACTGCAGCATCCTGCACACAGCAATCACCTCCCCCCAGCTATAAGAATAATGGTGACATTTATTATAATCTGCTGCAGTCTCTCTCTCTAAGCCGCCTGCAGTGAGTTCCTGCTATGCACACACAACCCGCACACAGAAGAATGAAACATATTACGACGTTTCAGTCTGAATTTAGTCACTAATTAATGCTCCAAGACGGACCGAAATGTCGTAAGCCTCATTCTATGTGCCGGTTATTTGTGTATTGTTTTAGTAGCGGTATTGTGGCTTTTCATTCTTCATTCCTGCGCAGTATATCACGTCAGCTCACTCAGTAACTTCCCGCCAGGTTAACATGAGACGGTATCCACACAAGGTGTGCGTGCTTATTACTAATATACGCTGGTTTGTAGCATGAATACGCAGAAAACTACGCATTGCAACGTGTCAGAAAGAACGCGCTATTTGATTGTGTGTGTGATGTGGGACGAGAGAGGCTGGAGCCACCAGTAGCCTGAGAGGGAGGGGCTGGGTGAGGAAGTGGAAAGGGCATGAGTGAGTGGGAGGGCGAGATGAGGGCATCGACTCTCGGGGCGTGCCCTGACCCGGGATGAGCCCCGCCTCGCCTACAAGGTCACGTAACCGCACACAACACAACTGTCAGACGCTCGCCAGACTGCGGGGAAGGTGGGTGGGTGGATGAGCGGGAGCCGCATGTGGGCGGGGGTACTAGGTGAGTAGGTGGGTGGCAGTGGACGGTAGGTGGGAAGGAGTGGGAGGCCCCCTCCCTTCACCTGATGTGCAAGCACTCGCACAGCAGATTTACCGACCAATAAGATGCTGCTATGAAGATGAACCCACTACTAGAACCTAGGATCAGCTGGCGATTAGGAAGGAATGAAACATATGGAGAAACAGCATATTCGTAAAATACAGGATAACCTGACAACCATACGGGGGGATTACTAAGTGTCAAGAAAATTATCATCAAGGGTTAAGGTATATCTGAAAGACGGGCGAAGGATAAACGTAGAATGATTGGATAGTGACTAACGGAGTAGCCAGCTAATCGAAAACCAAGATTCCAGAAGTTAACTCGCTACTTACAAATTCGCCTATATAATTACAAGCGCGCGAATGCGCATAGCTGTGAGTGAATAACTCGCCTCTATGTTTGCACTCATTGGTGCTCCTCTATAAATCTACTTTGTCATTATCATGATTGGCGTTATTACCGTAATTAATGGCGCCATTATTATTACTATAAAGTACGAACATTACGTCACTCACTTTTCGTGGAACATTATTAGTCACAAACGTTTCCGATCATCCACGCTAAAACGTTTCAATGGTCATACTATTTCTATTACACATGCATATAGCCATTTTAGTGATGGGTGCCCACATGTAGAATCAAACTACCTTATCACCTGCCAAAGCAATATTTTCACAGCTGACAGGGGAAGGCCACCGCGTCAACGACTGATTGTCAGCCACTTCGAGGCAGAAATGTTGCTATTCACCAACATCTTAGCTATCGTATTCTACAATCTTTCGTCTACAATTTTACATTTCTTATCAGGATACAGAAATATATCTTTCTCCATGCCAGGTTCACTATTTGCTGGTGGATGCAACCCTAACGAATACGTATTGATCCCAGACAGGTGTGGCTAGTTTAAGTGTCACCTGCCTCTCCCTGCCCCTGATACACCATACGATTCCACACACGCACTCTCCAGCACCTGACAAAACATTCTTCCAATACTTTCGCCAATCCCTTCACATACTATGCAAAATAAAGGCAACTTTATAACAAACTACCTATTTACCTACCTACCCTCTTTCAAATATTCACAGAGGGTAGTAGTAATGAGCGAGGTTCCACATGGATCAGAACTAGGACCACTAATGTTCGTAATACACGTAAATGACTTGCCAGAAAAAATCCGAGTAGTGTTTGCGAGATATGAACAGGAAACCAAATCTTTACAAGCTACAGTTGTGGTTCAGCAAATGCCTTATGGAATTCAATCTAAAATGCATAGTCATGCAGATTGGAGGAAAGGAAAGACAAGAGAGAGAGTACAGCCTAGGAAATGAAAAGCTACAAATGTCACTGAAAGAAAATGATCTTAAGAGTTAATATCACACAAAATATCCCAGGAGTTGTATAAAATCTTATAAGTCCAACAGCATAATAAAACCAACTAACCTCAGAGCAGCATTCAAAGAATCCTCAGCATGGAAACCCACCTGATCAAACAATGTATGTGCAATAAGTCAAAAACTCAAGTCTGAGACTAGACTAGTCACAGAGCCGAGAATACACGACCTTAGCCGAGTGGAGTACCAGAGAAGAAATTACGAATCCCCAGTTTTAGACAAATCTTAAGCAAGAAAACCGGGGACAAGGAGACCAGAGGTACTGCAAAGTTAAGATTCTGTTACTAGCCTATTTGCAAACCTTTGAAGGGGCGGCGGCATTAGGAAGAGACTCCAATTAAACTCCACCATTCAGAAAGTCACATGATCTTTTAAGAAAAAGTTTCCAAACACTGTCTTGCTTGAAAGAGCATGTGGCTGTCTGAATCCTCCTCGATTCTGTAGACTTCCTGCTTAGCCTTGAGTAACCCATTGAACTGACTCAGCTTCTGATGATGGTCCCGTGCCGAAAGCGCCACCTACCTGGAGGGTATTTCGGGGATCAACGCCCCCGCGGCCCCATCCACGACGCTAATGCTATCTTCATTCTACCTCCATTATTATATTGCATATACTGTATATTAGTGTAGTAAGACAAACTACAATGTGTTTCCTCGTGTTCAACTTCTCGGAGTACTAAAACTAAGTTATAATAAAAATAAACCATTATAGTACTAAGTAAATAATACACAACTTCCCTTCCTAAAATATCCCCATACACTTTCTTTGACACTGGAGGGAGAGCAAGACAAAACATTGCCTTCTAATTCACTATTCCGACCTCGTCTATCTAGACAAGATAGATGCGGCGGTGTAGGAAGTGTAAATTTCTCAGCACAGAGCCTCGGGGGGGGGGGGGCGTCCGTAAGATTGTCTGTTATAGTGTTTTCCCCAAGTACGCCTCCCTGATACCCTCCCGAGCACCCACCCCTTCCCGGGCCATTGAATGTACCCTCGTTTGACGCACTGTTGCCAGAACCCACACCGCTTCACACACACACAGCACTGCAGCTATCGCTCCTCACTAACCTCTTGTGGTCATTGTCTTGACCTTTGTCGTAAACTTTTATATGCTATAATAACAAACTTGTGTGTTATAGTAGAATGCGTTTTAACGGTTTTTATGATGCTATAGTAAGCGTTTATTTTATAATAAGCTTCTATACGCTATAATAAACGTTAATGTGGTATAACAAACGTTTATACACTACAGCAATAAACTGAACATTTTCTATCACCACCGGACATGAAATGAGGTTATGGAGATAGCACAGAGAAGGCTACAGTAATAGTGTATTTGAGCAATACCATTAACAACCTTTTCTATAACTGGATATACCTTTGAAGAGTTTCGAGAGTCACAGACCGGGCCGCGGGGGCGTTGACCCCCGGAACTCTCTCCAGGTAAACTCTCGGAGCCCGGCCATGGGCCAGGCTCGTCGGGTGCTTGCCTGGTCAACCAGGCTGTTGCTGCGAGCTTGTGTTAATAACAAATTAGCACTGCCTCGACTTAGTCTTTAAATGAAGAGTGGTATAATGGTGGTGAGGTAGGGGGAGGGGGGAGGGGTTGCGAGGGTGGTGGTGGTGGAAGAAAGGGGGTGAGGGAGAAGAGGGAGGAATTCAAGTTTTAATCAATATCCTAAATAATGGCAATTACACACAACCCACATTGATTATTTCATCTAGGCTATGTTTACATAATGCAAGAATACCGGCGATACCACATTTTATATTTGGATAGAGAAAAATAAATCTAAATTTGCAATATCAACAAATAAAGCGCATCATCACGAGTAAATCAGATTGAGAAGTTAAAAATCCTTCATTACAGCAATTATCCCAACGGTATGGAAATTATCCCAACGGTATGGAAATTATCCCAACGGTATGGAAATTATCCCAACGGTATGGAAATTATCCCAACGGTATGGAAATTATCCCAACGGTATGGAAATTATCCCAACGGTATGGAAATTATCCCAACGGTATGGAAATTATCCCAACGGTATGGAAATTATCCCAACGGTATGGAAATTATCCCAACGGTATGGAAATTATCCCAACGGTATGGAAATTATCCCAACGGTATGGAAATTATCCCAACGGTATTATTGAATTGTGGTCCCTATAATACAGTCACCTGGCGCCCAACTTCCTTCGTAGGGTCTGGCGCTCCCGCCGGCCATAATTACCTTTTATTTTCACAAGTTTAATTATGTAAAATAGGGTAGCAGGTACAGCTGATTTATTAAATAAACTGGGAGACTGTAATCTTTCCAGTATCTCCCATCGTTTATACATACTAGGTTATGTAATTCAGAAATAACCAGAACACTGAGAGAAAAGCTGATGGCGACGTTTCGGTTCAACTTGGACCATCCACAGGTGATTTGTGGATGGTACAAGTCGGACCGAAACGTCATGAGCTTTTTCTCTCCCCCATGTGCGGGTTATTCGTGTAATGTTCCAGTCACTTCTATTGTGCCCTTTTGTTTCCCATGTAAGTGCCCGATGCCCTGAACAGCAGCCGTACCAGGGTAAAACACGAATGTTACCAGGTACCCTTTACCACTACTAAAATAGATCCACTGTATTCCGTCCCATACCATATACCCTTGTGTACACTGCCAGCAGTAACTAAGACAAATGGTCGCTGTTTAAGTCAGTATCTATACAAAAACAGGTGTGGCCAGCAGATAGCATCCCAGCGAGGACCTCCTTGTCTTCCCTTCTTAAGACGTGTCAACTAAACTGCTTTAAGCAATTAAGCGATATCCCTTACTGTGCGTCCCCCATCCCTGCAATAAAGCAGCAATCAAGAAGGTGGGGAACAAGGGAAAATAAAAGCAAGCACGTTGGAGTGCGACGCTTTAAGTAAAGTCTGTTTGGCAGCCACCCTTGTCATACGTCTGGAACCACCCCCTTGGCATCGATCTCGCGTGTACTGCCAGAGGTACGCACACTCACGCCTGTCTGGTCGTCAACATCACGAATATTACACAACGCACCTCTCCCAATGCCCCCTTCCCTCCTCTCACCATCATCCCCTCGCAAGCTCTTCAACGACTCAATCCAGATTAGACAGGGGGGGCTTCCCCAAACAGCGTGAGATGCGCCCACAAGTCTGGCAACCCGGCATGCACCCCAGCCAGACGATAGAGCTTGACGCGTGCATGGCCCCACTACCACCGCAAAGAGGATAGTAGTTTTAGTAGTAACCTAGAGCCCGTGGCTGATGGCTGTCGTGTCATAAATGTTCTAAAACTAGAATGTTCAATGCGCTAAGGAATAATAAATATTTCTGGTCTAATTAGAGGCCCTCCTCAGGCACTGTACTGTCTAATGTGATTAGGTCCCAAGTCTTACCCATACGGTCAGTGTATGGTTCACTCAATATTCTCAGTGTGTATATCAGTCGCAAAAGTTGTCAATACATGACTGTCTACTCTAAGTTGACTCCTAGCTAGCGTGAACGACGCTTAAAACAAATTTCAACAAATCACCCAGATCATAACCATGCCAGTAGGGACAGGTTGGTAAAACATGGAACACAACAAGCACCTATGCAACCAACACTGCGTCAGTAGCCCCACGTTCTCAACAAACACTACTACTACTACTACTACTACTACACTGCCAACAAAAATACATGAAGGAGGCAACTTGGTAACGTCCAGGGTCTCTTATCAACACCCGCAGTACATTTATGGATAACTGAATCAGAAAGAAAATAATTTGCTTACGTGAGCCAGCTATTTTCAACGTCCAGTCCCTAGTTTGGAAAATGTCCAATATGCAAGCTCTAAATTTATAAACAAACGCACCTGAATGAGACAGACTATAAATAACTAATGTTTTTTAAGCAAGGCAAACACTGACAATGAAAATCTTATCTAAAAAAAAAAAGAGCTAAGGCAACGGAGATTTTCCGAAGCATCCGTTATAAACTGTATTTTATCACAGAAGAGGAGAGTCCCTGGTATTGTACAGACTGTAACATTCTGTAGCTTCTTGTACTCTACCTGACTATACCGTGGTGTAATGCAGTCGCTGTGCCAAGAGCAACTTAGCATAAAACTGCGACGCTCTTGGTAAGAAGTTTAGAGTGGTTTCGCGTCAGGAAAAAAAAAAAAAGAGGCGAAGTAAAATAAGTGTCAGAAGACTGGTACGTCTTTGTGTTTGAGGGTTGTAGCTGTGTTATCAGGGCAAGTGTTGCCCTGTCCCCATCCTTCTGGGCCCAGCTGGCATCCTTGCTAGATGCCATCTCAAGCTGATGTTTAACTTCTCTGCTTTTTTTTATAACGAGAAACAGAAACGATACAGTCCACCACTTATGACTGTCGTATATAACAAGTTATATTTTGCTGTTAACACAACTCTTACAAGCAACATCGTATCTCGCCGCCCCTATTCGCTATCTTATCAGTAAAGATAACTAAATTCCATCATCAAATATTCCTATTACAATATACTTTTTGATATTAAGATTTAATATTCTTCACGCCTCTTACGATATTATTAGCAATACAACAACTTTCTTATTCCTCAACATTAAAAACCTGGAATATCTTAACTAGCCCCTTAAACTACAATTGTTAAAGTCTTTATAATATTGAACGAAAGAAAGCGATAATATATTAGCAAGCACTATACCTTCTTCACGGAAGTTAAGTAATTTCGCCACTTTCCATTTTTTTTCCGAAGCAGCCTCGTATCTTATTCCCTACATATGGTACTCCTAACCTGCCATCTCCACCCATCAGTAGAATTACCGACAGAATGTTAGGTAAATGGACACACATTCAACTAACGTGACATTTTTATGTGGCAACGTTTCGCTCTCTAGGAGCTTTGTCAATCTGTTATGGTAACGGCTTGACAAAGTTCCTGGAGAGCGAAAAGTTGTCACAATAAATGTCATATTAGTTGCATGTGTCCATTTACTCAAACGTTTCCATCCTCACGTAACAGTCCCATGGTCAAGAACTGCTGAAACTCTTAACAGATCAAGTTTCATGTATAAATGTTGGCATTTTGCTTTGGAACATTGTGTACATGTTAAAAACATCAGCAAAAGATAAATATACGAAATCATGTATGCCTAGCTATCCAAAATGGAGCCTTGGGTCTGCTAGGGCCAAAATTATATGCATCCAATGCCATTCCTGCTACGCTATGAATGGATCCTGCTGATGCATAGTCGTTTATTCCAGACCTTCACGCTATATATAGACGGCTGCAACACAATGATGCAGACGTGCAAGTGGGGGTCAGGATTTGTTGGTATTATTGTAAGAATACTTCTCATTCTCAAAGTATCTGCAATAATTCACTTACAATTCAAATAGTTTTACCAGGAGAACATATATAGTTAAACTCTGCATAATTATGTAACTTAATTTTAAAAAAAATCTAAAGATTTCTCACAAATATTCGGGAATATAATTTTTATTCAGCGCTAAACAAAAATTATACCCCCCCCCCGAAAAAAAATTCACCTACCGTAAATTCCTCACTACTACTAAAATTTATTAATGTGTACTTGTGTTTAATAACAATAAAAGTGTTTGAGGATATTATAAGAGTATTTTAAAAAACACTGATGTACGTGTTTGAGTGCTTTATGAAGCATTATTAACAAGATACAATCATGGGAATCAACTTATTAGCAGGACAGAAAAACTTAAGCAGAGACCAAAAAAAGGCAAAATTACGTAGAGTATTTTCACAAAGAAAGTAGGAATGAGGTTTATTACTTTTTTTTTTTACAGACAGTTTCATGAATAAACATGCGCAACTGCTGGGTATCTGTAATGAGAGAAGTTTCGCCTACAAGAAAGCTATTGATCAGTCTAGTGGTGTAGCCAGTGGATGAGGTAGAGCGATGCTGTAGTATATCTGGCCTGCTAGTTGCAGTAGGTCAGGTCCACAAGATTCTTGGCCCAGAAATTTAACAAGTGTTGTACAACAATGTAGTCTTTGTGCCAAAATTTCGTGATTTTGTGTTAAGACAATAATCATTAAATCCGGAAACTAAATAAAATTATACACATATACACAATATACATACGTAAGTAAAAAAAATAATAATAAACACTTCTCTTATGCTTTTTTTTTGGTCGTAAGGTGGATACGTCCTAGGAAATTATAGATGAAGGAGACAAGCAGGGCTATTTTTTTTTTTAACTGCCTCGTGGGTGCCACCCACAACACCCAGGTACCTACTTACTGCTAGGTGAACTTATGCCCGCTTCGACATAAATATGACACTTCGCTTGTAATTTGCTGGACTGGACATAAACGATGCCTGGCTTAACAAATGGCACCCAGCTGAAAGACTAGATAGACAGGATGTAGCACCCGTTTAAAGAAATGCACTGCCGGCCTAGCTGAACACTCAATGATCGCACAGCTTCAAGTTGCTAGGCGCCGCATAAAGAAGATAGGATACGTCGCAACGCCGCCATCATGCATGTTTTTATCTGATAACGTAATTTAGCCTCTGAGCTTTTGAACAACATTTTAGGAGATTCTCGTGAAGAAAAAAAACTCGGGTCACTACAAATAAAATGTAAATATTACGATAGTTAAGTTAGCGGCCAATCTTAAAATTCCTTATGTCAAATAAAGCATCAAATTGTCTGGCACAACTTCTTTAAGACTGCGGGCTAGACAATGCATGCCGAATATAATCTAAAACTCGTATCGTCTTGCGTGGGTAACTGGTGAAACAAAGTGCAATGTTGCAAGGATCGACAACTGCTATCAGTAGCTAGGAAATACAGCCAATACTGCCTCTTACATTATTATTATTGCTGCAACACTACCACCACCGGGCGAATTAGAGTAACATTTCAGACAAAATTCTCTAATTTCCCCACATTTACGAAATTACTGCGCAAACAGAATACAAATTATTTAAGATAGCTTACTGCAGTGGCAGAGGCTTGGCCTATTTCAGCTGTACATGCTGTACCCATTACAGTGCGACTAGGAATAATCCTGTTGACATAGGCTAAGCCTATGTGCCTCTCTGTATAGGCTCCTCTCGGTGCCTGTACAAAGAGCAGCACATCCCGGTATAGGTATATACACCTGTGTATATAAAACAATATACACCTACTTGCATGTATACACACACAGTGTACATACAGATATATATACAGTGTACATAGCAACTTCTCCATTGAAGCCTAGGCTGCAACGTGAAAAACATTAGTATGGTGAAGGGAAAACACCACGGCCACACCTTTATCTTAATTCTGAAGACACAGGACCATTACCATTAACAGCGGTCAAGCTTACGAAATTGAGTAAGTTCCTTGCTGAATTTCAGGTTCCGGTTAGTGATGAGGTCTGCATTTTGATTGTGACCGACGGTCGAATTAACTCGAGAGCTTAGGCAGGTAATTTTTTTTTTTTTTTTTTTTTGGGGGAGACTGTAGGAACCGCCTCTCACGAAAGTGGGAATGTCTGGAAGGATTTTTTGTTAATTTAATAAACAGCGGTGGCCAAAATTTATTTTTGAAGAGACAAAAATAGCCTACTGATGTCATCAATAATTTACTTATCACGAAAACTTATCAATCCTTTTCTAGGTACTGATTATTACAACTGTTATTGTACTCTTCAATACAGGATATGAGCGAATGGTATACATAGTATTAGACTGCTTAAATATCTTGCGTATATTTTGCCTTTTCTAGTTAACAGGTTTTCCTTTGCTGGCGATAATGTCTGTATGAGAAGATATAACTACACTCCCATTTATTGTCCATTGACTTACTTCATATCACACACTAATTTAAATACAATATTTTAAGTCATGTGTGATGAGCATTCAAGTCATGTGAATAAATGGTTCAGAAAAACCGACAAGTTGATAAATTTGACACTTATACAATGTTGCACGTCTCATTATTAACTTGTCGGTTTTGTGAACCATTTATTCACATCCTGTCAGATGCGGCAACATCTTGGGATTTTGATGCAGGAATTTCTTCAAAATTTGTCTTATAGATACAACCCACTTACACTAGTTGTTTTGTCCACTGGTGACTCCGCCTACCACTGCTTCATCTCATCTATCTGTCATCTCTGCGGATATGCTGCACTGAAGGACTGTTACCTCAAACTATTTATCTTTCTCTGCACTGGACTGGCTGGCGAAAGTTTTCCGGAATGAAGATACAAAAATGATATGAAAGTGTCTTATTTAACAAGTCGCATCAACGAGCTAGAGGTCTAATTCACCGAATAACTGGTCCATCGCTTTACAAGTGCCAGGGTCCTGAGAGATTCATTCCAGCAGTAGGAATTATTGAGGGACTGAGGGTTAAGTGTGGGAGTCATGGTAAGCTTCACCACCAGCCTGGCTCCTTGTCCCAATGTGCGCCTACATGGCCGGGCGGAGAGGCGGAGGGCCTGGAAGGGTCCATGGCTATATTAGGAAGGTCACTCTGCCACACTGGATGAGGTAAAGGTAGAACACATCTACACAAAACACACTCATGTATACAAACACGTGTAAACATACACCACCTTTTCCCATAAGAAATTGCACCTACTATAATCTGTGATGAATTAAATATTCATAAGCACTGATCTAAGGCATTATCCTGGCGAGGCGAGGCCCAGTGAATGTTAATCCTCCCATACATAGCATCGTCCCTTAACACATCACCCCTCCCCCCCCCAACATTTATGACGTCTATGAGAACTACACCTCGTGTACTGGAGAAGTAAATCGTAAGAAAATGTGCAAAATAATCTACAGTAGACAAGAACATACTTTATTAAAATAGAGGAGAAGGGGTCTACAGATGGGCGAAGTACACGCAACATATCTAGAGTACGGGTATTTTAAAAAAATTAAGAAGGGAGGAGATCATCGTCACGACCCGATCTCTGACCAGGTCTGAAAATTTTTCAGAGAATCTTTACAAGAATGAACTATATTTTACAGGAAGGTAAGTGTGCATACTGAATAGATAAAAACTTTGAAGATTTAACTGCCATCTGCCATGTTCAGGAAACAAATACAAGACCAGCAATAAATGAACTCAACAGTAATGACAACACATGTCTACTGACAGTAAGGTTAAGAGATTGTCCAAAATCTTGAAACTAAGTTCCTCAAAACTCTAAAAGGGTGAAGTACATCTGCACCCATCTATGCAAGAAGCGGGGCCCAGCAGCTGCAGCATGGTTTCCTCAAAGACACTTTAGAACACAAGATATACCCATGAACTAAACGATATTCGACACGAGACCGTCCCCACTGGGGTAGTTTTAACTTTTTAACGACTTTCAGAGACCATAGTACCAAAGTACTTTTATTACATCAACAAAGAGCATCACCTACAAAGGCATATACATCCAGAAGTGAATCTCGAGGTGCGAGCTCTCGCGCGTGTCCCCACACCACCTCCAGCCACACCAGGAGATGAGACTCGACCCCTGCAACCACATATACGAGAGTACATTACTCCTCCCCCTCCCACCACACACAGATTAGGTATGATTAGGCTTTCAACGCTCGTACACCTGCACGGGCACACGTTTGTACGAGCTTTGGTAAATCTAAGAACAGCTTTTCGATATCTAAGTAAGGAGTCATTCACGACCCTGTACACCTTGCACGTCAGGCTCACTGGAGTACGCAGCACCTGTATGGAACCCACTCCTGGTCAAGCGCCCCCCAAAAAAAAAAAAATGGAGAAAGTGAATCCAGGAGGTGAGGGATATTGTCTCCTGAGAAGAGGTTAAGAAAACCTTGATGACACTGGAGGACAGAAGGAGTAGGGAAGGATATGATAACGACGTACAAAATAAGAAGAGGCGTCAATTGACAGGGTGAACATGGACAATGTTTCAGAAATGGGAAATAGGAGCAAGAGGTCACAGCTGGAAGTTAAAAACTCAAGATGAGTCACAGAGATGTTAGGGAGTACTTCTTCAGTCAGAGTTGTCAGGAACAGTCGTGAGAGTGGAGGGGTAAAGGCAGGATTCATGCATAGCTTTAAGAAGAGGCACGATAGGTCTCTTGACGCCGGGAGAAAGTGGGCCTAGTAGCGACCAGATAAAAGGCGGAGGCCAAGAGCTGTGAATCGAGAAATGCAACCACATAGGCGAGTACACGTACACTTGCAACCCGACTAAGGAAATAATTTTTTGGGGTAATTCCACCAAACTGGTGAATTAAGGAAAATTTCTCTAAAAAATAACATATATATTTAAAAAAAGATTTATGAAGAGGCACCATGCTGCTATATAACTGCAAACGTATGTGGCAGGATCTTTATTTTTTCATGGCGCTAAGTGACTAAGATGGAAGGCAGACTCACAGAGCAGTACATTGAGATCCTCCAGGAAGTAATGAAGCTCTTTGTTCGTGTATATGCACTCTCCTTCTCCGAGAGGATAATATTTATGGAAGATAACTGCACTATACAAGGGCTAGAGGGGTGCATCGCTGGTTTCATCAGCAACGTCAGAATAAGAAAGTTTATTCAGGTATACACAAATACAGTTACATAGATTATCATTCATAGCAGCATATATGAAGAGAACCTAGGATAACCCAAAAAAGTCAAAGTGACTTATTTCCACTGTGCAAGTGATAGTCGAGATTTGATTTCCATACAAAATATATGGGCAAATATATTTTAAATGTACCTGAGCTCGCCCAGAAGTAAACAACAGGACAAGTGCCTTTATTAACCGTCAAAGAATTCCCCCCGCACTTAGAAGTGCGTGTCTATGGTACAGTATCACTACATGTAAATACATTGGGAGTTTATTTGCTATAATCCTTCTCTTACCTTTGATATACCTTTGAAGAGTTTCGAGAGTTTCACTACTCTCGGAGCCCGGCCATGGGCCAGACTCGTCTGGTGCTTGCCTGGTCAACCAGGCTGTTGCTGCTTTTAGGGATTAAAGTATACTTTGTGGCGTGTAGGTATCATGCAGATTATCTTCGTGCGGTTTAGTCTATCAATTTTTTACCTAAAAATCACCAAGCCAAGTACCAAAATGATCCCACTAACTCAACACAGACTACAAATATATATACACACATGCAGCACGAATATTAAAAAAAATCAATACCACAGGACTAACAAATCAGGGATAATTAGCCCATTAACCCCCAATGGTGAGAAAGAAACCATCTTTACCACCATGGGTAAGCCCTAAACCCGGTGTAAGTCGACTGTCACGGCGGTACAAATGTAACACATTGGAATTTTTAGAGAAATAAATAATCTTAATCTTAACACTCCAAGGTCGACCACAGCAGCCGTGTCGAGGTCCACCACAATGAATCAGCCTCTATGCCTGTAACAACGACCACTAATCAAGGACTACTACACTAAACAAAGGCCATTAACACCTCTAGCCCAAACAAAGACCATTAACACCAGTACTACCACCACAAAACCAACACCAACATTTACCACCAATTTCACAATGACCAACCAACGCGACAAGGGCCGCCACCACCAAACAAGGGGCCCCCCCAACAAAAATATTTGGCAACACCAGCAACAAGACCGGGATCTCTGGAGTTCCCTAAGGGCTGGACTCACCACGTGTGTACCAAGACGACCCTCCACACAAACAAACCAGAATCATGTGTAACACCCGAGTCATTTAATGGAGAGAGTGAAGAGGTGGACAGGGAGAAAGGAGGGTAAGAAGGGGAGGCGAGAGGGGGACATGGAGAAGAGAACGGGTACCCTATGTACTTTATATTTGATGAAGCGCTAAACTCGTTTGGGTAATTCAGTGTAATTTGTGAGGGGAAAGAAACGGGAATACAAGAAAAGAGGGGGAAGGGACGGGTGTGAATTGTGATACTGTCAGGGGGAACAGAGGGGAACCGAGTTGTAAGAGGGGGAACCGAGGTGTAAGAGGGGGAACCGAGGTGTAAGAGGGGGAACCGAGGTGTAAGAGGGGGAACCGAGGTGTAAGAGGGGGAACCGAGGTGTAAGAGGGGGAACCGAGGTGTAAGAGGGGGAACCGAGGTGTAAGAGGGGGAACCGAGGTGTAAGAGAGGGGAACCGAGGTGTAAGAAGAGAGGGAGGAACGAGGTGTAAGAGAAGAGGGAAGAGAGACCGAGGTGTAAGAGAGAGGGGGACCGAGGTGTAAGAGAGAGGGGGACCGAGGTGTAAGAGAGAGGGGGACCGAGGTGTAAGAGAGAGGGGGACCGAGGGGTAAGAGAGAGGGGACCGAGGTGTAAGAGAGAGGGGGACCGAGGTGTAAGAGAGAGGGGGACCGAGGTGTAGAGAGAGGGGATCCGAGGTGTAAGAGAGAGGGGACCGAGGTGTAAGAGGGGGAACCAGGTGTAAGAGAGAGAGGGGGATCCGAGGTGTAAGAGAGAGGAGGGAACGAGGTGTAAGAGAGAGGGAACCGAGGTGTAAGAGAGGAGGGATCCGAGGTGAGAGGGAACCGAGGTGTAAGAGAAGAGGGGATCGAGGTGTAAGAGAGAGGGGATCGAGGTGTAAGAGAGAGGGGGATCCGAGGTGTAAGAAGAGGGGGACCGAGGTGTAAAGAGAGGGGGACCGAGGTGTAAGAGAGAGGGGGATCCGAGGTGTAAGAGAGGGGAACCGAGGTGTAAGAGAGAGAGGGGGAACCGAGGTGTAGAGAGAGGGGGAACCGAGGTGTAAGAGAGGGGGAACCGAGGTGTAAGAGAGGGGGAACCGAGGTGTAAGAGAGGGGAACCGAGGTGTAAGAGGGGGAACCGAGGTGTAAGAGGGGGAACCGAGGTGTAAGAGAGAGGGGGAACCGAGGTGTAAGAGAGAGGGGGAACCGAGGTGTAAGAGAGGGGGAACCGAGGTGTAAGAGAGGGGGAACCGAGGTGTAGAGGAGGGGAACCGAGGTGTAAGAGAGGGGGAACCGAGGTGTAAGGAAAGGTGAAGAAGGGGAACCGAGGTGTAAGAGAGAGGGGTAACGAGGTGTAGAGAGAGGGGGAACCTGAGAGAGTAAGGAGAGAGGGAACCGAGGGTAAGAGAGAGGGGGAACCGAGGTGTAAGAGAGAGGGGAACCGAGGTGTAAGAGAGGGGGAACCGAGGTGTAAGAGAGGGGGAACCGAGGTGTAAGAGAGGGTGGAACCGAGGAGAGAGAGGGGGAACCGAGGTGTAGAAGGGGGAACCGAGGTGTAAGAAGGGGGAACCGAGGTGAGAGAGGGGGAACGAGGGAGAGAGAGGGGGAACGAGGTGTAGAGAGAGGGGAACAGAGGGTTAGAGGGGAACAGGTGAAGAGGGGGAACGAGGGTAGAGAGAGGGGAACAGAGGGGTAAGAGAGAGGGGAACGAGGGAAGAGAGGAGGGGAACGAGGGGAGAGGGGGAACAGAGGGAAGAGAGGAGGGGAACAGAGGGTAAGAGAGGGGAACAGAGGGGTAAGAGAGGGGAACAGAGGGTAAGAGAGAGGGAACAGAGGGTAAGAGAGAGGGGAACAGAGGGTAAGAGAGAGGGGAACAGAGGGTAAGAGAGAGGGGAACAGAGGGGTAGAGAGGGAACAGAGGGTAAGAAGAGGGAACAGAGGGGTAAGAGAGAGGGAACAGAGGGGTAAGAAGAGGGGAACAGAGGGTAAGAGAGAGGGAACAGAGGGTAAGAGAGAGGGAACAGAGGGGTAAGAGAGAGGAACAGAGGGGTAAGAGGGGAACAGAGGGGTAAGAGAGGGGAACATAGGGGTAAGAGAGGGGAACATAGGGGTAAGAGAGGGGAACATAGGGGTAAGAGAGGGGAACATAGGGGTAAGAGAGGGGAACATAGGGGTAAGAGAGGGGAACAGAGGGGTAAGAGAGGGGAACAGAGGGGTAAGAGACAGAGGGTGAGAGAGAACGGAGATGTAAAAAGAGAAATGGAGTTTTAAGAGACACGGAGGGGCGAGAGGAAGAGGAAGCAAGAGGTGAAGGAGAGGACTGGAGTGGTAAGAGAGGAAGGGGGGGGGCAGGGGTGGGAGAGGCGTGAAGGTAGCATGAAGAAGGGGCACTGAACTTACCTTGCCCAGGAAGCGGCCCTTCATGTATGTGGCTCGCGTCGTGTGATCTACAATGAACTTGGGTACATCATATTCCTCATTATTATTATTGTTGTTGTTGCCTTTGTTTCCTACCATGATGTTGTTATTGTTGTGGATGGGGGCCGGGGTATGGACTGGCGTGTCTCTCAAACCCGCTACCCCAGAGTCCATGGAAGTGTTGGTGGGTGGTTCCTTGAGTCCCAGGTTGGTTGTGGTTGGCAGGGTTGCTGCTGGTTGGATCCAAGGGTCGTGGGGACCTGTTGACCACCCGCTGTGACCCACCTTGGTCACCTTGCTGGTCTTCATCATCGTACTTCCCAACACCACCACCTCTCCAGCATTCATAGCTCGTCTAAACTTTAATAAATAAGTCACATACACACAAACAACCAGTCGCTGGAACACCACAGTCCCAATACAACACAGTTTTAAATCATAGGTCCGCTTAAAAATGGTATAAAAAAAATTTCTGGCCCCCTGCAGAGAGCAGGTCAGACACACAGGGAGGGACTTCCAACACACCCTCCTCTCATACACTCCAACACACGACTGAGGTCTGCTCGACCTTCCTTCCTTTCTGGCCACGCTGTGTTGCCGGGGACCGTTGTCACACACCACCAACCTCAACATATTTACCATTTACACCTCTCATTATTCACATTCCACAGTGACAGACGCTCTGGAAATTCACCCACTATTAAAAGAATATATAGAGGTGTTTAAGATGGCTGCTACATCAAGGTGCGACCGGTACTTTCCCGTGTAAATTACGTAAATATTTCCCCAGCTGGTAGGTTTCTGTGACGTCACAAAGCAGTGGTCTATCAGCTGCTTGGCAGTTTATCGAAAACTTGTGAAGTAATGATAAGATTTAAAGCAAAATAAAACACATAATTAATGAGGAAAAAGCTTCCCACAGCTCCCCCATACCTCTGTGACCTCTGTCGTACACCGTAGACAACTAATGTATCCTCCTCTGGCTTATCATCCAGACCTTTAAATGCTTTCCCCATGGCTCTTTAATTCCACCAGCGTTGCCATCACCGACGTAAACAAGCAAGACATTTTTTGGGGGGTAAGAGCTGTCAAATTTTCGAACAGTCAAAACTGTCAAAAAACAGCACTAATAATAAGATAACATCGTATATGTGTCTAGTTCACCGTAACACTACACAACAGCCTGGTTGATCAGGCCCTGATCCACTGGGAGGCCTGGTCGTAGACCGGGCCGCGGGGGCGTTGACCCCCGGAATACCCTCCAAGTAGACTCCAGGTAGACTCCAGGTAGACTCCAAGTAGACTCCAGGTAGACTCCAGGTAGACTCCAAGTAGACTCCAGGTAGACTTACACCCCAAGATTTAATAATATTATTACATCCATGGGAAAGCGCTGCACCCATAAGGGTCATACAACGCCTGGGGAATGGGAGGTAAACCAGGCTTGATCCAAGGAAGCGGCTGTCATTTTCAGTTCTAGGATCACGAGCTTTAACCAGTATTTTTGTCTTAATTAAATAAACTGTATACGTCTGGCAGCCGGAAAGACACCTTTGCTACTTAATTCGTCGGAAACAATACGCTCGTTATGTAGCTCGTGAGGCCAGGCTGCCACTGACACCAGATATAATCAAGGTAACACTGGAGACTCCAGGTAGATGGGACACAGAAAGATGCTGTACACTTAAACACAGGCCATTAAATAGCATTTTTACAGCATATATATGACCGGTTTCGAGTGTTCTTGTAGGCTGGCGGTCCGCCCTGACGTAAGGCGTCCCAGAGGACCGACCGGTCTACCAGGCTGTTGGTACTAGCGGTCTGCCGCCCACCTAGCTGTCACAGCTTGCATGAGACACTGTTTCAGGGTGGAAAATACGTGGACTGTATTTGGGTACAATATAGTATATCCTATTCCTGGAAAAGCGCTAAACCCGTTTGGATCATACTGCGCCTGGGGATTTGGAGGGCTGTCAGGTTTGATCCAAGGAAGGAGAGAGCAACTTCAATTCCTTTGATCAAGAGCCACACAGATTATTATTATATATATATATATATATATATATATATAAATAATATATAATATATATATATATATATATATATATATATATATATACATATGACAGATCGCGTTAGCTTAACGAAAGAGTCACGAAGCTGTTTTATAATAATAATAATAATAATTATTATTATTATTATTATTATTTATTGTTGCTGTTGTTTTTTATTATATTAATGGGAAAAATCACTAAACCCATAAGGGCTATACTGAGCCTGGGGAATGGGAGAGAGGGAGATCAGGTTTGATCAGAGGAATGGGATAGTAGCTCTAATTCCTTGGATCAATCCCTCTTCAGCATCAAGGCACAATCACCCCCCCCCCTCCTTCCCCTTCCTCGAAGGGTGCTATCGGGAACTTAAAAAACAATGAATCACACAAAACTTGTATTAGTCCTAGAGTCTGCAGCACCCGCGTGAAACCCTCACCCACACACACGCAAGAATCGATAAAGATCAGAGGTTGGCCACAAAGCTGGTAACGGCGCTAAGGGGGCGAGTGTTACGAGGGAAGGTTGTACAAACTAGATCGACAGATACTGGAGGAATGCACAACACAAGGAGATTTAATCACGACGTACTACATACCCCAAGCCTCGACACAGTGACGAGGGCAGACTATTTAACAACAGTTGACCCAGGATGTAAGATAATCGCCCAGTTTATCACTATTATTGTTGTCACTATTATTAATTATTATTGGGTAGCCCCAATCACTTGAATTAAGAGCCTTTCAAGTGTACCATAGCATGAACCAAGGCATAGTATTATGGTATACCTGAAAACTTCTGTAACTACGAAATACAGTAACGCTACAGAATTGTATTAACAGAAGCAGTTCACATACAGCTGTGGCCATTACTTTTGTTGGTATTATTATTATCGTTATATTCACAGGGAATTGCTAAACCCGTACAGGTGGCGGAGGCAAACTCCACACATAGTGTCAAGAAAAGGTACGACGATAGGGTCCAGGAGGCCAGGAACCAGTATATACCGGCCAATTTTTTTGAGGTTAAAGAGTGAATGCAGGAGTGGATCTCGACCCCCGGTGAGTACAACTCAGTGAGTACAACTCAATAAGTACATCTCAGTAAGTACATCTCAGTGAGTACAACTCAGTGAGTACAACTCAGTAAGTACATCTCAGTGAGTACAACTCAGTGAGTACAACTCAATAAGTACATCTCAGTAAGTACATCTCAGTGAGTACAACTCAGTGAGTACAACTCAGTAAGTACATCTCAGTGAGTACAACTCAGTGAGTACAACTCAATAAGTACATCTCAGTAAGTACATCTCAGTGAGTACAACTCAGTGAGTACAACTCAGTGAGTACAACTCAGTGAGTACAACTCAGTGAGTACAACACACGATGAGTACATCTCAGTGCGGAGGTGTAGGGGGCAGGTTACAACACGCTCGTACGAGTAGCCACTTGCCCTCCAAATAATTTTCTTCAATTTAGCAACACTAAGTGCATCAGCAGTGTGTTGCTGATGATAGCCACACGGGGGGTAACAAAAAAAATCAGATATATTCCCCCCCGTAACATGCTAACATCACATGGGGTGGTTTTTGTACACCGGGGGGAAAGAAATGTGTTGACTCGTGGCAAGAGGCGCCAGTGGGGCGGCCTGGAAAACTAGGCTCCCTAAGGTAACAGATTATTGTAACGCTAGATTAGTATATACACCCTGTGTGGTGTGTATCTCTCTGTGTATATATACACTACGTGGTGTGGCATATGTTTCCTTAAGACACCTGCTGCCAAATGTTCACCCATTAGTAAAATGGGCACCTGGGTGTTAGTGGACTGGTGTGGGTCGCATCCTGGGACAAAATTTGCCCGAAATTCTCTGCATAATAAGGGACTTTCTGCATAGTAGTATGTCATTGATGTCAGCTATGGTTTGTTTAAGTTGTATTATGTACTTGTAGAAATAAAGATTATTATTATTATATACACCATGTGGTGATGTAAATGGTTTAGAAAATCATTGTGGAAACGTTTCCCCAGCCAGTGGCGAAACGTTTCCTCAATAAATATTCCCAAATGCTGCAAGTGTCTCAGTCTACACCACGTGGTGTGGTATCAGATGAGTGTGTATACACCGAGTGGTGTTTCCCTCAGTGTATATACCCCGTGTGATATGTTTATATGCACCTCTGATATGTATCAGTGTACATATATAAATATATATTGTGGTATGTATATCTCAGCGTATATATTTACCGTGGTGTGTATATCTCGATGAATATACACCGTGATGTGTATATCTCAGTATATATGCGCCGTTTGGTGTGTATTTCAGTATATACACTGAGAGGTGTGTATCAGTGTGTGTATCTTTCAGTGTATATACACCGAGATATGTACGTATATCTCAGCGAATATACGTCTCATGGTGTGAACTCCAAATTTTTTCAGCCCTAAATCTATGCTGGATTTTCTGTTGTGTGTGTGTACTCACCTATTTGTGGTCGCAGGGGTCGGTTCACAGCTCCTGGCCCCGACTCTTCGCTGGTCGCTACTAGGTCCACTCTCTCCCTGCTCCATGAGCTTTGTCGTATCTCTTCTTAAAGCTATGTATGGATCCTGCCTCCACTACATCACTCTCAAGATTGCTCCACTTCCTGACAACTCTACGACTGAAGAAATACTAACATCCCTGTGATTCATTTGAGTTTTCAACTTCCAGTTGTGTCCATCTATTGCTGTGCCCTCCCCCACACACATATACGTGTGGGTGTGCGCACCTATACATGTGTTGTACAGATACCCAAAGTGACCTTGATGACAGCTGGCCGGCTATCAGCGCTCGCACTGGCTCTTCCCCCTCTACTTTGTTCAGCTTTGGAACTCATCACCAAGGATGTCGAACATCCTCAACACGTGCGTAATTGTATCATTATTAACGTCATTGTTATTATCCATGTACAATGTCATTAGATAGGAGGCAGACAGTAGGTAGTATAGTAGTAGGTTGCTAGACAGTAACCACCCAGGGAGGTGCTATGTTTTTCTTGTCCCATGAATATGTAAGATGGCAGGTAAATCTTACATTCTTCTACTTACATTCAATGTGTCCCGTAGCTCGGTTGGTATTGCTCTCAGCTCAGACATCGAGGTCCGTGGTTCGATCCCTGGTACAGGTGGAAACATTGGGTGTTTCCTGAAGACACCTGCTGTTCCTGTTCACCTAGCAGTAAATAGGTACCAATGTTAATCGACTGGTGTGGGTCGCATCCTGGGGGACAAAATTAACCTACGTTGCCCGATATGCTCTACATAACCAGGGACTTGATATATAGTCCTTCATTGATATCAGCTTTGGTTTGTATAAGTTGTATCGTATACTTGCGCAAATAAAGATTATTATTGTGAATGTTAAATATTTCTTATTTCCGTAAAACTTCCGAGACAATTTACACCTGGTCTCAGACTGGTTACAATTATTATTATTATTATTATAATCAAATAGAAGCGCTAAACCACAGGGGTTATACAGCAGACTGGTTACAAACCGGGTCGAGTGGGCGATGATTCCCGGAATCATTAACAGATAACAGAAAGATAAGGATTGGTTAGCTTACTAGAGACGTATATTATTAATTCTTCTTATTTTCCTTATTATTGTTAAAATTATTTTTATATTCGAAAACAAGCGCCAAAACGCATGGTGACGTATAGTCTTGTGAAACATATAGTATACTCATCCATATTTGTAATCATTATTACTATCATTATTGGAAAGCGCTAAAACCGTAGGTGTCATCCAGCGCCTGAGGAATGGGAGGTAATTACGATTTCGAGAGAGAGAGAGAGAGAGAATGAAAACTAGCTTAAATTCCTTGAATCAAAGACCCCTAACGAGCCCAGGTTGTTCAGTTCGTTCAGAAATCGAAGCTGTGAACGCATCATAAAAAGTGCCGTAGTTGAGGGTGAGGTGTAGCAGTCCTTCGAGATGTATAAACATTACGGTAATAATTATTCATCTCGATGTTTATACATCACGAGTTTTATACTTCTAATCGTTTATTAGTCTCGATGTTTATACATTTTGATGTTCATACATCTTTGTTATATAATTATTATAATCAAATAGAAGCGCTAAACCACAGGGGTTATACAGCATCTTTGTTATACATATCAAATGTTTATACTTCTCAATGTTCATACATCTCAATGTATAATTATACATCTTGATGTTTATATATCAATGTTTATTCATTTCGATGTTCATACATCTTGTTTATCTTAATGCTTATGCATTTCGATGTGTATACAGTAAATTTTGATGTTTATACATCTTGAAAATTGGCTTTCTTTTCAAGAGAGATAAAAGTAATCAATTTTGTATCTGTCCACAAACCGCCGAGAAAAAGAGAATATATTTTTTTAGCTTACTCAGCCTTTGTCTTTCTCAGCGTTTATGGCAAGTTTCAAGTGCTGAGAGGAGTATGGGACCCCCCCACGCGGACAAGAGGAAGGGAAGGAGGTAGAGGAGGAAGTAAAGAAGGGTGGAAGAAGTAAAGGGAAGAAATAAAGGTAGGGGGGAAGACGGTAGAGAAAATAATGAGGGGGGAAGGAGGAAGAAGAAGTAAAGGGGTGGAAAGAAGTAAAGGAAGGGGAGAAGTTGAGGAGGAAGAAGTAAAGAAGTGGGGATTAATTAGACCATGGATTAAACTATGGTTTGCAGGTCATCTAACAGGGGGTGTGAAGGATACAGAGATTATATACCACTTGCTTAAATAATAAATACACTTGGATTGTATTATAGTGCAGTCACTTTTTGAACATAGTATTCAAAGTAATTCAGCAGAGCCAGCAGTGATCCTCCCAGTTTACCTCTATCCACCTACCAGTGAGCAGCTACTCAGCTTCCAAACGAGGAGAAACGACAAGTATGCGAGGTTTCATGTATGGCAGATACATGTGGAACTCTTAAAGCTAGTTTTCTCAGCCATGGCACCATTAACACTGGAAACCTTCGCTCGTAGAGGTTATGATGACTACAAGGGTGGTAATTGCGTAACTACTAAAAGGATGCCCACAGGCAGTTCCCAGACATTTATGCTTGTGCTGTTTATATAAGCATGTTTTTGTGATGAAACTAAAGCAAGAACATTTATCTGTGATCATTATCTTGATCCACTCGAGCATTACAAAAATGGAGACAATGACCGTCTTAAAATTGCATAGTTAATTCACATCAGTCTCCCTACTAAGTTTCTAGCATTACCATCCTGTTGTGTATAATGTACATATTAAATACATGCATGCTCAAGGATTTGCTCTTAAACAATTTTTAAATCAATATCATTTATATTATCTATGTTTTCTACCTACATGTACTAGTGGAAGACCTCTATATAATGTGTGAGACCCATGAAGCTTACTAAAGCTGATGACATAACCCACCAGCCTCAATAATTACCACCATTGCTCTATAAAAAAAACTACAAACACTTATCTTTTGGGATGGACAATTTCCGAAACATTTCGCACTAGAATCAAGCTATAATTAACAGTTATTACATCTTAACAAAAGTGTTGGCTTGATCAATTTTTCAAAGCTCAAAAAATCCTAATACAATATTATGTATTCAAACATGCTACCAATATGTATTAAAACTGCATAAGTTTTATAAAAATATATTAATGTACATAAAAATTACATCTATATATATATATAAAATAGGTGCTCTACAAAATCCTGTTACTATAAAGCAACTTGTATTCTAAGCATCAAATGTGGAAACTTGTTTAGCTTTAGACCACATCTACATTACCCACCTATTAAAAATATAATTTATCTCCCTGTATGTTCGTTAAATATGAAAACAAAGAATTATAACAGTTGCTGGTACATATCAGGGAACCTACAGCACCTTGCTCAAACACACACGTATCATTTACGTTAAGGAGTTATAAATTCATTTATAAAATGTGTACCATGCTATTCACTGCATCACAAAAAAATGTAAAATTTGTTTCTTTTGAGATTTGTGTACCTGTTTAACCCAGTTATGTTGTGTACTGATGCAAAAACTGATAGTTAATATACATAAATTAAAACTCCACATAGCGTAATGGTTTTCGATCGATGTCAGCAGGGCTACATCTGTGTCTTTTCCTGAAGTACCTTCATAACGACAGTGGTGCAACCTGTTGATTTAGATACATAATCTAGACAGACGAGTTATACTACATAGCCACCACTGTCATCCAGACACTTAGGATCTATGTGGCATGCATGTCACTTTCCTGATACCTAAAGTATTACACCATGACACTTTCAACTCATGTTTCCACCATCCCCTACACAAAGTATGACAATACTGTAACACAATAAAAAATCAAGTGCTAAACCCAAAAAGGTCACACAACGTTGATAGGAGGGATATGGCAAAGGAGATATAGGCAGAGATAAGGAGTGAGTGAGGGGCAGTGGATGTACAATGCAAGAGGTAAAATAAAATCAAAGTTGATGCAATAGATTAGTTTCTTTTAAAAGTCAAAGAGTCTGTATCAAAGTTAGGGTTTTCAACGAAGAGGTTAGACTGGGGGCAGTGTAGACATTGCAAGTGAATTTATATCCCGCTGATTGGTGGGAAGATGGCCACAAACCCAAACGAGGTTAAAAAAAAAAAATTGTGGAATAACTCGGACCACCATTGTTGCAAGTGGTTGTGAAGTTGTCAAGAGATCACTGAAAAACAGTCCAAGAAAGGAATACCTGTGCGAAATTGGGAGGTTATGAAAAGCTGACTGAGCGGATGAGTTAACTCTTCTTTACCCTGAACATTAACATGTCCAAGGACTCGGCAAAAAAAAAAAAAAAAAAAAAAAAAAAATACATCCGTGTTTACTAGCAATGTGGCATAACCAAAGTTATATATGAAGGATGATGGTATAAAGGGAATAAAATTTCTGGATAGCCTGTAACGCAATGTAGGAGTCCAAAACGACTACGAATGATGTGGATCGACATAATGTGCATGAATGGCCATGAGAATTGCATACAACTTGACTGTGAAAACACTGGCCGAGTACGCAGAGCATGAACGCCACAAACAAAAAAGGTCTGCTTGCAATGTGAAAACATCAGCAAAGTATGTTATTCCTCATACAAAAATCTGTAACCAGTCCTTTCTTTTATCACCCCCCATGTTTGGAAAATCTTTATTAATCTGATTGAACTGTATGCCTGTTTTTTGCCATTTGATTTAGTCTTTACAGATATTCTCCATTTATTATCCTGCTAAGCCATTTGATGGGTAGGTCCTCTTTCTATCATTTTAAGTTTTACAGACATTCATTAATGTTTCATTTAGAGTTACTTTCATTAAAAAATACACTAGTTTTTAATTTCAGTATAGCCATTCCGATTATGATTCTTTACATTCATCTTGACTACTTATCAGTTTTTATTATTTTAATTATGAGAACAGTGCAAGTGTGCATCATTTCTTCGCATCAAATATGACACTAGCTATTTCTGACATACACCGACCGTTGTAAAATCTTAAAAGCTTCAAGTAGCAGTAATTCCAGTGCTGGAAATGAATCAAACCTAATAGCAATAGATTAATACTATTTCATTTCTGCCTTCAAGGGGTTGGGGGTGCCTTGATGTTAGTGAAAGATCTTTGTAGCTACCCTAATTACTCCCCATTCCTAAAGTGTTGCATGACCATGACTGATGATCATGATTGATGATAACAACAGAAATACTAACAAAGGCTCAAATTTTCAAGAGCTGGTTCTTACTAGTGCGAGACTGAGACGGTTATACAAGCTGTTGTTGGCAGTAACAGCCTGGTTGATCAAGCATTCAATAGGAAGTTTTGGCTTCTGGCTGGGCTGCAAAAATGGCCACAGGTATGACTCATCAATACTGCACAAGTCATAACTAATTGTCAGTGCTCTAGTTAATAGGTTGTGCAAAGTTAGAACTGTTAATGTAGGCTAACAAATACCCAATTTCAAAAGTATGTTTTCATTTGTAAATATACAAACATTGTCTAAAATTGGAATAAAATATACAATATTTCAAATCCGGAATTTCAACACCAGTAATTCAATAACAAATAACACAATATAAAAAGATCTCAACATTGTTTGAGGAACTAAAGAATTATAACCCAACAATTATTTTAAAAAAGAATTGTAATGCTCTTTTGCTTAGCACAAAATAGTGTATTTTATGAATGTTTTAATATATTGTCTTCGTCATGTTGAAAATTTGTCAATTTAAAACTCAAGTCCTACAACTTACTGTGTAGTCATCTCTAAATGATTGATCTGGCAGATATTTGTTTTTCAAACTGTTCAAACCAATGAATTTTCTATGTGCTTTCAATATAAGTACGTATATACATTTCTACTGTTTACCAAAGAATAATTAAAAAAAGAATTATAGCATTCAGGTCTTGTCATAGCCAAGAAAACAAGGCATGCATCTACATACGAGAAAAATAACAACTTCACTTGTAACATTAAATCAATTTTGATGTACACACTTGTGCAGGTCCCACATTTCTCATCATACACTGCCGTATTGCAGAACACTTATTTTCACATGGCATTTATTTTAATCACTATTATCATCTTCCTCTACAATAAGGTCACTATCATCATTTTCCTCTTCACTCTCACTGACATCTTCCTCTTCCCCCTCAAGCCTTCTTTTAACTGAACTGATTTGCTGATCAACTTCCATATCAGAATCCTCATCAGTGTGACCATTAACCTCCCCGAAGTCCGATAAGTCATCCCAATTGTCCTCAGATTCTGATATCCCAAGTGTCGCTTCTATTATGTCCTCTTCATCTGACATTTCTGAAATAATTAAAATTATATATATTACAAGATGTAGATAGAGGGGGTATACTGGTTACTTCTATTGAAGAATAGTTTGCAATAGAATGAAATTAATTTTTTTTCAACATGTTGACATTGTACTTCCCACCACTGTACCCCATTGTGCATCCAGGACTCAAGTCTGGCTAATCTGTTTCCCTGAATCCCTTCACAAAACATTACCCTGCTTACACTCCAACAGCTTGTCAAGTCCCAAAAACCATTCACTCCTATATAACATGCTCACACATGTATTATATGTCCAAGCCCCTTGCACACATATCCTCTTATACCCCCTCCCTACCTTAATAATAAATTAATATTCTTCAACAAATGCTTCTGTTTTCATTTTGACTTTTCAACTACCTTTTTTTTTCTTCAAATTAAGGGGGCACAAATTGTCACAATTCAGATCCTCAGAACTTTTTTAAGGTTCCCTTGAAAATAAAACTGAAATAAGGTCTAGGCATTTACATGACGTGACTGAAGATTCAGAGATTGCATGAAAAGTAACAGGAAAACAAAATTATACAGCACCTAGAAAACACATGGAAACCACTAAAGGGTCCTTTAAATGTATAGTATCCTAAAGGTGGAATGACGAAGTCAGGAGGAATGGTAAAGGTAAAAAAAAAAAAATTGGTATACGAGAGGTTTTTACAATGTAGTGATATACAGAGGGTGGAGTACAGTAGACAACCATGATCAGAGCCTGTATTTTCAATATTATGCAATTTTAATTTAGTTTTTTCTTTCCAATAGAAGCTTGGACATTCAATAGGCTTGTGTGAGCAAGTTAAATATGAGAGACTGGAGGCAGCAGGTCTTTATGGGGATGATGTGGTTTGGAGGGTCATCTAAACTGTGATGTCAGAACACTTCTGGCAGGATGGTGATTAAATGAATGATGGTGAAAATGATTTCCTCTTTTACGAGTCACCCTACCCCTGTGGGAGACAGCCATGTTTTAAAAAAAATTGCAAACACCTGCTTCTAGCTAAAAGAGCATATTTTTATCTATTTGATGATGCAAATATGATAACAAAAATAATGAATGTACTAGACATACATGACTGTACAAAAAAAAAAAAAAAAAGCCATAGTTTGTGCTAATTTAAAAACCTAAAAATTGAAACTTTCCAGGCCAGGATGATTAATAGATCATATTCATTATGTATCCATGCGTGTCGTAAGAGGCGACTAAAATGCTGGGAGCAAGGGGCTAGTAACCCCTTCTCCTGTATATATTACTAAATGTAAAATGGGAAACTTTCGTTTTTCATTTTGGGCCACCCCACTTCGGTGGGAAACGGCCGACGTGTTGAAAGAAAGAATTCATTATGTATGATGGCTTTTAACTTGGAAATGAACATAATACACTTTTTTTTTTAACACATCAGCCGTTTCCCACCAAGGAAGAGTGACCCAAAAAGAAAGAAAAAAACTTTCACATTCAACACTTTCACCATCACTCATACATAATCACTGTCTTTGCAGAGGCACTCAGATATGACAGCTTAAATGTCACTCCAAATTGCCAATATCCCAAACTCCTTTAAAGTGCAGGCATTGTGTGGGATAAAACATAACTTCATAAACTGGGAGGAACAAGGTATCAAATAAGGTTATCTGTGCATATCTGTTGATGACTAGAAAGAAGAAAGAGGAAACAAGAAAATTACAACTAGCTAAAGACAAACACATACCTTCCCTGTATACAAGAAGAGCTTCTGGCTCTACAGCAGCTTCCTTGACTTCTTGGTGTCTTGTTGTTACATGCATCAGCAAGAGATCAAGTCGTGCATGCAGTCGAGTCAACTGATGGAGTGTTGACATTCTTGATGCAGACACTGCATAGAATGGTTGCATTAACTCCACTCGGTTGGGAAGTGTTGATAAAAGACTCATGTGGTGGTATAAAATAGACCTAACCCATCTCACGTACAAAAAATTTCTGGAATTCAACAGGAAAAAAACTGTAAATTCATTATTATTCAAGGGAAATTAAATCAGTTCATTAAAGATTACAATTTACATGTTATTGTAATATTTATGATAATTTTTTTTAATAACACAGGCCGTTTCCCACCAAGGCAGGGTGGCCTGACAAAGAAAAACTTTCATCATCACTCACTCCATCACTGTTTTGCCAGAGGCATGCTTACACTACAGCTACAAAAATGGGCACTGTACTTCCCATCTCCAGGAATCAAGTCCGGCCTGCTGGTTTCTCTGAAACCCTTCAAAAATGTTACCTTGCTTACACTCCCAACAGAATGTCAAGTCCTAAAAAACCGTTTGTCTCCTATCTAACACGCTCACACATGCTTGCTGGAAGTTCAAGCCCCTTGTACACAAAACTCCTCTACCCCCTCCCTCCAACCTTTTCTAGGCCGACCCCTACCCTGCCTTCCCTCCACTACAGATTTATACCTGTCAACCATGTAGTAGCTACCTGTCAACCATGTAGTAGCTACCTGTCACTATATAGTAGCTACCTGTCAACCATGTAGTAGCTACCTGTCAGCCATTCTATTTTGATCCATCCTCTCTACATGTCCAAACCATGGATAATAGTTTTGGTAATCCCACACCTCCTCCTAATCTCCAAACTACGGATTCTCTGCATTATATTCACACCACACATTGCCCTCAGACATGACATCTCCACTGCCTCCAGCCTTCTCCTTGTTGCAACATTCACAACCCATGTCTCACACCCATACAAGTGTGTTGGTATAACTATACTCTCATACATTCCCCTCTTTTCTTTCATGGATAAAGTTCTCTGTCTCCACAAGCTCCTCAGTGAACCACTCGCCTTTTTCCCCTCATCCTTCATAGACCCATCTGCTGACACATCCACTTCCAAATATCTGAACACATTTACCTCCTCCATACTCTCTCCCTCCAATCTGATATCCAATCTTCCGTAATCTAATTTTTTTTGTTATCCTCATCACCTTACTCTTTCCTATATTCACTTTTAATTTCCTTCTTTTACATACCCTACCAAACTCATCCACCAACCTCTGCAACTTCTCTTCAGAATCCCCCAAAAGCACAGTGTCATCAGCAAAGAGCAACTGTGATAACTCCCACTTTGTGTTAGATTATTTATCTTTTAACCCCACACCTCTTGCCAACACCTGAGCATTCCTTCTCTTACAACTCCATCTATAAATATATTGAACAACCATGGTGACATCACACATCCCTGTCTAAGGCCTACTTTTACTGGGAAATAATCTCCCTCTCGCCTACATACTCTAACCTGAGCCTCGCTATCCTCGTAAAAACTTTTCACCGCTTTCAATAACCTACCTATTCCATACATTTGCAATATCTGCCACATTGCCCCCCTATCCACCCTATCACATCTTTCTTTCAAATTCATAAATGCCACAAACACCTCTTTACCCTTATCTAAATATTGTTCACCTATATGTTTCACTGCAAACACTTGGTCTACACACCCCCTACCCTTCCTAAAGCTTCCTTGTTCATCTGCTATCCTGATCTCCTTCTTACTCTTAATTCTTTCAATAACAACTCTACCATATACGTACGTTACCAGGTATACTCAACAGACACATTCCCCTATAATTTTTACACTCTCTTTTGTCCCCTTTGCCTTTATACTAACTAACAATTTAATCCCTTCTCCTGTATATACAGCCTTTCCTCACTTAGTGACGTACTCGTTTACTGACGACTCAGATTTCCGACGGGCTCTTTGACCAGTCTGCATACCTAATGTATATTAGAGCTGATTTGCTCTATTCTGTTTATTAGAATGTACTAGTGATGTGCTGGATATCCGCATCCGTGGAACATCTGCACAATTTCTTACATCCGTATCCGCATTTTACTGTAAACAGATACCCGCGTATGCATCTGCATCCGAATCCACGGAACATCCGCAAAATAAGTAAGACATCCTCATACACATCTGCATTCGCGGATAACTAAATTTTCACATCCGATACATCTCTAGAATATACAGTACACTACTGAATAAACATTCAAATATATACCAGAAATGTTATAAATGGTGCAAAGGTAACAATATCAAAGATGGTAGACAAACCCACTACCATTATAGTATGCTACTCACTTAGCGTCGAATTTGTTTACTGACGTGGTCTTAGGAATGGAACTCCGTCGTTAAATAAGGAGAGGCTGTATTACTAAATTTAAAAGGAGAAACTTTCCTTTTTCCTTTTGGGCCACCCTGCCTTGGTGGTACATGGCTGGTTTGTTGAAAGAAGAAAATAAAAATTTTCTTTCTTTGGTAAAACTCTATATTTTGAACATATCACAATGTAAAACATACAGGTATGAGATAATTTAATCATTAAATTGTGCCCCTCTCAATAAATTAGCCACAGGGCACCTCATGTTAAACCTATAGTTACTATTACCACTGGATGAGCCAAGGTCAATAGATAAAAGATTTACGACTCTTCCCTGAGAGCTGTAACAGAACACGTACATCTTTAATATGAGTACAGATGAACCTACTTAGAAGCTTTGAAAATAAGGAACCAAAATATGGACAAAGCAGCCAAAAGAAACTAAATCCTGTATAATAATAAACACTAAGTAATTCTGTATTATTATTATAAAAAGTTTTTTCTTGTGTGACAATTGACCATCTCCCACCAAGGGTGATTTTTTTTTTTTGGTTATTGTTACTTATAGTCATAATTTTCTTAACCCTTATTGGCCATCTCTCTCAGCCTAGGATTTTTGAACTACAATCCTGCAAACTCCATGGGGAAGCAGAACAGAATTCTTCCTCCGTAAGCCATTCCTGTCGTAAGAGGCAACTAAAATGCTGGGAGCAAGGGGCTAGTAACCCCTTCTCCTGTATAAATTTCTAAATTTACTCATATATTGCTTTTCTCTTCTATTTGAACACAAATCAACTAAATTTGTTGTTTTGCCTCATCCCCCCACTAACACAGTCGCGGGGAATCCAAGAAGGAAACATTTACTATCATTCATTCAATTGCTGTCTTGCTAGAAATTTGCATTAATCTCTTTTCTTTCTTTTTTGGATTTTCATAAAATTTTATTTACAAGACTTCTAATAAATTTATTGTAGATTTAACTATGATGTTAAGCAAATAAAGTCTGTTACACTAAAAATACAGTATTAGTACAATGAAAATATAGTATAAGTACACTATCTTCAAACACCATTGAAATTACACCTGTAATTATAATATTTTTCATCTGAGGTTCTGAGAGCTTTAGTGTTGAATTTTTTTTTTAATAATAATGGTAATAACTGATTATGTCACCCCCAAAAATGTGTGATAACATGTCATTTATACACTAATTTGGAAGATTAACAGTTAAAGAGCGCACCTCTGGCAAGACACTAACAATGGGAATGATGGTGAAAATGTTTCTTTTTCGGGTCACCCTACCTCGTGTTCAAAAGTATAACAGGAAATAATGTAACTTGATTAATACCAAATATACATTTAAAATATTAATTCAAATACAGTGGACCCCCGGAAATCGAACATTCTTCATTCCAGAATGCTGTTCAAGTGCTGTTACCAAACAAATTTATTCCCATAAGGAATGATGTAAATTAGATTAGTCCGTTTCAGACCCCCAAAAATACACCTATAAAAGCACTTACATAAAAGGGCGAGTTGGGAGTGTTCGATTTCCGAGGGTCCACTGTAATCTACAATACTTACTTGTGTCCTTTGCCTCTAATGACTAACTGTAAATGCTTTAACAGAGGCACAACTGCTGGCGTGGGCAGTCTTCGGACAGTATTGTCGATGGTGTCCTCATCTCCACGATCTATAACACTCTGAAGGATACGCTGGTCCTTACTGTGTAAGCCCTGAAATTAAGAGACATTAGATGTACTGGTTCCAGGTACCCCTTATATTCCTACCTAAATTTCCAAACACATGAAATCTTGAACCAACTTAAGGCTGAAATTGAATTGGATTATGGAAGTGGGAAATACAGTACAATGTAGTGCCTACACTATGGATGATGGGTGAGGATGTTAAGTTTTAAGGGGCATCTGAATTGTGATGACCACACACTTCTAGCAAGATAGCTATTTTATAAATGATGAAAGAGTGAGAGTGCAAGAGAACAAGAGAGTGAGCAAGAGTGAAAGCTAGAGTGAGAGGAAAAACTACTGCAATGATAAATATTTCCATTACATATTTTGATTATGTACTGTATTCTGTCTTCAAAATCTTAAGTTTTCAAAAGCTCTTGACCTTGATATGTACAGAACAGCAGAGCCCTCAATTTCTCCTTTTATCATGTCAATGAATTTTAAGCAATTTCCTAATTGCTGAATGACAAAACTTTTTTTCATTAATACTGAACATAGACTGAACTAGGAGCTGTACAGAGAGAGATAGGAAACAAAGCCAATGCTTCCTCGTTACAAACTTATAAAATTCTTAGCAAGTATACACAAATATATTACCTGCAGCAAGAGATGAGCTACATTATCAGCTTTTGGAGGCTGTGTAGCATTTCCTGTTTTAGTTTTATCTATTGCTAGAGCATTGAGTCTTTCTTCCATCGGTAAAGATGCTATGCCATCTGGGTCACCATGTTTTCTTTTCACCTTGCTGGTCTACAAGAAATATTTATGATTAAAATACAAAAATTGTTGGAATGCATGAAATGGTGATCTGATTTCCATATTTTATTAACTATCTGAAGTCGAAGGTAAGACAATTTCAACTGAGATTTGAAAATTTTCAAAAAGTTTAATTTATATTTTTATAAGGTCTGTGGAAATATACAGCAAATAATGACTAAAAACACACTACCATTCTAATTAAAACTTACTGGTTCAACATCAACATAGCCTGGGCCTTTTATAAAAGTATCCTTTGTCATCAAGGGTGTCACAGTTTTAGCCAAAGCTGTTGGCTTTCTTGCTGCTGTTGCCGATGGGTCTGAGCGAATTATTTCTTTGTTTCCTGATATATCTGAAACAGACTTTCAAGAAATATGGTTAAATGAGACAAAAAATTTGCACTTAAATACATTGAAACTTTGATTTAATGGACTAATAAGACAAGAAGGAGAATTATAATGGTGAATGTCCATTAAATCTGAATGGTCATTTTGTTTTTCCATAATTGCAACAGTAACTGACAAATTGGGATTTAATAGACTTTGTCAATTAAATACAAAATCAATTCACCCAGAGGAGTGACAAAACAGACAAGTTGCAAAATAACTTTTGCCATTAAATCTGAAATCAACTTACTCATTGGACCATAATTATAAGGAACAATTCTGGATTCCCTTAAATTGATGTCTGTTAAATCAGTTTTGCTGTAATGTACTGTAGATTTAATTATTTTTCAGTGGGGACTAAGTTTTTTTTTTTAACAAGTCGGCTGTCTCCCATCGAGGCAGGGGGACCCAAAAAGAAAATACTTTAATCATCATTCAACACTTTCACCTCACTCATATATAATTACTGTTTTTGCAGAAGAGCTCAGATACAACAGCTTAGAAGTCCCTCAAAACTGCCAATATCCCAAACCCCTCCTTTAAAGTGCAGGTATTGTACTTCCCATTTCCAGGGCCCAAGTCTGGCTAACCGGTTTCCCTGAATCCCTTCACTAAATATTACCCTGCTCACACTCCAACAGCTCGTCAGGTCCCAAAAACCATTTGTCTCCATTTACTCCTATCTAACATGCTCACACACGCTTGCTGGAAGTCCAAGCCCCTCGCCCACAAAACCTCCTTTACCCCTTCACTCCAGCCTTTTTGAGGACGACCCCTACCCTGCCTTCCTTCCCCTACAGATTTATACGCTCTCCAAGTCATTCTACTTTGATCCATTCTCTCTAAATGACCAAACCACCTCAACAACCCCTCTTCAGAACTCTAATACTTTAAGTAACTCCACATCTCCTAATTTCCACACTCCGAATTTTCTGCATAACATTTACACCACACACTGCCCTTAGACAGGACATCTCCACTGCCTGAAGCCGCCTCCTCGCTACAGCATTTACAACCCAAGCTTCACATCATATAAGATTGTTGGTACCACTATACTTTCATACATTCCCTTCTTTGCCTCCATGGATAACGTTTTTTTGTCTCCACAGATACCTCAATGCACCACTCACATTTTTTCCTTCATTAATTCTATGGTTAACCTCATCCTTCATAAACCCATCCACTGACAAGTCAACTCCCAAATATCTGAAAACATTCACTTCATCCATGCTCCCTCTCTCCAATGTGATATCCAATTTTTCTTTATCTAAATTGTTTGATACCCTCATCACCTTATTCTTATCTATGTTCACTTTCAACTTTCTTCCTTTACACATCCTCCCAAACTCGTCCACTAACCTTAGCAACTTTTCTTTAGAATCTCCCATAAGTACAGTATCATCTGCAAAAAGTAAGTGTCAACTCCCATTTTGTACTTGATTCCCCATAATTTAATCCCACCCCTCTCCCCAACACCCTTGCATTTACAACCCCATCTATAAATATATTAAACAACCATGGTGACATTACACATCCCTGTCCAAGACCTACTTTTACCGGGAGGTAATCTCCCTCTCTCCTACACATCCTAACCTGAGCCTCACTATCCTCATAAAAACTCTTTACAGCATTTAGTAACTTACTACCTATTTCATACACTTGCAACATCTGCCACATTGCTCTCCTATCCACACTATCATGCACCTTTTTTAAATCCATAAATACAATGAAAACTTCCCTACCTTTATCTAAATACTGTTCACATATATGCTTCAATGTAAACATTTGATCTACACATCCCCTACCCACTCTAAAGCCTCCTTGCTCATCTGCAATCATACTCTCTGTCTTACCTCTAATTCTTTCAATAACCCTACCGTACACTTTACCTGGTATACTCAGTAAACTTATTCCCCTATAATTTTTACAATCTCTTTTGTCCCTCTTTCCTTTATATTAAAGGAACTATACACGCTCTCTGCCAATCCCTCTTCCATACATTTATTAAACAAAAATACCAACCACTCCAACACTATATATCCCCCTGCTTTTAACATTTCTGTCATGATCCCGTCAGTTCCAGCTGCTTTACCCCCTTTCAGTCTACATAATGCCTCACGCACCTCCCCTACACTCACATCCTGCTCTTCTTCACTCCTAAAAGATGTTATACCTCCCTTGCCAGTGCATGAAATTACCGCCTCTCTTTCTTTATCGACATTTTAAAGTTCCTCAAAATATTCCCGCCATCTACCCAATACCTCCAGCTCCCCATCTACTAACTCCCCTATTCTATTTTTAACTGACAAATCCATTTTTTCCCTAGGCTTTCTTAACTTGTTTATCTCACTCCAAAAAATTTTCTTATTTTCAGCAAAATTTCTTGACAGTGCCTCTCTCTCTTTTATCTGCTCTCCTTTTGCACTCTTTCACCACTCTCTTCACCTTTCTTTTACTCTCAATATACTCTGCTCTTCTTATAACACTTCTGTTTTGTAAAAATCTCTCATAAGCTACCTTTTTCTCTTTTATCACATCCTTTACTTCATTATTTCACCAGTCACTCCTCTTTCCTCCTTCACCCACCCTCCTATAGCCACAAACTCTGCCCCACATTCTAATACTGCATTTTTAAAACTATCCCAAGCTTCTTCAACCCTCCCACTACTCATACTTGCATTAGCCCACCTTTCTGCCAATAGTTGCTTATATCTCACCCTAACTTCCTCCTCCCTTAGTTTATACACCTTCACCTCTCTCTTACTTGCTATAAGTACTAAATAATAATATGAAAAAAAGAAGCAAATGCTGAACAAACTTACATTATTTATATAAAACACTTACCATTCTTTCAAATTTAAGGATGGATGAATGACCATAAGCAATGATGATACTAGATGAAACATCATTACAGAAGAAAGATGACACTACTGGAATAACCGTCTGCTTGCCATTGACTTCACTAACAATACGTAACTTTCCCATACTTTTAACTGCCTTTCTTTGTGAATTCCTGAGGAAAAATATTTTAGGAATTAAAAGACATAAGGTTGGTAGACAGCAACCACCCAGGGAGGTACTACTGTCCTGCCAAGTGAGTGTAAAACAAAAGCCTGTATTTGTTTTACATGATGGTAGGATTGCTGGTGTCTTTTTTCTGTCTCATAAACATGCAAGATTTCAGGTACGTCTTGCTACTTCTACTTACACTTAGGTCACACTACACATACATGTACACGTTTATGTATACATGTAACGAAAGTAGTGAAGAGGCGGGGCCAGGAGCTTTGACTCGACCCCTGCAACCACAACTAGGTGAGTACAACTAGGCGAGTACACTCATCTGAGTTTTCTTTGATTTTATCTTAATAGTTCTTGTTCTTATTGCTTTTAATTTCATATCCATGGGGAAGTGGAATAAGAATCTTTCCTCCGTAAGCCATGCGTGTTGTAAAAGTCAACTAAAATGCCGGGAACAATGGGCTAGCAACCCCTTTTCCTGTTTAAATTACTAAAAAGAAAAAGAAGAAAACCGTCAAAGTGGGATGTTTGAATGTGCGTGGATGTTGTGCGAATGATAAGAAAGAGATGATTGTAGATGTTATGAATGAAAAGAAGCTGGATGTCCTGTCTTTAAGTGAGACAAAGCTGAAGGGGGTAGGAGAGTTTCAGTGGGGAGAAATAAATTGGATTAGGTCAGGGGTTTCAAATAGAGTTAGAGCTAAAGAAGGAGTGGCAATAATGTTGAATAATCAGTTATGGCAGGTAAAGAGGGAATATAAATGTATAAATTCTAGGATTATGTGGAGTAAAGTAAAAGTTGGATGTGAAAAGTGGGTTATAGTAAGTGTTTATGCACCTGGAGAAGAGAGAAGTGTAGAGGAGAGAGAGAGATTTTGGGAAATGTTGAGTGAGTGTATGGGGAGTTTTGAACCAAGTGAGAGAGTACTTGTGGTTGGGGATCTTAATGCTAAAGTGGTTAAAAATGTTGTGGAGGGAGTAGTAGGTAAATTTGGGGTGCCAGGGGTAAATGTAAATGGGGAGCCTTTAATTGAGCTATGTGTAGAAAGAGGTTTGGTAATAAGTAATACATATTTTATGAAAAAAGAGGATAAATAGGTATACAAGGTATGATATACATGTAGCATGTAACGAAAGTAGTTTGTTAGATTACGTATTGGTGGATAAAAGGTTGATGGGTAGGCTGCAGGATGTACATGTTTATAGAGGGGCAACGGATATATCGGATCATTATTTAGTTGTAGCTACAGTTAGAGTAAAAGGTAGATGGGACAAAAAGAAAATGGCAACAGCAAGTAATAGAGAGGTAAAAATGTATAAACTAAGGGAGGAGGAAGTTAGGGTGAGATATAAGCAACTATTGGCAGAAAGGTGGGCTAGTGCAAGTATGAGTAGTGGGGGGTAGAATAGAGTTGGGATAGTTTTAAAAATGCAGTATTAGAATGTGGGGCAGAAGTTTGTGGCTATAGGAGGGTGGGTGCAGGAGGAAAGAGGAGTGAGTGGTGGAATGAAGAAGTAAAGGGTGTGATAAAAGAGAAAAAGGTAGCTTATGAGAGGTTTTTACAAAACAGAAGTGTTAATAGAAGAGCAGAGTATATGGAGAGTAAAAGAAAGGTGAAGAGAGTGGTGAGAGAGTGCAAAAGAAGAGCGGATGAAAGAATGGGAGAGGCTCTGTCAAGAAATTTTGCTGAAAACAAGAAATTTTTTTGGAGTGAGATAAACAAGGTAAGAAAGCCTAGGGAACGAATGGATTTGTCAGTTAAAAACAGAGTAGGGGAGTTAGTAGATGGGGAGCTGGAGGTATTGGGTAGATGGTGGGAATATTTTGAGGAACTTTTAAATGTCGATGAAAAAGGGAGGCGGTAATTTCATGTACTGGCCAGGGAGGTACAACATCGTTTAGGAGTGAAGAAGAGCAGGATGTGAGTGTGGGGAGGTGCGTGAGGCATTACGTAGAATGAAAGGGGTAAAGCAGCTGGAATTGACGGAATCATGACAGAAATGTTAAAAGCAGGGGGATATAGTGCTGGAGTGGTTGGTATTTTTGTTTAATAAATGTATGAAAGAGGGAAGGTACCTAGGGATTGGCAGAGAGCATGTATAGTTCCTTTATATAAAGGGAAGGGGGATAAAAGAGAGTGTAAAAATTATAGGGGAATAAGTTTACTGAGTTTACCAGGTAAAGTGTACGGTAGGGTTATTATTGAAAGAATTAAGAGGTAAGACAGAGAGTAGGATTGCAGATGAGCAAGGAGGCTTTAGAGTGGGTAGGGGATGTGTAGATCAAGTGTTTACAGTGAAGCATATATGTGAACAGTATTTAGATAAAGGTAGAGAAGTTTTTATTGCATTTATGGATTTAGAAAAGGCATATGATAAAGTGGATAGGGGAGCAATGTGGCAAATGTTGCAAGTGTATGGAATAGGTAGTAAGTTACTGAAGGCTGTAAAGAGTTTTTATGAGGATAGTGAGGCTCAGGTTAGGGTGTGTAGGAGAGAGGGAGATTACTTCCGGTAAAAGTAGGTCTTAGACAGGGATGTGTAATGTCACCATGGTTGTTTAATATATTTATAGATGGGGTTGTAAAAGAAGTAAATGCTAGGGTGTTGGGGAGTTGGGTGGGATTAAATTATGGAGAATTAAATGCAAAATGGGAGTTGACACAGTTACTTTTTGCTGATGATACTGTGCTTATGGGAGATTTTAAAGAAAAGTTGCAAAGGTTAGTGGACGAGTTTGGGAGTGTGTGTAAAGGTAGAAAGTTAAAAGTGAACATAGATAAGAGTAAGGTGATGAGGGTATCAAACGATTTAAATAAAGAAAAATTGGATATCACATTGGAGAGAGGGATTATGGAAGAAGTAAATGTTTTCAGATATTTGGGAGTTGACGTGTCAGCGGATGGGTTTATGAAGGATGAGGTTAACCATAGAATTGATGAAGGAAAAAGGTGAGTGGTGCGTTGAGGTATCTGTGGAGACAAAAAACGTTATCCATGGAGGCAAAGAAGGGAATGTACGAAAGTATAGTGGTACCAACACTCTTATATGGGTGTGAAGCATGGGTTGCAAATGCTGCAGCGAGGAGGAGGCTGGAGGCAGTGGAGATGTCCTGTCTAAGGGCAATGTGTGGTGTAAATATTATGCAGAAAATTCGGAATGTGGAAATTAGGAGGTGTGGAGTTACTAAAAGTATTTGTCAGAGGGCTGAAGAGGGGCTGTTGAGGTGGTTTGGTCATTTAGAGAGAATGGATCAAAGTAGAATGACTTGGAGAGCGTATAAATCTGTAGGGGAAGGAAGGCGGGGTAGGGGTCGTCCTAGAAAAGGTTGGAGGGAGGGGGTAAAGGAGGTATTGTGGGCTTGGACTTCCAGCAAGCATGTGTGAGCGTGTTAAATAGAAGTGAATGGAGACGAATGGTTTTTGGGACATGACGATCTGTTGGAGTGTGAGCAGGGTAACATTTTGTGAAGGGATTCAGGGAAACCAGTTAATTGATTTAATTGGACTTGAGTCCTGGAAATGGGAAGTAATTGCCTGCACTTTAAAGGAGGGGTCTGGGATAGTGACAGCTGGGAGGGACAATTCTCAGCTGTCGTATCTGAGCTCCTCTGCAAAGACAGTGATTATGTACGAGTGTGGTGAAAGTGTTGAATGATGATAAAAGTATTTTCTTTTTGGGGATTTTCTTTCTTTTTGGGTCACCCTGCCTCGGTGGGAGACGGCCGACTTGTTGGAGAAAAAAAAAAAAAAAAAAATGTATGAAAGAGGGAAAGGTACCTAGGGATTGGCAGAGAGCATGTATAGTTCCTTTATATAAAGGGAAGGGGGATAAAAGAGATTGTAAGAATTATAGGCCGTCTCGGTGGGAGATGGCCGACTTGTTGAAAAAAAAAAAAAAAAGAGAAGAACTATAGTTTTACATACAAACTAGGGCATATGAAAACCAAGGTTCCACTGTATCATAATATGTAATGACTAAATGAAGCATAGCCTTGATTTTATCATCTGGGCATAGTTCATGATTAAATTTTATTAAAAAAAAATAAATTAGACTAATAATATTTCTATATTAGAAAAAAATTCTTTTGCATCATATTTTGATCTTTTATAATGAGTTTCAAAAGTTTACAGACTTACAATTAATGTTATAAACATGCAAACCACACACTGTTCAGACATTTTGAATCACCACCAAATAACATTCTGACTAACAACACTAATAATGATTCAGCAAGTGGTATGTATTAGAGACTGAGTACAGTACTGAGTAGAAAATTGCAATTATTAAACCTAAGAGAATAAGAAACAGGAATGCCCTGAAACAAGAATTTACATTATGTTCATTTCATAGTTGAAAGAGGAATTCACTTCTCAATAGGTCACCATAAGGTCAATGATGTCTATACAGCCTCTCCTCACTTAGCGATGTACTCGTTTACGACGACTGACTTACGACGGGCTCTCTGACCAGCATGCATACCTAAATAATGTATACAAGAGCTGATTTCCTCTATTCTGTTTATTACAATATACAGTACACTACTGTATAACATTTAAAAATATACCATAAATGTTATAAATGGTGCAAAGGTGACATTAGAACAGTATCAAAGATGGTTGACACAAACCCACTACCATTATATGTAGTATGCTCCTCGTTTAGTGACGAATTCGTTAACAGACGTGGTCTCAGGAACGGAACTCCGTCGTTAAGTGAGGAGAGGCTGTATATATAATACCCTGTTAGAGGGACTGACGCTCATTGCAAAACATCAGGAGTGGTACGTACCCATTAAGGTGTTGAGTAAAGAGGACAAGGGTACCAGTTCGTGTAGTTGCAGACAGTGTTACAGTACCTTCTTGTAATGCTGACACTGCCACTGTACCAGTGACATCTTTTACCATAAAACTACCAGCAGGTTCCTCATTCTCACTTAACAAATCCCTGGAAAGGTTTTTTAGGAATAAATACACAAGATATTATTAAATTTAAATAGCAATACTGTACAACATTTAAAAAGTGAGCATAATAATGAAAAATGCAGTTATCCTTTATACACAGAACTGAGCTTCATAAATGCATTAAACACTCCATATAATGGACTTCAGAAATATGGAACACTAGCCACTGAGTTAGTCAATTTAGAAATAATGGACAAAGTTCAATGGTTACAGAATTGTCCATTATTTTGACAATCACAGCAAAACAACCTTCTTCATTCACCACAATTGCCACTACCAGCCACCCACTTAACCAATTAATCAATTATATATAGGGCTTACTGTACTACAATTTTTCCATATATGCAAATGCACTATCAGCACCAAGTTCAAGTAATTATTTTTTTTTCAACAAGTCGGCTGTCTCCCACCGAGGCAGGGTGACCCAAAAAGAAAATACTTTCATCATTCAACACTTTCACCTCATTCATACGTAATCACTGTCTTTGCAGAGGCGCTCAGATACTACAGTTTAGAATAGTCCCTCCAAACTGTCACTATCCCAGACCCCTTCTTTAAAGTGCAGGCATTGTACTTCCCATTTCCAGGACTCAAGTCCGGCTAAATCTATAATAACCGGTTTCCCTGAATCCCTTCACTAAATATTACCCTGCTCACACTCCAACAGCTCGTCAGGTCTCAAAAACCATTCGTCTCCATTCACTCCTACCTAACACGCTCACACATGCTTGCTGGAAGTCCAAGCCCCTCACCCACAAAACCTCCTTTACCCCCTCCCTCCAACCTTTTCGAGGACGACCCCTACCCCGCCTTCCTTCCCCTACAGATTTATACGCTCTCTAAGTCATTCTACTTTGATCCATTCTCTCTAAATGACCAAACTACCTCAACAACCCCTCTTCAGCCTTCTGACTAATACTTTTAGTAACTCCACACCTCATCCTAACTTCCACACTCTGAATTCTCTGCATAATATTTACACCACACATTGCCCTTAGACAGGACATCTCCACTGCCTCTAGCCGCCTCCTCGCTGCAGCATTTACAACCCAAGCTTCACACTCATATAAGAGTGTTGGTACCACTATAGTACTTTCATACATTCCCTTCTTTGCCTCCACAGATAACGTTTTTTTGTCTCCACAGATACCTTAACACACCACTCACCTTTTTTCCTTCATAAATTCTATGGTTAACCTCATCCTTCATAAACCCATCCACTGACAAGTCAACTCCCAAATATCTGAAAACATTCACTTCTTCCATACTCCCTCTCTCCAATGTGATATCCAATTTTTCTTTATATAAATCGTTTGATACCCTCATCACCTTACTCTTATCTTTGTTCACTTTCAACTTTCTACCTTTACACACCCTCCCAAACTTGTCCACTAACCTTTGCAACTTTTCTTTAGAATCTCCTACAAGCACAGTATCATCAGCAAAAAGTAACTGTGTAAACTCCCATTCTGTACTTGATTCCCCATAATTTAATCACACTTCTCTCCCCAACACCCTAGCATTTACTTCTTTTACACCCCATCTATAAATATATTAAACAACCATGGTGACATCACACATCCCTGTCTAAGACCTACTTTTAAGTAATTATTATTGTACTTATTTGTCTACTTGAAAAATCGAGAAGGGACTAGTGGCTATTAATTTGCTTCTCATGCATGAATTGTACTGCCCCTAAGTTAAATAAAACCTACATCTTTCTACAGACTTTCAACATATAGTATTTTATTTCTCAATTTGACCAAATCCTTAGATATTTCACTAGTATGCCTTCCATTCTATGAACTGAGCATAAGAAACTGCCTATTCAAGAATTAAAAAAAAAAAAATTATTTTCTTACGAAATGATAGAGAATCTTTTCCCAATGGTAATAACACCAAAAGAATGAAATTTGATGGAAAACTTACGGAATTATGCTCTCGCAAAGTTTGCGGTCTTGGCGATATTTACGCATCAGCGATTTTGCCCAATCTGGACCCTATTTTCGGCCAATTCCATTGTTCCAGTCGACCAAACTCATAGCTATTTCGCTAGAACTCCTTTTGTTCTATTGACTGAGTACAAGAAACTGCCCATTTACTGATTTAAACTACCCAATAAAGTGATCAGAAATTGGTAATTTGGCCAATTTCATACACTATTCAAGGAAGGCCAATATCAAAATAGGGTCCAGAATTAACATGCAAACATTCCTAGCACTAAAATAACCTTTTCTCTCTTCATTAGTCATGTCTCCAGGCCCCTCTATTATGCTTGCTTTCCATTTTGAATTTTTATTTACACAAAACATAGAAGATTTACTCTCATGTAGACTACTGCATTATTGTAAAAATGGTATAAATAAGATCAGCGCATTTGTGAAAGCATATTAGACCCACCAGTTGAACATTGACAAAAATTGAACATTTCCACTAATTTGAGTTCAATTTCGATGTATACTACCTTTAGTCCATAAACCATTCAAAATCATCTCTAGTTCTGTAATTTATCTTCCATTCTATAAAATAAGAGTAAGAAAACGAAAAATAAACCATACAAAAATACACCGCAAAGTTGCAGTTTTAAACGAAAAACACTCAGTTTTTTTTCCATTATGCACTGCGTGCTACATAATTATTTTTATACTGCACACACTGACCATTCAGACCCATTCACTCATATGTAGGCCTACCAACTTTCTCCTGCAAGATTTGAAGCCACTAGAATTTTGGCATACTATTATGTGATCGACACTGGCTTGCGAGCCGTAATATTATGGGACTGACAGTGAAAGGGTTAAGAACTACCTTATAATGTGCACATGGTAATTTGACCAATTTTCCATAAAAATCCACAGAAGACAGTCAATTACATAAAAACTTACCAGGCATAAATAAACCTGTCATCCTGTGATGAAGAGATAACATATCTTGTGGGTGCATCTTTAACTGGGAGAGGCAGAAGCTGTGTCACTAAGGAGGTATGGCCTGTATATGAATTCTTCAATTTTACTGTGCCACTTTTTCTGAGTAATGCTATAACTTCAATACTACGACTAGCCACACAAAATAGTTTCTTAGTCAATGCACAAATAGCACCTCCGCCATTCACCTCAACAGACCTGAGATAAAACCAAAAAATTCATATTAATGGCAACTGTAAGCACAATACATATATCCTTAAAATAATAATTAAGCCTGATTGTGTTATAATGTATACGCTGGACTGCGTGCAGCATGCATCAACAGCCTAACTGATTGTGTCAGCAACTAGGAGGCCCAGTCCAGGAATGGAATGCAGAGGCCATCAGTGACCCATGAAATCATCTCCAAGTAATTTCCATCACTCCTTACATTGAATGACCCCTATACAACTAACACTTCCATGTTTGCTGAATAAATCAATTCATCTATGTGGCAGGCAGCTTTTAAAAGAAATAATTTTTTAATAAAAAAATATTCATGCTCTGCCACATTAAAAAAAATCATTCTTGACTAGTGTGTAACCTTGATATGGATCAAGAGAACAACTTTAGTTCTAGTTAAATTTAAATTTTGAATGAAAATAGGTAACTTAAGATTTGCATTTTCTTATTATTTTCTATTTTGTTATAATGGAAATCAACAATTACATATGTGTAATGTTATGAAAAATTACAAATTTTACAAATTTACACTGATAAGCATACGTACACAATTTTTTCTCCTGAAGTTACATCCCATTCTACAAGTGTGTTATTTGCTGCTAGAGAGTAGAGTCTTTCAGTAGTGTGCCAGGTAATGTCTAACACTGCATGAGGGGAAGCATGATCCAGTGTAGCAACAATTTCTCTCTTTTCTGGGCTGTAGATGAGGATATTTCCTGCTAGTGTTCCCATAGCTAAAAGATTACCTTCGCTGCCTTCTAAAGATTTCATTGCTGCTTTCTTCTTTTTCTTCTTCTTGATGGATAAAAGATGCAAAAATAAACAAATGGTTAAAAACAAATTTATGCTGATTTATTAACTGAATATAACTAAAGTATACCACTCCACAAATACTAACTTACAAGAAGTGTGCACAGCATGTACAGTCATCTCTCATGAACACAATGGAAAGCAACTCATATTTTTTAAATACAGCAATAATAAACCTTTATATGTTGCTTATTCATTTTACAAGGTGATCTATGCTGTGAAATATTAACTAAAATACTGCCAATCATTTATATCATTGAACATTGGCTGTGTCTTTTTTTTTTAAATTACAGGCCACAAGTTGACAAAACTTTTCAAAGTACCACATTATCTATCTTTCAATCCCTTGAAATTCTATCGGCTGTCTTTGAAACATCTAAATATTATACGTACTCTACATTATTATTCTACAACACAAACTTAATTCAATTACATCTCTCATTGCTCACATTGTTACACCATTTCATAAATTAGTCTTAAAAATAATTTTTTTTTACCTCAGTTCTAAGAGTAACTGTGTTATTTACAAAGTACTGTCAAAAAATAAAAAGGAGACTCCACAACATTACCTGGGGTGAATATCTGACACATGATGTGGTGGCGGTGAGATGTTCAGATGGTTGGTACTCATGTTCCAAAATCCCCGATATTGTGTTCCATATCCTTAGTATGCCATCTGGACCACTGTGTGCAAACTTCTCACCCGTTGGTGAGAAACTCATGAGTTTTACCGATGCCATTACCTGCAAAATAATAAAAAATATAATTATATATACTTTTAAGATGCCAGCTGTCTCCCACTGAGGTAGGGTGACATATATATCTAAAAATATACATAAATGCATGCAAGAACATGCACATACACACTGTGTATGTGTTTTGAGAGATATATAGGGACTCTGAGGGAATCATATCCTTTTAAATGACTGCAGGGATATTTATCCTAGGTTAAGTTATAATAAGTCATTTCATCTGTAAAAACTAAATGGAATACGTAATATGATTAGGTTATGAGCACAAATTATTTGTAAGTACAGCCTCTCCTCACTTAGCAACATACGTACTTGTTTACCGACGCCTCGGACTTACGACGGGCTCTCTGACCAGCATTCATACCAAAATAATGTATATTAGGGCTGATTTTCTCTATTCTGTTTATTTCAGTATACAGTACACTACTGTATTAACATTTAAAAATATACTAGAAATGTTATAAATGGTGCAAAGGTGACATTAAAACAATATCAAAGATGGTTGACACAAACTCTCTACCATTATAGTATGCTCCACACTTAGCAACAAATTCGTTTAACGAAGTGGTCTTAGGAATGGAACTCTGTCGTTAAGTAAGGAGAGGCTGTACAGTACTGTCGTTCTTTTGTAAATTGTTAACAATAAAAAAAAAAACACGAAAAGAGGATGATAAATTTTGAAAACACAGAACTTCAGGATAATTTAGATTGGTTGGTGTTTTAGGTAGTAAAAGTGGTAGATACACTTTAATAAGCAGCCATAGAATGTCTGGAAATGTAGGGTTCCTTGAAAAGTAACTAAGGATATTACCCAAGTAACCAAAGATATTACATAAACTAGCAGCCAACCGGCTGCTAGTTAAAGTAATATCTCATTATTTAAAGCCTCATATTGTTGGTTGCATCCTGGGAAAGAGAATCTATGGATCTCAATGAATATACAGCAGAAATAGTGACTTAACTGGTTTATCCCGGGTTAATAAATCATTCTAACATCAACGACAAGCACCTCACACATTAGTAAATATATTTAGGAACAGGTACACATTAGTACAATTATCATAGTGTAAATAACCTAGGATAACCTCCCAAAAAAGTCAAGTCAAATTGATGTATATCCACTGGGGTCCTTGAAAGTTTATTCACTGACAGCTGCTTTAGATTTAAAACAAAAATTGTGCATCTAAGCCAGAATAAAATAGAGCCGCTGAGAACATGTACAATACTCAGGTCAATACAAAACATCAGTAATATAATATAATATTTAAAAAAAAAACTTGGTTTGGGCAGCAAGCTTGAGCGTACAAGATATCATACAAAAAATTCTCCAGACAACTATCTGCTGTTATTTACTACTTTATACTGCTTCTACAATACACACAAATTCCAGTACATTAAAACCAAACGTTTACATAGAGATAAATAAATATATTAGCTCAAATCTCTGCGTTCGTCTCTCGGAGGTCTCCTTTGTCGCTGTTTTAACAACTCTCCACAATTATCAGTGACTCCACTAACCTGCTGTGGCTGTGGTGATGACTGCCAAACAAAGCACACTCACTTCAACATGTCAAGAGAGAAATACTGTCGCAGGAGAAGAGAAAACCCGTAATAGAGTAGCGTGGAGGAGTATACACGCGGTGCTGTGGACACAACAGAGGCAGCCATCCAGAGGTTCAGTCATCTATACACACAAGACAGTCACTAGAGTCTCTCTTAAGAGGTTCTTACTCTTTAAATAATCCCTTTGATTCCTTTTTATTTTATTTGTGTCTTTGTTGTCTCTGATCCCTTTCATGGCTCGTCTCTTCATAACACCTGATATTCAATTCTAAAAAAGAGTTTAGGAAGTAAGTTCACTCAGGTATACACAAATACAGTTACATAGATTATCATACATAGCGGCATATGTGTAAAGAACCTGGGATAACCCAAAAAAAGTCAGATATAGTGACTTATTTCCATTGGGGTTCTATATTTCCACTGGGGTTTTTATTTAGAGTATTCTTCAAGTGGGTTGTGGTTAGAGGGAGAGTGGCATCCTGGGGGGTATAACTACCCACTCTGGGATGTAAGAACATTAGAATATGTATAAATAAGACATGTGCAACATTTATTTTTTTCCGAAACTTTTCGGGAATGTTCCTTGACGCTGGTGAGGGGCTCTTGATTTAGGGAATTGGATCTGTGCTCCAGTTCCCTAAATTAAGCCTGAATACCTTCCACATCCACCCCCCCACAGGCGCTGCATAATCCTACGGGTTTAGCGCTCCCCCTTGATCATAATAATAATAATAATCATACCTAGTAATATGCATCAGTTATCTAGGATAACCCAAAAAATCAGACACAATGACTTATTTCCACTGGGGGCCTCAATTGTTGCATGTCTTACTTTACTATATGACTTTGTATGCAGGGCCGGATTTAGACCTTGGGGGCCCCGTGGCACTTTAGGTTTGAGGGGCCCTCAACATGGAAATTAAATTGAATCACAAATAAGAAATGAACTAAAATGAATGATAAACAGCAGTTTCCGAAAAAAAAATATGTTAGGTTTCGAAGAAGACGTCTGATTTTTTCTTAATTTTATTGACTTTAAGAATAACTTTGACTATAATTTTCAGTTTGTAATATATTCCATCTACACTGTATAATAATTGTATTAATATTGGTAGAATTACCGACAATATGTTAAGTAAAAGGATACAAATGCAACTAATGTGACATTTTTATTGTGGCAACGTTTCGCTCTCCAGGAGGTTTTTCAAGCCGTTACAAGCAATACATGGACACAGAGGGTATATATATATACTCTCAAAGTGAGGTGTAATACTAGTGGTGGTAAAATTAGTAGTGATATAAGTTTTAGTAGTAGTAGTAATACAATAAGGTAGAACAATCAACTTGCACCAATCACATCAGGTATAGGCAGTGCACCACACAAACTAGCCGGAGTTCTTGCCAAACATCTTTCCTGCCTTCTGGGGACCATCAGCCCCGCTCATCTTAAACATTCAGGCGACCTTCTGAACCGCATCCGAAACCTTTCCATCCGTAACAAGAAATTAAGCAGTTTGGACGTGACTTCCCTCTTCACTAAAGTACCTACCACACAAGCCATCGATGTTCTACGACGTAAAGTCAATCAGGACCTTAACCTTCCTCTACCTCCTGGAGATTTTGTTGACCTTATTGAACTCTGTTAATTTCAACTGTTTTTCTTTCAATAGCAGGCTCTACAGACAAACATACGGCATGGGAATGGGGTCCCCCATCAGTGCCGTCTTAGCTAACTTGTATATGGAATACCTAGAGGCTGAACACTTCGCCAACATCATCCCCTCAAGCGTCACTTGGTTACGTTACGTGGACGACGTCCTCGTAATAACTCCCAAACGTTTGATGTACGGAATCTAACATCATAGTCACCACTGCCCTCAGCACGATGCTCACTATAGTTATCAACACAGCTATTGGGTTCGTCATTACCGTAATTAAGGACACCACCACCACCTTGTTCATCAGTCTTACACTCCCTTTCAGAATTTGTGACAATCTTGCTATTGGTACGCTCTACAAATCTTTCCTTGTGCTGCTCAAGTTGTTTTTTCAGCAGAAATTGCTGTTTCTCCAGTACCCCTATGCGCGACTTCAGGTTGTATAATACAGGAGCAAGACTAGGAACATCTGGAGACGTGAAGCCCCGGTCAGCTGACTCAGCTAGACTGGTATTGACAGCAGACGTGATGGAGCCAGTATTCAGACTCGAGGTATCTGGTAGGCCTGGGGGGTCATAATGGGAGGTGCAGGGTGAGGTGTGGTTGGCTGTGATGTGGGCAGCCCTCACACTGCAGTCAGCATGAGCTGCTGTGACTCCTGAAGTTTTACAATTGATAAATTGTTTAGCAACAGTCTGGTGCTGTTTGATCATATAACACCGTTCAGAAGGATGAGCATTGGCACACACTGCACACCAGTGTGACTTAGCTGGGCATTTCCTGGCAATGTGGCCCCAACGTTGACACTTATAACATCGACGTTGAGGAGGTCTGTACAATGCAATGTTATAGCACCTGTTGAGGGCAGCACGGGAGTGAATATAGCGTGTTAAAGTCCCCTGGCAGTCCATTCAGCTAATATCAGATCGTTGGGAAGTCGACAAGGGCTTGCAACTTGCTCTGACGCCAGATATTTAGGATTCAAGTGCGTGTTGACGTTGTATATGACAATGAGCACTTTAGGTGCCCTTGGTGGGGCAGCTCGGAGTTTGATGTTGGCATATTCTTGAGTGAGAAGTTTATCTATAAATGCTGAATCATTAGGCACAAAGTCGTAGTTATCCTCATCATGGAGAAACTTGATCGTTTTCTCTGGGTTGTCTACACTAGCTTCGTAAAACCAATTACTCTTGATCTCTTGATCAGTGTTGTTAGGGAAATTTAACCTGACAGCTTTGGGAGGGTGTGCGCCCCCTGTATTGCTTGCAGCAAGCTTTCTCTGGAAGACTCGTTCCTTTTTCCGAGAGTGTTTACTAAAATATGTTTCAAATCTGTCTTCACCATCATTTACGTCATCAAGACCATCAGCTATATTCATAGCTGACACAGCAGTTTCACACTGGCGATGGGTTAAAGGATACCGGTGTATAGGAGGGTCAAGGGACATTCACCTCACTAGACACAGGCAATATGGGTGTAGTGTCATGCGGGTCGCAGTGCCGCTTTCAAGGTCATTCACCGGGCCACAGTCTTCTGGAGAGTTACCAAACACTGCAATACTCGTTAATTACTCCAAACCTGCAGCACTTAACAAATAATCAAAACCAATTTACACAATGTATAGGTAGAAATATAATGATTGCAAATTGTTACTATTGCAATCTTAACTAGGCGCTAAACCCACTAGATGAGATGGCAAGGAAAATAGATGTTAATAACAGGCTGACTTTTGCATATCACAGTTTAAAGGTAACCGAATTACTCAAAAGAGAAAGTATTCGTGAAACTGAACATCATGCAAGAGTAAGCTTGTTCACAGTAAAAATGCAATAATTATACCTGAACAAAATGAACTTAATGTTATAAAAATAGCATAAGTTACACACAGCACAGATGAATGGTGCAATTTGAAATAGTATTGGGAATTTAGCATTAAAGTTTCAGTCTGAACGAGAAAATGTGCGAAGTTCCTTTGTTATCTCCTGATTATTAGGAAGGGTTTCTTTATTGGCCAGAACTAAATCAAGCAGGTTATTTCCTCTCATTGATTCTGTCACAAACTACTTTAAAAAATAGTCTTAAATTATCTCTAGGAAGTCGTTTGACTCTAAATTCCCAGTCATGGAATTCCAACCAGTTTGACTAAAATTAAATTTTTTAAGAATTACTAACTTATCGTGCCTTGAAGCCTTAACAATTTCCTCCCAAAGACGTCTTGGTCCCCGTCAAAGTTTAGGGGACATCACTGAGTCAGATAATTATAATAGGACTGATCATATTGTGTGATAAATGGTTTAAAACCGACAAGTTGAAGGTTGAGACACGAAATTCTTCAACACTTGTCCAACCTTTGGACGAAGACCTACTTACACTAGTGGAGGGTACCACTGTGATCCTGCCTCCTCCTGCTTCCACTCACCTGACTACAGTATATAAGCCACTTCTACGGTCCTATGCTGTAATTTCTACAAGAGTGATGGACTGAACACATCGATTCCAGGTCGAGGGACTGATTACCTCAAACTACTCTTCTCCTTACACCTTTCTGCTTTGTATTGGACTGATGAAGCCACTGTGTGGCGAAACGTTTCTTCAGTTAAGATTCCCATATGTTACATAAGTGTCTCAATCTTCAACTGATCATATTACCATTCATAATGGCGGTCAAGACGGCTAACAATATCCTCCATCCCAGCCCACACAATAATAATAATAATAATAATAATAATAATAATAATAATAACAACAACGGTTTATCATTATCTTACCGTGTTGTAACACAAACTTCCCACCGTGTAAAACATCCCACTATGTAACAAGAGCCTCCTACCATTCATTACCAACCTCCCACTGTGTAAGTAACGCCTTACTGTGCGTTACGAAGTTCCTTCAGTGTATCACAAACTTCTCACCTTGTATCACAAACTACCATCCTCCTCCTCTCGCCTCTCGCAACGTCTCCTCATTAAAGTTATTATGCGAGTAATTTGCTCTCAGAATCACGTGTAATAGATTTTCCATTAGCGAAGTCACGGTGAAACGTGGGGGGCGGCGCCCTCCACGGACAGGGGGGAGTTGTAAAAAGATGATAATCTACAAGTAACAAGACTTTCGTCTTAAACTAAATTTAGAGTATGTATAGTTGTGCGGGTAGCAGTAACAGCCTGGTTGATCAGGCCATGATTCACCGCAAGGCCTGGTCACGGACCGGGCCGCGGGGGCGCCCGAAACCCCCTCCAGGTATACTCCAGGTTGGTATACTCTCTCCTGGGCTGAACTAATACCAGGCAACTCAGACATAGTATACTGGAGTCAAAACTGTTTTCATTGTAACGACGATGGTGATTGGCTGACGAAATAAATTGCTGTTACTCCCTGTGAATCTACATAAAAGTAGATTTATGAATGCAAATGGGAATTACCGGTCGAATATTATATCCAATATTATAAAACCATAAACAAATATCTGAAAAGGTGATGGAATATATTGTACAATAAGTGTTTTGATTGATAACAGGTCCATAATAATCATACATCAGTCATGTCTACTCAAGTAAGTGATTAAGGGAATATGTATATATATATATATATATATATATATATATATATATATATATATATATATATATATATATATATATATATATATATGTCGTACCGAATAGTGAAACTGGTCATTTAGCAAAAACTCATTTAAAATTAAGTCCTTTCTAAAATTTTCTCTTATACATTTAAAGAAAATTATTTTTCATTTATGTTAATATAAAAATTAATGATTTTGTACCAAAAGAACCTTAGGAAATTTACCTAACCTTATTCTAACAAGCGCAATTTAATTTAACCTAACCCAACTAAATATATTTTAGATAAGTTTACAATAAATTAATAATAAACAAACACAATGAAATATTTTTTTTTCGTTAGGTTCAGGATGAGTTTTACCTATTCGGCACGACATATATATATATATAAAGCAAAAATCGCGAACAAGCTATACAAGATGCAAACCAACCACAGGGGGAGTTGAGTGATAGCTCTAGGCCTTTCGTGTTTAATTTCTGCAACATTGCAAGCTCCTGATGATGTGTTGATTGCAACACGAAAGGCCTAGAGCTATCACTTAACTCCCCCCCGTGGTTGTTTTATATATCACATTCGGTCACATTTTCAATTAATTTTTATGGTTTTATGATACTGGACATAAAATCTGAACGGTAATTAATTCATATTTGGATTCATTAATCTAGTTTTATATATATGATCAACCAGTCACCATCGTCATTACAAGCTGCTCTAACTCATGAAAGTAGTTTTACTACTGTTTACTACTGTTTACTACTGTTTACTACTGAGTTGCCTGATATTTCTGCCCAGGAGAGAGAGGAGAGGCACCTTTTTTTTTTTCCATAACTGTACATGAGTCTACTTTGGTGTCGAAAGCTACTCAGCAAACTGGTGATTCTATCTTTATATTTTTTTTTAAAATAATGAATTTCGAATATTGACAAGCTTCAGGATTCCGCTATACGAAAACTAAAAATATACTTTAACTTTAATCCCTTTTTAGAGATAATAATAATATAAATGCTGGTTCGAATCTCTGTTGTCTTAATGACCTTGCAGACGATGGGATACCTTGAGTATACCTGGAGAGGGGTTTCTTGAGTATACCTGGAGAGGGGTTTCTTGAGTATACCTGGAGAGGGGTTTCTTGAGTATACCTGGAGAGGGGTTTCTTGAGTATACCTGGAGAGGGGTTTCTTGAGTATACCTGGAGAGGGGTTTCTTGAGTATACCTGGAGAGGGGTTTCTTGAGTATACCTGGAGAGGGGTTTCTTGAGTATACCTGGAGAGGGGTTTCTTGAGTATACCTGGAGAGGGGTTTCGGGGGTCACAGACTGGGCCTCGCCGGTCTGTGACCAGGCGAGAATGGTATCAAGTACAAAGGATGTCCAACCACATGAAGTCGCACATTTGCCACAGAAACTCGTATGAACCAAAGACAAACATGACATTAAAAGCGAGATTGGAGTTCCAACGATATGGTAATATTAACCTCGTTTTTACTAGCGTTGGATCAAAGGAGGCTGACATCAATAACTTTCCCTACCTGTCATGCGCCTCTTTGAGACCAGGATTTAACAAGCTTGTAGTAGGGGTCGGGCATTCGTAGAAAAAAAAACTTTTTAAATGCGATCCTGTACAAGTTTTTTGTAGTAAACATTGGATTTTTTCCTACATTGTCTTTACCTTTCGGATCTGAGTAGATAAATTAGACACATGTTATAACGATGTGTTATTTGGAGTTTTGGAGGCGTGGGAATGCAATGATAAGGCTTCGGAGGCTTCTTACTTTATTTGTATAAAGGTGCGAGTACACAGGCTTGATTCTGGGCAGGTTCGGTGGGCCATGTCTTGCCGAGAGGGAAGGAGTAGGGCCTGTTCTGTGAGTGTTGTCTGGGCGCCAAGTGAGGAGAGGCAGGGTGAGGCAGACTCACATGGGTATGCCTACAGGCTTGCCCTCTGGAGAACTATGGGAACTAGCATGGCACGAAATATGAACTTCAGCTGGCAGACAGCATGGTTTTCTATGCAGACAGTCAGGCTGTCTACAATGTGCAACACTTTGGTATCTTTATTGAGTTGCACATGTGTCTAATTTATCAACTTGTTGGTTCTCTGACCCATTTATCTATAGTACAGAGGAGAGTAGTAATTAATAGTTCTTGAAAATGAGGAAGTTGATTGTACAAACGACTGAGTGTTTAAGAAATGGCTATTATGAAAATTCTGTTACTGTTAATAGTTTATTAAACACAAAGACACTGTTGTAATAGACGCACAATAAATTTTTAGCTAAATTGGTAAGTTACAGGTAAACGAACAATTTTTTTGTTTCTTGGCGAATACATTAAGTAAAAATTCTTCTTTTAAGACTTGCATGTGCTCGTGGTCTGGGGGGAGAGGGTGAGAAGGCCACCAGGCTGACTTAAGCTGATAAAACATAATGCGATCATCAGTGTAATTCTGCCATATCTCGTCACCCATAACCACCTCCACCACCACTACGGTAACTTTCGCTGCCCCACTACCACCACCACAACCATAACCAGACTCACACCCAGGCAAGAGTTCATAACTTGAGAGCAATATTGACACTGTCATTAGTCTCCGACGGTTCAGATTATGACCCGCCTGTCAATATTGACGGCACACACACACACACACACACACACACACACACACACACACACACACACACACACACACACACACACACACACACACACACACACACACACACACACACACACGTCTGTTTGCTATCGGTGTAGAACTTACGAGAGTGATACGTAAAGAAGATAATGGCAGGAAAAAGCAAGAAAACTTTCAGCAGACTGCAGGAATTGTCTGACAAGTGGCTGGTCTGGAACCTGTCAGCGGGAAGGATGTTCCAGTGACCCACAGCATGAAGAATTCAGCTAGTGTGCATGGTCCACTCCTGGAGACTTGCGGGCGACGGAGCGCCCACGACCTCCTTACACACGACAGGAATTATCGTATTCGCGTGGAGAATGGGAGGTATTCAGGTTTGATCGTAAGAAGAGGGCGGTAGATCCAATTCTTTGAATCAAGAATCCTTCACCAGCGTCAGGGCACCCCCTTGTCTTACGAGATGACGAGGAACACGCAAAGAAAAGGAGAGGAGGAAGTGCTAGGCCAGACTAGGGCAGTTGATGCTGTGTCAGGCGGTGCTAAGGCTTGTATGACCTGCTGGGTCATCTCAGTGATGCCGTGACTCGGTGGATCCTCTCACTGATACTGTGACCTAGTGGGTACTCCGCCCAGTGACGCTAGTGGTGGTGATGCTGTGACCTGGTGGATCCTCTCATTGATACTGTGAGCTGGTGGGTGCTCCGTCACTCTGGTGGTGGTGATGCTGTGACCTGGTGGGTGCTCCGTCACTCTGGTGGTGGTGATGCTGTGACCTGGTGGATACACCGCACAGTGACGCTGGTGGAGATGCTGTGGTAGTGCAGTATGGTAACAGTAAAGCTTCACTGGGTGAACAGCCAGCAAATCAACATGATAAACACGACCATGGACGAAAGGGTCGCCAGCGTCTGGGCGTAATGTTTGAAGATACGGGGATCGAACCGGTAGCCTACCTGGATGAAGTTCTCGCAGCAGTGACCGCTGTCGAGACTCCTGTGTCCCCCAGTGCTGTCACTACCGTTCGTCCCAGCGTCGGTGCTGTCGCTGCAGTCAACGCCACTACTCAAAGCTGCATATATCATACTTTTACAGACTATTTATGATTATTGGACTCGATAGAAGCCTAATTTCCTCGGCGACTGACAGCTCGTCTCCAGACGACAAAGGAAGGGGCTGGATGCCACGTTGATGCTGGGAAAGGATCCAATGCATCTGTAACCACTTTCATCTTCATCGGATCAAACCTGATGCCTTTTCTTTCTCTCCAGGTGTTTTCGATATTTCAGAATTTACGTAGGAGTGATTATACATTAATGGAAAGCTCTGAACCCGTAAGGGTTCAGAGGAGGAAAACATTAATATTTTGACGTTCTATAAAATTTTTGTTGTGTTTGTGAATTACGTGAATTATTTTTGTATATAATAATAATAATACAATTATTATTATTATTATGATTATTAATTATTATTATTATTATTATTATTAATTATTATTATTATTATTATTATTATTATTATTATTATTATTATTGTTGTTGTTGTTCTGTCTATTATTTATTGCTCGTCTTGGTAAAAATAATAATTATAATTAATTATTAATAAAATTATTATTATTATTATTATTATTATTATTGATTTGTCTCTTATTTCTTGTTCATCGTAGTAAAAAATAATATTTTTCACCTGGTCTATATGACAAGGCTTTTGGTCTAATTAGCCACAGCGGGTCGGCCAACATCTAGGATATTTTTTTGCTACATATTTCACTCGTTTTTATCCTTATTACGTACTTTTCCTGCTTGATTTTTATTCACAAGATATATATTTTTTTCATTCTAATGCATTCAGTGTGTTGTGTTCGGATGTGTTCATTCTGTTGGTGATGTTCGGATGTATTCATTCTGTTGGTGATGTTCGGATGTGTTTATTCTGTTGGGTCTGTTCGGATGTGTTCATTCTGTTGATGTTCGGATGTGTTTATTCTGTTGGGTCTGTTCGGATGAGTTCATTCTGTTGGTGATGTTCGGATGTGTTCATTCTGTTGGTGATGTTCGGATGAGTTCATTCTGTTGGTGATGTTCGGATGTGTTCATTCTGTTGGTGATGTTCGGATGTATTCATTCTGTTGGTGTGTTCGGATGTGTTCATTCTGTTGGTGAAACTCGGGTATGTTCATTCTGTTGGTGAAGCTCGAGTATGTTCATTCTGTTGGTGCTGTTCAACAGGATGTGTTCATTCTGTTGGTGCTGTTCGGATGTGTTCATTCTGTTGGTCCTGTTCGGATGAATTTACCATCTTCATTCCGTTCGGTTGTATTCGCTCTGTTGATCCTGTTTGGTTGTATCCACTCCGTTGGTTCTTTTTGAACGCATTTAACTCAGTTCTGACCAGAAGTTGGAGAGAACATCTTGCGTGAGCTCAGAAAAACAAGTTAGTAACACTACTAACTTAAAGGAGAGATTGTGTTGCCTCTCCTCCCTGCCACCGAAAACTGTGTTGCATCAACACCCACAAAATGTTGTATGAGAGGCAGTATAGGAATGATGGATATAAATATACTTTTAACATACCTTTGACGGGCTTCGCGAGTTTTTCCTGATATCGCAGCCTGGCCCTGGGCTAGGCTTGTCTGGTGTCTGCCTGGTCAACTAGGCTGTTGCTGCTGGCGGCCTGCTGGCCCTCTCACCATGTCCATCACAGCCTGGTTGATCCCTCTTCAAATTTTCAATATTTTTGTATACTCGCTGACCCAGTGGTAGTTCATATGCTGTCACTCAGCTCAAGGAGTAGTGGAGGCTCGATCCTCCAGCTAGAAAACTGCGGTCTAGTCTGTGACCAATCAGGCTGCTGGTCACAAACCAACAGCCTGATTCACAGTGGCATTTCACACATACACACAAAAAAAAATATATGAAAGGAGGAGAGGTGGAACCTGTTATGTTGTGGAGGTCCCAGTTGACTTGTCACGACCCCCACCCAACCCGAGGCACACCTGTGGATCCTCAGTGAGGTTGTGACCTGGTGGGTCTTTCTAGTGATGCTGCGACATGGTGGGTCCTCTTAGTGATGCTGGGACCTGGTGTTGCTGGTGATGGTGAAGTGTCACTCGCCCTTGTTAGGCACCAGGAGGAAGGTCATGACGACGGCCCAGGCAGTGCACAGGGCGCAACACACGAGAGCCATGATTAGTAATAAATAGCGATTGAAACCTTCCCTGATGCAACACTCGCAGCACCCGACGGTGCTGCTGCTGGGGTTGTTCCTGCTGCTGACGACCCTGTCGCCACCGACGCTGCTGCTGCTGGGGTTCCTGCTGCTGACGACCCTGTCGCCACCGACGCTGCTGCTGCTGCCAGCCGCGCTCTCGTGGCCGCACTTGCCTACAATTGCATAAATCATTGTTATATAAAATATGTAATTGTTGGACTGATGAAGGCTTTGTCGTGTGACACTCAGAGTTGTCACTGAGACGACACACACGACCTCTGGAGACCAGTCTTCTTGTGACCACTTCTGAGTCTCTCTGAGAAAGGTGCCCTTGATGCCGGTGAGGGGATCTTGGATCGAACCTGATCGCTGCGCCTTTCCCCCATGCACTGTCTGACCACTACGGGTTTGGCGCTTCCCTGCGAGTGTAAAACTATGGTATGGAATCTTGAGTCTATGACGACTTTGAAAGCCCAGTCACACACGACTACACTCACACATACACCCCTCTCCACATGTACGTATCACCTCTAGATCTCCCCTGTGTGTTTGTGTGTGTATCGTGGTTAGAGGACAGAGGATCGAGTCTCCACAGCTCCTTGCACTGAAAGACTCACAAGGGCTTAGCGCTTCACACACATACAAAAAAATGATATTAATCTGTACCTCGATATCTGAAAATTGTATATATCTTGAAATTCAAATTGAAAAGTCAGTCTTACTAATAATTACCAATTATCATTATTATTAATTATATTGTTATATAAAGAAGTTGAAATAAACTTTAGATATAATCATGTAAGTCCAAATCATCACGAATTGTAAATTCGGTTTCGTTCATCTTAATTACGTGTCACTGTAAGTACAGGCGAAATCTACAATGGACAAAAACTCCCAAACCCAAATGCCAATTTTCCCCAGGACAAAGCCACACAGACAAAAGCCACCGGAAAAAAAAGCCACACAGACATAAGCCACTGGAATAAGTTAACAGATTCCGGAGATATTTTGCTCTATAGTTTTCACATATGACTGACACTGTCACCACTACAGTTACCAATGCTACCACTATCACCACTACCACTATCACCGCCACCACCACTACCACCACTACAAACATCACCACCACCACCACTACCAACATCACCGCCACTACCAACATCACCACCACCACCACCACCACCATCACCACCACCACCAACATCACCACCTACACCAGATTTCCACCTAACACTTACCACCTGCACCAACCACCTCCACTTGCCTGAAATGCTCTACACTCACGTCCTAAATGTCAGTGACCCTTGTACAAACATTGTACCACGCCGAAATAAAGTATCTTATCTCACCACCAGAATCTCCCTACACACTCCCCGGGACAGGCCGCGCCTGCACCACCACCACTGCCACCACCACCACTGCCACACCACCATCCACCACCACCAGTGCCACACCACCATCCACCACCACCAGTGAAGCCTCGTGCTCGGCCGAGGTAGGACGAATCTATCCTGCTTCTTCTCCACCACCATCTCCACCACCATCTCCACCATCAGCGTTCTTACTCCCACTTTCTTGAAAAAAAAAAAAATAATGTGAACTTACAGCGTAATAAGAATGGTTTTGCATCCTGTGTTGTCTTCAAATATCCAATATTATATTGACAATATTTAGAAAACCATGACAGGTTTCTCTCTACTACATCGGGCCAATTAAGGTGAGAGTTAAGTTATTACCCCTTCGACATCTTATTCTTCTTTTTGTTTCTCATATTTTATAATAATAATAATAATAATAATAATAATAATAATTATTATTATTATTATTATTATTATTATTTAGTTGTCAATTTAGAGCACTTGTCCTTGCTTGGAAAATAGCCTACACCTCATTATCTTAAAAATTATGCACGGAGATTTACGTGTGTGTGTGTACTCACCTAGTTGTGGCTGCAGGGGTCGAGTCATAGTTCCTGGCCCCGCCTCTTCACTGGCCGCTACTGGGTCACGCTCCCTGCTCCATGAGCTTTATCATACCTCTCCTTAAAGCTATGTATGGAACCTGCCTCCACTACATCGCTTCCCAAGCTATTCCACTTCCCGACCACTCTAATGACTGAAGAAATACTTCCTAACATCCCTGTGATTCATTTGAGTCTTCAACTTCCAACTGTGTCCCCTTGTTGCTGTGTCCCATCTCTGGAAGTCTGTCTCTGTCCACCTTGTCAATTCCTCTCAGTATCTTATATGTCGTTATCATGTCCCCCCTATCTCTCCTGTCCTCCAGTGTCGTCAGGTCGATTTCCCTTAACCTCTCCTCGTAGGACATACCCCTTAGCTCCGGGACTAGTCTTGTTGCAAACCTTTGCACTTTCTCTAGCTTCTTTACGTGCTTGGCTAGATGTGGGTTCCAAACTGGTGCTGCATACTCCAGTATGGGCCTAATGTACACAGTGTACAGGGTCCTGAACGATTCTTTAAGATGTCGGAATGCTGTTCTTAGGTGTGTGTGTGTGTGTGTGTGTGTGTGTGTGTGTGTGTGTGTGTGTGTGTGTGTGTGTGTGGTGTGTGTTTTATAGATTTACAGTTTCAGTTTGACACTTACAATATTTTGTCACATCTTAGTGTACATATCTTACCTCACGAGGCCTCTTCACACCTAACCCCACCTCACCTCCCCCATCCTTAAGCGATGTTTCGGTCCGTCCTCGACCCTTCTCAAGTCACAACTGAGAAACCAGTTTTCAGCAACACAGCACCAATTAGTCTGCAACCTTAGTCACATCGCCTGTTGATCCACCCAGTCATGCAACTCTTCCGAAGCCACGACCACAACCGTCTGCCGCTTGAGCAGACGCCAGGACAAATTTATTAGCAAACTTTACCGTCCTGAGACCCCTGATCGCCTCGGACATACAAAGTGTCAAGCCGTGTTAGCAGCGATCAAAGTTCCAGAATGGATAAGTGTTCCAAGAAATGTGGCCTAGTGTTTTTTCGAGTGTGTTTTTAAAAGCAACAACTCCCTATCCAGAAAAAAAACAAATTAAGAAAAGGCACAATACCGTGACAGGAATCAATACACAAATAACCAGGTCGTAGGAGACACTTATGACGACATTTCGGTCCAAATTGGACCATTAACTTGTCACAAGTCATAAGTTTCCTTCTCCCGTGGCCTGGTGGCAAAAGCTCTCGCTTCACACACTGAGGGTCCGGGTTCGATTCCCGGCGAAGGGGTGGAAAAATCGGGCGTGTTTCCTTACACCGGTTGTCCCTGTTCACCCATCAGTAAAATGGGTACCTGGGTGTTAGTGGACTGGTGTGGGTTGCATCCTGGGACAAAAGTGACCTAATTTGCCCGAAATGCTCTGCATAACAAGTGGCTTTCTATATAGTAGTACTTCATTGATGTCAGCTATGGTCTGTATACCTTGTACATGTACTTGTAGAAATGAAGATTATTATTATTACTATTCTTATGTGCGGGTTATTTATGTACATTTCCTATCCATTAATCTCTCAATAATCTAGACAACAGACACTTCATCTACGCATTCTCGTCCTTTCCAAAATCCAATCTGTCTTTTTTTTTTCGAATCATAATTACTTTCTTTCCAAACACAATAGTCTCACCCACACACACTATTAGAGATAATCTATTTTGATCTAGGGAAGAGGGCTTGTAATCCAAGGAATTGGAGATGTCGAGACATACCTGGAGAGGGTTTCGGGGGTTAACGCCCCCGCGGCCTGATCTGTGACCAGGCCTCATGGTGGATCAAGGCCTCATCAACCTGGCTGTTACTGCTGGCCTCACGCAATCCGACGTACGAACCACAGCCCGGCTGGTCAAGCCTCGTAACGCCTGCTGCCCCTCTTCACAAAGCTTTTAATAGCCCGGTCATTTGCACGTCTCTTCTACATGCTGACACCCTTGTCTGTGTACTTTGTCTCTGGATAATAATAATTCTTACTCTTAATCCTTTCATTCCCCCCAAAAAATAAACACGTAGTCTAACAAGCTGCTCTTGCGTCTTCCAGTAAACTTAAAATATTTACACGTATTTGCCTTCTTTAAACACATATTAGCTGCAAAAATTTGGTATATATGTAAACACATGAAAACACTTTCCCCTGGTGGTATTTTTCCATAACAGAAATCACGTGTTTTACAATATCACATATAATAACAGATTTCAAATCTCTTTCGAAATAAGAATCAACCATTCATTCGTCATTGCATTATTTGCATCAAGCACTAGAACTTACCTATCTACGTCTTCAAGACAGCGTCTCCTACATTCGTATTCAGGTCACAAAGTAATTATTCTCTCAGTCGGCTCAGAAGCCCTTAAACATTCGCTTACATTGCTCAGAATGTTTATGTGATTTTGGTACAGTCAGCGGATCACAATTCTATTAGATTAGGCCACAATTCTATTAAAAGCTGGTCACAGCTCTATTACAACCGGTCGTAATCCAATCGAATCATTTGCTTCCACGAATGATTGTTCGCGTTTATCAAAATGTCACAACACTTCAGTAATTTTAGGAGTTTGCAAATTTATATGAATAAATATAACTTAATCTGCCCTGGTATCATTGATGGATTAAAGAGAAATGTATTTCCTGGGTTATTTTCATCTGTAATCGTTTGTGTGTGGTGTGTGTGTGTGTGTGTGTGTGTGTGTGTGTGTGTGTGTGTGTGTGTGTGTGTGTGTGTGTGTGTGTGTGTGGTGTGTGTGTGTGTGTGGTGTGTGGTGTGTGGGTGTGTGTGGTGTGTGTGTGTGTGATGGTGTGTGTGTGTGTGTGTGTGTGTGTGTGTGTGTGTGTGTTGTGTGTGGTGTGTGGTGTGTGTGTTGTTGTGTGTGTGTGTGTGTGGTGTGGTGTTGTGGTGGTGTTGTGTTGTGTGTGGTGTGTGTGGTGGTGTGTGTGTGTGTGTGTTGTGGTGTGTGTGGTGTGTGTGGTGTGTGGGGTGTGTGTGGTGTGTGTGTATGTGTGGGGTATGTGTGTGTGTGTGTGGTGTGTGTGTGTGTGGTGTGTGTGGTGTGTGTGTATGTGTGTGGTGTGTGAGTGTGTGGTGTATGTATGTGTGTGTGTGTGTGTGTGTGTACGGTGCTTGGCAACACTGGGTCCAGGATCATTAACGGAAGCTACTTAAGTCAGCGAAGAAGTTTTAACTAAGAAACACAAAGATAAGACGTTGAAGTTTTTCTTCTTGTCAACCTCACAATGGTTTAACTATATGCTGGACATCAACTTTAGTGCCATGCAGTGCTGGATGGAGCTAGATGAAGCCGGCCCAAACCCAAGAAAGCCCGATGGAGTCGGATGTATCCCGACGGAAATGCATGGAGCCAGGTGAATGCATGGAGCTAGTGAAGGAATTTTGATCTATGAAATTGCAGCTATCCTTCCCGTACCCTCGATCAAACCCAAATTCTTGGGTAGATTTGGGAAAAGGTTGAACAAATATATGGGAGATTTTGATAAGAACCTGCCTTGCATGGGTCAGTAGGCCTGCTTCAGTGTTCCTCCCTTTCTTATGTTCTCACCTCCCAGTCCCCAGGGGCTGTATGACTCCTGCAGATTTAACGCTTCCCCGTGAATGTAATAATAACTTCGCTATAACATTTATCCTCAAAAACGAATAATAAAGCACTTTTCGTTATCGATCAGCATGTGAAACATCTGGGTATCTGTAATGAAGACGTTTCGCCATACAGTGGCTTTATCAATACAAATTCAAGGGAATAGAAGACAGTAGAACTATATACAAAAGACGAGGTAATCAGTCCCCCAGCCTTGGAGTTGGCGAAGAGCACCGTACTTTTCAAGAGTCTCAAGAACAGGCATGTAGATCGGCTCTTATATACTGGCGTCAGGTGAGGGACGTGTAGCAGACGAAGGCACTGTCACTGGTAGGCGGGATTTCTTTGTGTAAGTATGTCATACCAGAGGGTCGGGCTGGCAGTAGTTAAGAAGGTTGTGGAGATGTCCTATAAACCAAGATTCCATGATGTTGCAGTGTCTGATACACATTGATATGCAATACAGTGTATATGCAATACAATGTATTGATATACAGTGTATGATATACAATACCGACAATACCAACTCACGCCACAATAAAATATCCAAATAATTCAAATTAAAAAAATACAAAAAATTTCCTCAATTAAATCAGAACAATTACATTGCTCAAAGAATAGCTGAAATAGCCAGTACATATGATTAAAAATTAAATGTATTATTCAGTTGTCCACAACGATTAATTCCGAGTATTCGAGGCATTAAATGTAAAACAGTATTTAATGCATAATGGGACAAATATTATTAAACAAAAATTTGTGAAAGATTATACCAGTGACTTGACAAGCAAGGTCGAATGTACAGCGAGAGGTGTGTATATCTGTGTATATACACTCAGGTGTATAGTTCTCAGTGTGTATATATATATATATTTCTCCTTCACGTGTATATACATCCTTGCTCTCAGTGTACAGACACTTATAGAGTTATATTCATGTGAACATATACTGTACAATTAGTTAATTGGGCTTAAAGCGTATAGACTACTCAAACAGTCATTAAGGCCACATGTAACATGTTCACCACCGTCATGTAACATGTTCACCACCGTCATGTAACATGTTCACCACCGTCATGTAACATGTTCACCACCGTCATGTAACATGTTAACCACCTAACCCCTTAAACAGAGGTTGCACTAAACTCTCAGAGTATACTGGGAGAGACGTACGCTTCTCGGTGTACATGTCCAAAGTGTCCCTACGCAAAAGTGAACATTACATAAATGCTCACTGATGTGCCACGTTACACAATAAATATCTTAGAGAATCCCCTGAGAAAGTTTAAGACGCTTCTTCTCCCCTCCCCGTCGTCTGGAGACGTGACTTCAAAGGCTTGAAACCCCGGTAACTTGTTGACCTCCCGTCGGCGCTGAAGACGATTTCCTGGGTGGTAAGACCCTTGAAGACTTGGGAGTCAATAGAGAGGTGAATCCTCTTAGACTTCCACGAGGAACGGGGATGGTGGGATTATATTAACATTAACTGTTACTTAGTAAGGTAAGAGCGAGACCAACAAAAAAATATTCTAACAATTATTTTAAAATAAATATTTATTTTAGCGCCTAGCCAGTTTGGAAAACATCAATTTGATCTCATGCTTACATAAAATAAGTTTTTTTTTTTTTATCTACAAATCCGCCCATAGACAACGAAGGTCACAACAAACCGGAAATTGATAAATGAAAAATTAGAAATGGTTAAAAATGTAGACAAAATACTGCCATAGCAGGACATTTATTATTATTAAGTTAATTTATTAATTGGACTTCAAATTTGTCGATTACAAGAGGGTCATTAAGGCTGCCTGTCACCAGTTCATTACCAATCAAGAATATTTTTATTTAAAAAATGGGTTTATTTGGGTTTATTGTATTTAAAGTTAACTCGGGTCTTGATCCACCGAGTTTTATATATATATATATATATATATATATATATATATATATATATATATATATATATATATATATATATATATATATATAAACAAATCTGCCATCTCTCACCGAGGTAGACTGACGTGAAATAGAAGAAACACTTTCACCATCATTCACTCCATCACTCTCTTGCCAAAGGGATGCCGATACAACAGTTCAATACTACAAAAATATATATACACCCCTTCCACATGTACATGCACTGTTGTTTTTACAACAGGATAGACATACTCTTCAGAATATATCCCAAGCACAACCCATACATCACCTGGGAAAAGAAAAGTGAGGAGATTCATTCTAAGAAAGTGGGAACCATCTCCAGTTCCTCGATTCAAGACGCCTATTAACAACACCAAGACACCTCTCTCTCTCTCTCTCCTCCCCCACCTCCATAAAAAAAAACCCCAGACAGCTGGTAAAGTCAGCCTTAACCAGATGGGCACAGGTGGCACTAGGCAAAACAAACCTTGGGAATCAGTGTTTACCTAAGCAGGAGACAAAAAGAAAAAAAGGCAGCCTAGCGTAGTTATGGTAACGAGAGAAGCTGGTAATTGCCGCTGCTGGGCATACAATGCCTACCTACACATTCACACAATTTATTTTGGACGTCGACGGACTAAATAATAGCTAGCCATTGTGATCTATTTTTTTTTATTTCGTCTATTGTTCATTTTCATTTAATGTTTTTTTTAGTATTAATTACTTGAATGAAGATTGAAAAGTGTTTTTATGTACATATAATTAATAATAATATTGTTACTAATTCACTGGTATTATTATAACAATAGATAATAATAATAATAATAATAATAATAATAATAATAATAATAATAATAATAAAATAATAATAAGCCGGGATCCATACCGGCAGATCATATAGAATAGAATAGAATAGAATAATAATAATAATAATAATAATAATAATAATAATAATAATAATATAAACTAATAATAAGTACATCTCCGCAACCTACTTGCCAACTCCTAAGCCATCCCTTGGGTATGACCTACTTCCACTAGAAAATCGTACCTACTACGGGAGGCCTGGTCGTGGACCGGGCCACAGGGGCGTTGACCCCCGGAATCCCCTCCAGGAAGGTAGACTAAGTGGCAGTGGTTATCTCTGCTGCACCTTCCTAATATGATGCCAGTATATAAGAGGCAATCTTCCTGTCTGTACTTCAGATACTTCAAGACTACGGTGCACATCATCTACTAGTGCTCTGAGGGACTGATTACCTCGTATTTTTGTATATGATTTTCACATTACGTCCTTGTATTGATATAGCTACTGGACGGCAAAATATCTACAAGTTAAAGATACCCAGATGTTGCGCATGTGTCTAATTCTTTTCCACCCTCCTCATCTGAAATGGTCAAGTTCGCACCTCACGACTCCTCGTCACGTGCTAAGTATATAATATATATATATATATATATATATATATATATATATATATATATATATATAGTGAAAAGAACAGGTGACGAGGAACCAGGTCATCCTCTCGTCGAACCCAGGCCAAGCCTTTAAAACCAGGCCAAGTTTTTAGAACCATGTCACTCTTAGAGTCAAGTAATTCTTCCACTAGAACAATCAAACAACCCAGTCGAGGAGGACGAGATATAGATATTAACGCAGTTTAAGGGAGGCACGCAGTAACGCATCTTTACGACGCTCCAGCCTTGAAACATGGTACGTTGTTTCATATGTTATAGGGAAGTTCACTCGCAATGCTATACGAAGGTGAGGTGTAGGCTGGGTGGTGTGCACAGGCGTGTGTGGGTAGTCATGGTGGTGTGCACAGGCGTGTAGGTAGGCAGGGTTACGTACATGCATATTTAATTTTCTTTTAAGTCATTGTGTTTTGGTTTCTTGATGTGGATGAGAAGTAAGAGAAAAAGAGAAGAGACGGGGTAATGAAAGGTGAAAGTGGGGAAATAAGAGATGACTGGAAGAAATGTAAGGGCGTGAATATAATGATATTGAGGAAGTAGAGAGAGCTAGAAACGTAGAGGAAGGAGGAAAGAACAGGAGAAAGTGAAGAAGACTCAGGGTGGTAATAGAGAAGGGAAGGTAAAGGAGAGAGAGAGAGAGAGAGAGAGAGAGAGAGAGAGAGAGAGAGAGAGAGAGAGAGAGAGAGAGAGAGAGAGAAGGGAGAAATAAGGGGGTTTACTGCTGCTTTGGAATGATTGGTGTGTTTGTTTTTAAGAGTCGGAGGAACGTGATTTAGAAAGCAGTTTGCTGTGATACCTCTCACAAATGCTTTCATTATCACACATACACACACACACATAAACACACACACACACACATACACACACGCACATTGGAAGACAGGAAAGATAGATAGGATATGATAACGACGTATAAAATAGTGAAAGAAATCGACAAGGTGGACAGAGACAGAATGTTCCAGAGATGGGACACAGCAACAAGGGGACACAGCAACAAGGGGACACAGCAACAAGGGGACACAGCAACAAGGGGACACAGCAACAAGGGGACACAGTTGGAAATTGAAGATTCAAATAAACCACAGGGATGTTAGGAAGTATTTCTTCAGTCACAGAGTTGTCAGGAAGTGGAATAGTCTGGGAAGTGATGTAGTGGAGGCAGGATCCATACATAGCTTTAAAGAGAGGTATGATAAAGCTCATGGAGCGGGTAGAGTGACCGAATAGCGGCCAGAGAAGAGGCGGGGCCAGGAGCTGTGAATCAACCCCTGCAACCACAACTAGGTGAGTACACTGTCAACACAACACGGTCACCCTCGCCTACACAACTACGAGCATTAATCTCGACCTGGTCTTGATAATTCACCCCCGGCAATATTGCTCTCAACTCTGAACCTTGCTCTTCAGGGGTCGGGCTCCAGGCGATTGGCTCTTGATCCAAAGACTTGGAGCTAATCTCCGCGTCCTCGAATCACACCTGAGTACTTCCCTTTACACAGGATCCTACGGGTTTAGCGTGTCCTCATGGATATCATAAATAAATTTGAATATTTACGTTCTGCTGGAGCCACGTATATTATTATTATATTCATGGGGAAGCGCTAAGCTCGTAGAGATTATTTAGCGCTTGATCCGTGGAAGGGGATGTAGCTCTAGGTCCTTGGAACATGAGCCTCACCCTGAAGCTTGAGGCACATATTTTTAAACCACGTCTCAGTCCGGGCCGCGGGGGCGTTGACCCCCAAAACCTTCTCCAGGTAAACACAAGCAGTCTCTTCCTGTACTCTTCGTTATAATTAACGTTATTATTATTATTATTATTATTATTATTATTATTATTATTATTATTATTATTATTATTATTATTATCATATTGAAAAACAAACCCCGATGCTGTATGAGTCATATATATAACATATGAAGATGTCCACCTGAATATGGAACTATACAAGGGCGCTGTGATGTTAGAAGTGATCAAGGTCTCAGGACCGAAACGTTTTCTAATAAATATGTCCCAGTGTTTGCTTACGTGTTTTTCTAAACCATGCTGCAGCTGTTGCTGGCAAAGTGAACATGGCACAGAACACCTGCTTGTGGAAGCAGGAATGTATCCAGTCCTTCACCCGAGGTACCACTATACAAGAGAGAAGCGCCTCTTATCCAGCTGTGATCTTATTTGTCTGCTTCTTGAGATGAGTATTGCTCTTCCTCTAATCTAAGCAATCTCGTTCCCAATGAGAAACCGGTGTGAGTTCGTGTCACAGCCACGGATATAAGAACATATGAATGGAAGAACACTGAAACATTCCTACTGGCCCATACAAGGGAAGTCCTTATCAAAACCACCCCCATGTATTTGTCCAACCTTTTCCCCTAAATACCCAAGAACTTGCTTCAGTAAGTCACTAGACCCACGGCACTCTGAAACCATTGAATGTTCGATGCTTTCTGAATCGTATTATTTGATCTCATTTAAGAGACAGATTAAAGACACTGAAGTCAGTATGAAAGCCAAACAATATCACTAGGTCCGTGTCCTCTCCGACGACTGCTGTGGCACAGCTGGAAGCAGATTTTAAAACTGGACAATTAACAAATCTTGCGTCGACTTTATTGCATTTTCTCATCGATCGTGATATTGAACCCATGGTTGTTGATGAATGGTTCATGAACCCATGGTTGTTGATGAATGGTTCATGAACCCATGGTTGTTGATGAATGGTTCATGAACCCATGGTTGTTGATGAATGGTTCATGAACCCATGGTTGTTCGTGTTGTCAACCAAGACCTTCTCCTTCCTTTTGACAGGCATCTTACCTTCCAAAATTCATTTGCAGACCAGTTTTTAGACGAAGATGAGTTACATCGTGAACGAGCCAACGGCATATCCATTAAAAACACATTGTTATACGTTCTAGTAACTTAGTTAAGATCTTGCAGAGTCAATTGCAGCATCGCATGACCATGACGGTCCTTAAAGTGGTGACGTACCATCAGTGACGCACTTTGTGAATAAACGTTTTCCAAAACCGACATGTTGATTAACGAAATACTTTTGCAACGTTTGGATATCTTTATTCTGGAGACGTTTCGCCACACAGTAGTTTCTTCAGTCCAATGCAGAAAAAGGTGGAATAAGAAGAGTTTGAGGTAATCAGTCCCTCAGCCTTGAGACCATGTGTTCAGTCCATCAGTCTCGACATATTTCCTGAGATGGAGCTTATATACTTTATGTGGATTATGAAGGACGTACCTAGTATGGGCCAACAGGCCTGCTGCAGTGTTCCTCCTTTCTTATGTTCTTATGTAATCCCTTTTTACATCTCGACCGCTGCTGCTGTTACCTCTGTATTTGTGAATGAATGGTTCAGAGAACCGACGAGTTGGTAAATTAGACACATATGCAACACTTGGGTATCTTTATTGAGGAAACGTTTCGCCACACAGTGGCTTCATCAGTCCATACAAGGAGAATCGTGAAGAACAGAGGAGTGTGAGGTGTCAGGCCCTCAATCTTCAGACGATGTTGTCAGTCCATCAATCTTGAATAGAATAACAGCATATGAAGCCACTGTGTGGCGAAACGTTTCCTCAATAAAGATACCCAAGTGTTGCATATGTGTCTAATTTACCAACTCGTCGGTTCTCTGAACCATTCATTCACATCCTGTCTGACACAGCAACATCTTGGTATCTTAATACAGGGATTTCTTCGCTTGCCTATTCCTTGGGCACGACCTACTTCCACATTGAACAAATGTGACACCTCCTACTACTGCTGCACCTCTCCTGTCTACAGTATATAAGGTTCCTCTGCTCATATGCTGTTATTCTATTCAAGATTGATGGACTGACAACATCGTCTGAAGATTGAGGGCCTGACAACCTCACACTCCTCCTGTTCTTCACGATTCTCCTTTGTATGGACTGATGAAGCCACTGTGTGGCGAAACGTTTCCTCAATAAAGATACCCAAGTGTTGCATATGTGTCTAATTTACCACCTCTGTATTTGACTGAAGAAGCCTCCTGTGTAGGCGAAACGTTTCGAAATGAAGATACCTAACTGTTGGACATGTGTTTTATCAACTTGTCGCAATTGTATACCACTATCACGCCTCTGCCTCTCGATGTCTCCATCAGTCAAAGCTGAAGGTGACCTTGTAACTCATATTTTAATACAGATTTTAGATTATTCATCATGGTTTGTGTACTGTTATTATTATGATTACAATCAGAACCAAGCGCTTAACCTACCAGGGTCATGCAGCTTGTGTACTAGCAGTAGACTGTACAAGAATGGTATACGATACAATAAAGTCACTGGAGGGCGAAACGTTTACAATAAAGATACCCAGATGTTGCACATGTGTCTTTAGTAGTAGGCTATGCAACCAGTTTTCCTGTTCTATAGATCGTGTTGCGTTTGATCTACGCATTTGAGATCAAATCTTATTTATAATTATTATTATTATTATTTCAGCATAATACAATGCTTGTACAGAGATGTGCGCCATTTTGTTGTGTATACAGAAAGCCCCCTAGTTGTACAGAGTATTTCCGACTTTCAATACTGTGAACCCTCGTCACTGCGCAGTTATCTTTCCCTAACTCGTACCCCTAAGGGAAAATAAATTTCGTAAGTCCCTTCTGTTTCAGAGGATAAAAGCTATACACCGCTAAAGCTACCAGCAGTTAGCAAAACAAACACGGCTCCATCCCTAAAATTCTTTTTGTTTTTAAATCGTTTCACTGAGTTTCATTTGGTAAAAACAAAACCGTACAGGTGTGCCGAATCGAAGCCGGTAAGATCAAGGTGACTCTGCTATAGTTAGAAGCTACACAACGCTCAAATTAGTCGTTAGCGGAGTAAACACGACATGTCCGCCAGCAGGTAACCGATGTCTTTGTCAAGGTGCTCTTCGGGACTGCAAGAGCCGCGTCTATGTCTTTGTCAGGGTGCTCGTCGGGACTACAAGAGCCGCGTCTATGTCTTCGTCAGGGTGCTCGTCGGGACTACAAGAGCCGCGTCTCATCGTGTAATATGAAATAAGGTCTTGTTAAAAAGTTTGTTCACGCAATTAGCGCAGTGAAGGAAGTCAGGAGAGTAATAACAAACTTCAGAATGTATGACTGTTATTGACATTTTTAATTTATCTCTTCAAACAGGTGTAGTGTCTGATATGTGGAAGATGGCTAATGTAATTCCTATTTTTAAAGCAGGGGACAAGTCACTACCGTCAAACTACCGCCCAATAAGCCTGACCTCAATTGTAGGCAAATTACTAGAGTCAATTATAGCTGATATTATTAGAAGCCATCTAGATAACCATAATTTGATTAATGATACCCAGCATGGATTCACGAGGGGCCGTTCCTGCCTATCTAATTTATTAACCTTCTTCAGTAAAGCTTTTGAGGCTGTTGATCACGATAAAGAATTCGATATTGTTTATTTAGACTTTAGTAAGGCTTTTGATAGAGTACCGCACCAGAGACTGTTAAAGAAAGTGGCAGCTCATGGCATTGGGGGAAAAGTGCTGTCATGGATCGAGTCATGGCTCACCAATAGGAAGCAGAGAGTGTGCATAAATGGGGTTAAATCCGAATGGGGACTTGTAACAAGTGGTGTTCCACAGGGATCAGTCTTAGGCCCATTGTTATTTATAATATATATCAATGACCTTGATGAGGGAATTACTAGTGATATGAGCAAATTCGCCGACGACACGAAGATAGGTAGGATAATTGATTCAAACATAGATGTCATAGAACTTCAGGAAGATTTAGACAAACTTAATTCGTGGTCAGAAAAGTGGCAGATGCAGTTCAATGTAGATAAATGCAAGGTTCTGAAGCTCGGGAGTGTCCATAACCCAAGCACTTATAAGTTAAATAACGTAGAACTTAGCCATACAGATTGCGAGAAGGACTTGGGGGTGATGGTAAGCAGCAACCTTAAACCAAGACAGCAATGCCTAAGCGTACGTAATAAGGCAAATAGATTACTGGGATTTATATCAAGAAGTGTTAGCAACAGAAGTCCAGAGGTTATATTACAGCTTTATACATCATTAGTAAGGCCTCACCTAGATTACGCAGCTCAGTTCTGGTCTCCATATTACAGAATGGACATAAATTCGTTAGAAAACATTCAGCGTAGAATGACTAAATTAATACATAGCATTAGAAATCTTCCTTACGAAGAAAGATTGAAGACCCTAAAATTACATTCACTTGTAAGACGTAGAATGAGGGAGACATGATCGAGGTATACAAGTGGAAAATGGGTATTAACAAAGGGGATATAAATAAGGTCTTGAGGATATCTCTCCAAGAGAGAACCCGCAATAATGGATTCAAGTTAGATAAGTTTAGATTTAGAAAGGATATAGGAAAGTATTGGTTTGGAAATAGGGTAGTTGATGAGTGGAACAGTCTGCCTAGTAGGGTTATTGAAGCTAGGACCTTGGGTAGTTTCAAATTTAGGTTGGATAAATTCATGAGTGAGAGGGGTTGGATTTGAGTGGGACTCGCGCATGAGTGGGTAGAATTGTCAAAGCTTATTTCTTGGGTAGCATTGAAAATTGGGTTGAGCAAATATTCTGTTAGTGGGACGGATTGTGAAGGACCTGCCTAGTATGGGCCAACAGGCCTGCTGCAGTGTTCCTCCTTTCTTATGTTCTTATGTTCTTATGTTCATGTTGAGCAAGGGTTCGATGGGTGGTGGTGGTGGTGGTGGTGGTGGTGGTGGTGGTGGTGGTAGTGGTGGTGGTGGTGCTGGTAGTGGTGGTGGTGGTGATACCACCACTCCATCACTGTGTCCCCTCTCAACTTGGACTCTTGCAATATTGCTTCTGGTCGCATCAATTAAAACATTCTCATGGAGTCTCTCATGACATTCGTCTCCACTTTCTTCCATTTTTTTTCTCTATTGTCATCCCTCCATCGAGCACAATTTGTCCCAGTTCTAGTATAACCATTATAATAATTCACTTGTTTTATTTTAAAGTCTTCAGACAGAAAAAAATAGGGGTTTCAAGTCTTTCTTGTCATGGATGAGTCTAGAGTCTTGGTGGAAATGTGACACCATTTTGACACCATTTTTTTTGTGGTTGCAAGTTTGAAGAAATAATTTTTTAAGAAATATTAGGAATTATTGCTGCAACTGAATCCCATTCTCTCTCTCTCCCCCTCTCTCTCTCTCTCTCTCGTTGTTTTGTAAGCCTTTCAAAGGCCTTGATGCACGTGAAGGGCTCTTGATCTAAATAATTGGAGCTGTCCTCTGGATCAAATCTGATTGCCTTTCGTTCCATGGACTCTGTATGGCCCCTTCGTTTTTAGAACTTCACAGTAATAATAATAATAATAATAATAATAATAATAATAATAATAATAATAATTTATAAGCCAATATCGTAAGTTTTGTCGATATAAATACGAATATCAGGTGTGTCACTGACTGTAATGAACCATTCACTACTAATCTGGAAAATCTGCTAAATCGGCTGCAATAATCGCACATACACCGGCGATATGAGCGAGGTTGAAAAAAAATGATTGCAAAATACTGAGCGTGGTCATGTGCAGGCGCCAGTGTAGCGACAAGAATACTGAGCGTGGTCATGTGCAGGCGTCAGTGTAGCGACAACAAAAAACAAGCGTCGGGTCCACACTGCCATAAAGAGGACTGAAATAATCACAATCTCTGGTTGTGTCAACTCATAAGCCTCGTGGACTCCGCCGACAGGAAGGGAAGAGATTCTGATTATGGATATAAGTCACTGTCTGACATTTTTGGGGTTATCCTAGCTAATAAACACTATATATAATTGTACTTACGTGCACCCGTGCCTAAGTAAACTTACTAGAGGAACATACGACAAGTGGAATGAGACAAAGGAATCGGATGAAGACTGGGACGGGGATTACCAATAGACCCCTGGTTGTCTTCAAGAGGGAGCTGGACAGGCACCTAAAATCAGTTCCCGACCAACCGGGCTGTGGTTCGTAAACCAGTTTGCGTGCGGCCAGAAGTAGCAACCTGGTTGATCAGGCCCTGATCCACTATGAGGCCTGGTCATGGACAGGGCCGCGGGGGCATTGACCCCCGGAACACCCTCTTGGTATACTCCAGGACAGAGGAACATATGACAGAGGGGGCAGGACGGGGGAAAATGTAAGAGGGGCGGGGTGGATAGGAGAGTGAAGGACAAATATGAATTGGAGGAGATAGACGGAGAAGACTCCAAGTCATAACTGGCAATTTTTATGGCCGTAAAGCCGGGCTTAAAGCCCCTAACACTGCTCGTTGGTATTGTTAGAATTTTCGGCATAGCTGGTAATTTACTGAAGTTGGTATTGTTGGTGGTATTAGTATTGTTGGCTCAATCTCTAGCACCTGCTGCCCATGTTCTTCTAGCAGTAAAGAGGTAAACTTATTTACTTATTTACCTAGAAGTTAGGCGATTGTTGTGGGTTGCATCCTGGGAATGACTTAAGGGGGAAGTAAACAATAAACCACACTAATTGCCTTTCTTGGGATGATCCTGGGCTATTAACTCTCCAGTGGTAATAATCTGATAAAATTCTTTCTTCTTCTTCTTCAGAGAGAGAGAGAGAGAGAGAGAGAGAGAGAGAGAGAGAAATTTCGCTTTAAGTCATCTCTCGCTATTCTGCTTGTTACAAGTCATATAAGAGGACCTGACTTTGTATTTATTGTTCACAGAGATGCCTTCCTGTCACCTAGTCTTCCTCTAGGGTCTTGGACGTTGGAATTGCTGCGTTTCTAGAAATGTAAGTCCTTCTGGCGTTCATGCACACACACACACACACACTAATGCATGAAAATACAATTTAATTTGGTCTCTACATCCCTAATATTTACCATTTGTTTACAACCCTCAGAGTGAAATGACAATTAAATTATCTCCCTCTGGCTCATTTGATCTGATTTATAATTACAGATTTGTAATTTCACGAGAATGTGAAACTTGTTTTTAGCACAAACTGTAGAGAGAGAGAGAGAGAGAGAGAGAGAGAGAGAGAGAGAGAGAGAGAGAGAGAGAGAGAGAGAGAGAGAGAGAGAGAGAGAGAGAGAGAGAGAGAGATACAAGTCACACTCTACTTACTGCTGAGGTTTAATTAATAAAATATTACAAGGACCCCAGTGGAAATAAGTCACTTTGACCTTTTTTTGTTATAATAGGAAATTTAGAAATATGTTACTATGCTTGATAATTGTACATGTGTCCTGTAGTTCGGTTGGTAGCAGTAGATAGGTACCTGGGTGTTAGCCGACTGGTGTGGGTCGCATCCTGGGGACAAAACTGACCTAATATGCCCATAATGCTCTGCCTAACAAAAGGCTTTCTATATAGTATGTCACTGATGTCAGCTACGTCTGCATACCATATATGTGTTTGTAGAAATAAAGATTATTATTATATGGACCTGTATCTAAATATACTCAACTTGCCCCAAGTGGTGTTGGGAGCGAGGTAGGGCGTCTAGCATAGGTTACAACTACCCGCTTCAACCCACGTACCCTCGGTATTGAAGTGGCCCTCTGCCTTGTTGCCCCTATTCACAGTGAGCACCCGTGCGTGCGCCCCAAGTTGGAGGCTGACCAATATGGTCTGCATGATCTAAGCTGTTGTCATGGAAGGTCTGGCATGCGAGACCCACCTATGTTAAACCACTGAACGGGTTGTGAATCGTAAAACTCACACAAGCCAGGTTGCAATCATGTCAGTGCCGAGGTTAACATGACAAGAGAGAGAGAGAGAGAGAGAGAGAGAGAGAGAGAGAGAGAGAGAGAGAGAGAGAGAGAGAGAGAGAGAGAGAGAGAAGAGAGGAGAGAGGAGAGGAGATAGAGAGAGAGAGAGAGAGAGAGAGAGAGAGAGAGAGAGAGAGAGAGAGAGAGAGAGAGAGAGAGAGAGAGAGAGAACTTCAACCTCTAGAATCCTGCCATCCCAGTGCTCCTAACTACCCTGATGGGTGATGCAAATAGTTTAGAAAAAAACGACAAGTTGAATAATGAGTCACTTGTGTAACATTTGGAAATCTTTATTGAAAAAACGTTTCGCCAGCCAGTGGCTTCTTCAGTCCTATACATAGAAAGTGGATGGAAAAATAAATACAAAATGCAGTATAATCCGATCCTTCATTGACAACTTTTCGCCCACACATTGGGCTTTTTCTAGTCACAAACAGACAAGTGGATAATGATTATCTCAAAGTCCTCCTCAGCTCCCACTGTTCTTCTCTGTATTGGACTGAAGAAGCCTCTGGCTGGCTGGTTTCCTCAATAAAGATTCCTCAATGTTGGGTAAGTAACTCATTCTACCCTGACGGGACCACACTCTATTCCTGAAAGAGTTGCAGACGACTGGTATGGGATTGTACCCGCGTAATATTTACTCCGTTTTAGTCTTGGGCAGCAGGGCTGTGCTGCTGATTACACAGATAAAAAAATAAAGTTCAACAAATATGGGTAATAAGACCATCAGCACTGCTTTGTCCCAAGAGGATCGAAGGTCTTCAGGTCCCTGGGACCAAGCTCCAAGCTCCAAGCTCAACGATACTACTAGGGGCCCATAGGGCTGCCACCTTCCTCTTCCAGCGTCTCGGTGTGGCCATCCAGAGTGAGAAAGTCTATTGCCTTTTCGGTTCCCCGTCAGGTTTTCGAGGTGCTTAGGGAGAGTCATAATCTGTTGGTTGGTTGTTTGATTGGTTCAAAGCCTATCGACTGCACAAAGTGTCGTTAAAGCCGCATGTTATCTGTGTGTGTGTACGCAACTATTTGTGGTTGCAGGGGTCGAGACTCAGCTCCTGACCCTGCCGCTTCACTGATCGCTACTAGGTCCTCTCTCTCCCTGCTCCATGACCTTTATCATACCTCGTCTTAAAGCTATGTATGGTTCCTGCCTCCACTACCTCACTTTCCAGACTATTCCACTTCCTGACAACTCTGTGACTGAAGAAATACTTCCTAACGTCCCTGTGACTCATCTGAGTCTTCAACTTCCAATTGGGACCCCTTGTTTCTGTGTCCCATCTCTGGAACATCCGCGTTCGTGTACCAAACCTTTAACTTCTTTTCTAAAACTGTGGTCGTGGGAGAATATTGGTGTTGTGTGTTTGTGTGTGTGTGTGTATGTGTGTGTGTGTGTGTGTGTGTGTGTGTGTGTGTATGTGTGTGTGTGTGTGTGTGTGTGTGTGTGTGTGTGTGTGTGTTGTGTGTGTGTGTGTGTGTGTTCGCTGCTGTGTTCATAATATATGGAGAACAACCTGATTTTATTTCAGTTGATGTATGACTAAATTTATTTAGTATCTTAAAGGTTTAAATGAGATTTCATAGTCTCCGATCCTCCATAAGAAACATATTAAATGTTTTGAGTCTTTCTTCCTGAGGTTTGTATCTTACTGAAGATACGAACTTTGTTGCCCTTGTCTGCTGTCTGCAACCTTTTTGGTTTATTATCTTCTCTGTTACTTAGAGACCAATTCTGGGTAGCATCTTCTAGGTGAGGTCAGACAAGTGTATTAATGTCTATGTTGTTTCTAGCGACTTACTGTCTTGACTTCCAGTTATAAAATTTAACAAATCCTTTGCTGTTTGCCACAACACATTGTTTAGTATTCTTCCGTTCATTGATTGTGACTACTTTTCATTGTCTTAGAGACGTTTCGAAATATTTTATATATATTTGATTTTATTATATTTAAAATGTATAACTTTGCTCTTACTAATATTGAGGCGCCGCTTTCATATCTTCGACCACTGCGTCAGCCTCTCCAGGTCCCTCTAGACTTTCAACCCAGAATGCGGTGTTCTTTTTTTATCCGATTTTTGTATCGTCTGCGAATTTTGTTAATACCGCTACGGGATCATTTATGTAAATTTTGAAAGCCTTGGGCAGAGAACCGATCCCCGAGAAAATCCACTAGCTAGACCTAAACCACCCAGACACAACTTTGTTCAACGTTGCTGCTCGTTGCTTCTTGTCGGTGATGCAACATTGACCCCAAGGCTGAAGTTAGTCTCCTACACCATGCAAACCATTGTACCGAAGATGCCATTGGACTCTTCCTATAATATGAAGAATCTAATGGTGCAAAGGACGCTACGATACTCTCCTTATGGCAATGATTCTAACCCATGACGCAAACATAATTATTATAGTATACAAATTCTTACCTGGAAGTTTTAGCAGAAACCTTTACTTAAACAAGCACCAAAATTATCATTATTTTGTTGTATTCACTTTCTCTCTCTCTCTCTCTCTCTCTCTTCATTTCCTGCCTCCACCGGTGTTAACAATACCAGCACTCTCGTAATGATTGATGGAATACAATATCGACAACTTGATAAATCAGACACACGTGCAAGACTTGGACATTTTAATTGTAGCTCTGGGTTACCTTTGTTTGATAATAAAGATAACCAAGAGTTTGCACATGTGTTTTGTTCATCAGTGGCAGCTGTCACGGAACTAGTCACACTTGTTCTCTGACCTTACGCTCTGCGTGGCACGGTAATTACCTCGACACATGGCATCACAGGTCAACAAATTGAACCTTAATGAACCCCAAGTTATTTAATTGCAAAATCAGCCACACGGTTCTAGGAGAGAAGGATGGGACTGGTAGGGAACGCTAGGAGGTAGAGGAGACTCAGGGAAGAATGGAGGAGTGTATAGAAGAAAGGAGGAGGAGGAGGAGTAGGAGAGGGTGAGATGAGGGAGGATGAGGATGAACAGGAGGAACAGAAGGAGCATTTAGTAAGCATATGAAGAAGGAAAATAAGAGGAAGAGATAGAGAAGAAGGGACAAGAGGAGAGGATATCGGGAAAAAGATGGAATGAAAACTAAAAGAAACAAAGGAAGAGGAGTAGGAGGCGAGGGTGAGGAAGATGATTAGGAAGGAGGAGTAACAGGAGGATGAGAAAGAGGAGGAAGAGGAGGAGGAAACAGGAGGAGGAGGAAAAGAAGGAAAGAGCTATGTAGATCTATGAAGGTATGTAAGTAAATTTATGTCTATGTATCTACAGTATACATGTAAATATATTTATTTATTTTGACATACAAACGTATTTCCATAAATTTCGGTGTAAATAATATACATGGAGGTTTACGGTCTCTATAATATACGTGATCTACTCCTTTACGAACTTGCTTGAGAACGACAGTTCTAACGTGGACAATGCTGATTGCAGCCCTCAACAACCTGGCTGGTCAGAGAACAGGCTGCCGTGCCTAGCTTAAAGACATATGTATATATTACTGTGTGTGTACTCACTTATTTGTACTCACCTATTTGTGGTTGCAGGGGTCGATTCATAGCTCCTGGCCCCGCCTCTTCACTGATTGCTACAAGGTCCTCTCTTTCCCTGCTCCATGAGCTTTATCATACCTCGTCTTAAAACAATGTATGGATCCTGCCTCCACTACGTCACTTGCCAGACTATTCCACTTCCTGACAACTCTATGACTGAAGAAATACTTCCTAACATCCTTTTGACTCATCTGAGTCTTCAACTTCGAATTGTGACCCCTTATTTCTGTGTCCCGTCTCTGGAACATCCTGTCTCTGTCCACCTTGTCAATTCTTCGCAGTATTTTGTATGTCGTTATTATGTCTCCCCTAACCTTCCTGTCCTCCAGTGTCGTCAGGCTCTGGAACTAGTCTTGTTGCAAGCCTTTGCACTTTCTCTAATTTCTTGACGTGCTTGACCAGGTGTGTGTGTATGCTCACCTAATTGTGGTTGCAGGGGTCGAGTCATAGCTCCCGTGTGTGTGTGTGTGTGTGTGTGTGTGTGTTTGAGTCCTAACTTAGTTAGTTAGGTTAATGTGATTTATAAGTTAACACACGAAGTTAAACTAGGATAAACAATATTAAACGTCCTCGTAGCAAGCGGGTCGAAGCGGAACCTGATTTAGAGGAGAGCGAGGCGAGAAATTGAAGTGAGTTTGTGACGATAGGAGGAGGAGGAGGAGGAGGTGGAGGAAGAAGAAGAGGAAGAGGAGGAGGAAGAGAAAGAGGAAGAGGAGGAGGTGGAGGAGAAGAAGATAAGGACCAACATTCACGCTCCAGGCAGTAAATCCGAGACTGTTTAGCGTCACTGCTTCGTCCAGTTTCCTGCTAATCCTCAGCAGTGTAGCAGGGGTCCTTACCCACAAAGCAGGGAGGTAGGGGTTCTACCATCACTCAACAAGGTAACATGGGTCCTTACCCCACCAAGTAGGGAGGCAGGGGTTCTACCATCACCCAGTAGGGTAGCAGGGGTCCTTACCCACCAAACAGGGAGGTAGGGGTTCTACCATCACCCAACAAGGTAGCAGGGGTCCTTACCCACCAAGCAGGGAGGCAGGGGTTCTACCATCATCCAGCAGTCACTAACATCTCTGGAGGAACACACGTAGAGGAGACACGGCCACGACATAGAAAATACTCTCAGATCTACCTATCTATAAGGACACAGACAGGAGCTATCTGCCTGACTACACCTCCCATTCTCTAGGCACTCTATGACACCTACGGGTTTAGTGCTTATATATTACTGTGAAACTGGACAGCGATTGGTTACTTAACAGAGGCAGGAGTTTCGACTCTCCATAATTAAATAGGTAATAAATAATAGGCGACGGCAAACAGGCGATTAATGATAGTGATTATTAATAGGTAATTATAAACAGACCGGATTCGGAGCCCGTTGAGTCGGGGACCCATTGGTTCCGGGACCGATAAAGAGCCAGTAAGACCGAATGAGTCAGGAACTGATTTGAATTAGGAACTGACTGGATTAGGAACTGCTGGGTAAAAGGACACATGTGCAACTAATGCTTAATTTTATTGTGGCAACGTTTCGCTCTCCATTTGCTCTGTCAAGCTGTTACGATTTGACAGAACTAGAGAGCGAAACGTTGCCACAATAAAAACGCATTAGTTGCACATGTGTCCATTTACCTAACATATTGTCGGTAATTCTGCCAACATTATTACAATTGGAAACTGATTGAGTTAGGAACTGAGTCAGGGGACCGACGATACAAGTTCTCACAACTTGTGAGCAGTGAGAAGCGAGATTAAACCCCCAGTTCCACATCCAGTAAACACATGGTAGTTACGGCTTGTGTGTGTGTACTCCCTAATTGTGGTTGCAGGGGTCGAGTCATAGCTGCTGGCCCCGCGTGTATACTCTACTAATTGTGGGTGCAGGGGTCGATTCATAGCTCCTGGCCCCGCCTCTTCACTGGTCGTTACTAGGTTCTCTCTCTCCCTGCTCCATGAGCTTTACCATACCTGTTCCTAAAGCTATGTATGGATCCTGCCTCCACTACATTTTCTAGTGTGTGTGTGTGTGTGTGTAATACACAGAATCTCTAATCCCTTTTTAGTGTAATTATATGAAATAATAACCTTTATTTCTACAAGTACATGTACAATGTATACAGACCATAGCTGACATCAATGACATACTATATATGAAAGCCCCTTGTTATGCAGAACATTTCGGGTAAATTAGGTCAATTTTGTCTCCAGGATGCGACCCACACCAGTCCACTAATACCCAGGTACCCATTTTACAGATTGATGAACAACGACAGGCGGTGTCTTAAGGAAACACGTCCTAATGTTTCCACCCGCACCGGGGATCGACCCCCGGACCTCAGTGTGTGAGCCGAGTGCACTACCAATCGAGCTATGGAACACCTCACAGTTTTACAGTACCCTGGACTGGTGGTGTACAGGTGACATGCAGCCTTAATGACCTTCGTGTAGTCGACAGACTTGAAACTAACAGACCAACCTTTCGACAATTTTGGTGTCCCGGGGTTATCAGTCCCCGGGAAACAAGGGCAACGAAATGAATTTTTTTCCCTTCCGCAGCTGAGAAGAACACGGGGGGGGGGGAAAACAATATCACAACGCTGTCAAAGGCAACACAGTTTTCATTAGCCAGGTTATTGTGTAGTAATTTCTGATATCTTTCACTCTGGCTACAGTATTAAAAAAAAATTTAAAACGTCATGACATGAACCATAATTTTATCAATAGAGAATCTGACAATGAGTTGACAATTCCTTGATTAGTAGATCAAAGCTTTCGTTTTTATTGAAATAATGTCTAAAAGTTTTTTTTATTATTTTTTCTGAGTTGTGATTTTTTGTATATGCATTTGACAGTGTTCGAGAATGATGCATCTTTTATTATTATTATTATTATTATTATTATTTTTATTATTTCTACTACCGCTATTACGCTTATTATTATTGTATTATTATTATTATTATTATTATTATTATTATTATTATTATTAATTCTACTACTGCTATTACGCTTATTATTATTATTATTATTATTATTATCATCATCACAATTCTCTCTACTACAGTTATTACGCTTATTATCATTATTATTGCTACTACTTTTAAAAGTAAATACTATTATTACTACTGTACGTACTAGAACTACTAGTGTGACCACTACTAGTATTACTAGAGTAGTTATTATTATGACATTTTCATTAATATCCTCATTATTGCTCTAGTAAAACATTAATAAATACGCATCACTGTTTTTGAACTTGAGAGGACATTAAAGAGGAAGTTCCACCATTGTGTTGACACTTGCTTATTTACCTTTCGTATGAGAGGAATGAGTCAGGTGGCGTCTGAATTCCATCTGGCACTCCTTACAGCTCACAGGTGGCGTCTTGGTTCCATCTGGTGCCCCTTATAGCTCACAGGTGGCGTCTGGGCTCCATCTGGCGCTCCTTACAGCTCACAAGTGGTGGTGGTGTCCGGGTTTCGCCGTAACGAAAGGGTGGTGTGTGGTCCATCACAGCTCAGAAGTGGTGCTTGTGTTTTCACCTCGGCCCACCGATGGTGTTTCGTGTTGTACCACAGCCCATAGGTGGCGTCTGGTTCCGCCTGGTGCATCCGTCAGTCCGATCATCCGACTCTCTATCCGTCATTTCGATCATCCGACTCTCTATCCGTCAGTCCGATCATCCGACTCTCTATCCGTCAGTCCGATCATCAGACTCTCTATCCGTCATTCCGATCATCAGACTCTCTATCCGTCATTCCGATCATCAGACTCTCTATCCGTCAGTCCGATCATCAGACTCTCTATCCGTCATTCCGATCATCAGACTCTCTATCCGTCAGTCCGATCATCAGACTCTCTATCCGTCAGTCCGATCATCCGACTCTCTATCCGTCAGTCCGATCATCAGACTCTCTATCCGTCAGTCCGATCATCCGACTCTCTATCCGTCATTTCGTCTCCGACTCTATCCGTCATCGTCACCCGACTATCCGTCAGTCCGATCATCCGACTCTCTATCCGTCAGTCCGATCATCCGACTTTCTATCCGTCAGTCCGATCATCCGACTCTCTATCCGTCAGTCCGATCATCCGACTCTCTATCCGTCAGTCCGATCATCCGACTCTCTATCCGTCAGTCCGATCATCCGACTCTCTATCCGTCAGTCCGATCATCCGACTCTCTATCCGTCATTCGATCATCCGACTCTCTATCCGTCAGTCCGATCATCCGACTCTCTATCCGTCAGTCCGATCATCCGACTCTCTATACGTCATTTCGATCATCCATCTCCCTTAAAAAAAAAAAAAACTTGCTTAGTCCCGCTTCGTGGCAAGAAGACCGGTCATAGACTCGTATGTATTTTTTTCTGGGGACTCGGACACCCTTTACTCCATGCTCGGAGGCCCTTTGATCCTTGGCCAACTTCCCTGGCACTCGGGAGTCAGGGTCAGATGTACAAAAACATTCTCGTGGAAGTAAACTTTACAATTTGCTCTGTTTTCTCCGTTCCTTTCATCTCCGCAATTTGCACTCGTTATTTTTTTTTTTATCTTCCTTCCTTTCATCTTTGGTCGTCGCTTTTATTTCTCCGTTGTCGTTTCCGCCTCTGGTTTTCTTTACGAATTCCTCTTTTTTTTCCCCCATTGCGATTTTTTTTATTATTTTCATTCATTTCTATTGCTCATTCCTTCCAGTTACCCCATTCCTATTGCTACATTTCCCCCATTATTTTCTTTTTTAAAATTATCTTTGTATCCTTTTCTTTTTGCGACACACACACACACGGGGCCAGGAGCTGAGTCTCGACCCCTGTAACCACAATTAGGTGAGTACACACACACACACACACACCATCTATGTGTTTTTAATATGCAATGAGTCCTTGTAAATGAGACGTAGGAACTAACATGAAGAATTAACATGATATTAATTCGACCAAATTATTATTATTATTATTATTATTATTATTATTATTATTATTATTATTAGAAGTAGTAGTGGTATTATTATTATTATTAGTAGTAGTAGTACCGGTACAAGTATCAGTACTATTACATTCGTGGAGAAGCACTAAACACGTAGGAGTCAAGGTCACACGACGCCTGGGGAATAGAAGGCTAATCATACTTGATTCGAGTAAGATAAGACTACCTCCATATCCTTGGATCTAGAGCCCTTCACCTGCATCAAGGCACCCCCCCCTCTCAACCCCCAGAAGGTTACGAAGAATAATAACACTTGTACGCTATCCAAAATTTAATTACGTAAAGGGAAAAGCATTTAAATCTAAATATTAAACAGGCATTTTGTTCAGCTTTCAGGGGGGGAAATTATATTTTCACTATTTTTTTTTATTTTTTTTTACACATGAATCTCGAGGGAGACGCAAACTCATTATAAGTTCAAATAATTTCATATGACTACCATTGTTAATTAAATTTTAATTACCTCATTAAAACTAAGATCCTCGAGTGTCATCAGAGTTACCCTGCAATATTTACGCTATTTATTTATATATATATATATATATATATATATATATATATATATATATATATATATATATATATATATATATATATATATATATATATATTATATATTTATATATATTTATATAGTTGAGTCATAGGTCCTGGTGAAGTGAGATCTTATTGTTTCTGAGCCTTTGTATGTGGTGTCCACTACTGTTGTGTTGAAGAATTCTTTCTTCTGCTACTTTACTGCTGCTGTGTTGAAGTCTTGTCTTTTTCTGCTACTTTACTGTTGCTGAGTTGAAGCCGCCTTGTTTCTTTTGCTACTTACTGCTGGTATGCAGATAAAAAAATGCTTCCTTGTGTCTTGCTAGTCTTTGTACGCTCGTTCCGTGTTCCCTAGTTCCGTGTTCCATAGTTCCGTGTTCCTTAGTTCCGTGTTCCATAGTTCCGTGTTCCTTACCTCCGTGTTCCCTAGGAAGAGGAATAAGCTTTGCATTAAATAGTCAAGACAACAGCTGGCTTACCCCCAAAAAAAAATGAAGGTAAACAGAGATGGGGGTGGGTCTTGTGCAAATAATTTTGAAAGGTGTTTATATGATTGAAGAAGAGAAGGTGCCCAAGGTAAACAGCGTTTGCAGACCTGAAACTCTTTGTTTACACTGCCCTTTCATGTCTTGATGGTGGCTGGCGAAGGGTTCTTGAACTAGGGAATTGGAGCCACCCTCCCCTTCCTTTGAAACAAGACAATTGTTTCTCCCATTTCCCAATCCCTATATGACTATTATGGATTTAACGCTTTATCATCAAATTAATAATAATAATAATAATAATAATAATAATAATAATAATAATAATAATAATAATAATAATAATAATAATAAAATAATAATAATAATAATAATAATAACTTGTAAATAGTGTATTACGTAATTCCATAATAATGTTCAATATTTACATAAAGACTTGGTAACATACTGATAATTTTTTTCCCATCCTATATACAATGGGATCCGCAGAAAGAAGTAGTTAGACTGTTGGGTTTAGTCCTGACTCTTTCTCTTCTACTTCAGCTCTTCATCTCACCGGCTATTCTTCTTCTGTCCCCACTTCCCCCTCGCCCCTAGTGGGTCCTTACCTGAGGGTCTTAACTAACTAAAGAAGTATTCATCTTTTCTCTTACGTTATATTAACTAAAAATGTCTTGTTTACATGTGTGTTGTAAAGCACAGAATATATGCGCCAAGACGTGTGTGTCTCTCGGTGTATGTACACTGAAACTTTACGTTATTCTCTGTTCTGGGGATTAAAGTATTCTTGACTGGTAGCGAAAAGGTTCCATGCAGTCTTAGTGACCCTCGTGTTGATGATAGGGTTTAAAACCCATTAACCAACCAGCCTTAGTGACCCTCGTGTAGTTGATAGACTTTAAAACCCATTAACCAACCAGCCTTAGTGACCCTCGTGTAGATGATAGGGTTTTAAACCGATTAACCAACCAGTCTTAGCGACCCTCGTGTAGTTGATAGGGTTTTAAACCGATTAACCAATCAGCCTTACAAAGCACTAATGTATCATCCATGTCTTAAAAAGTAATAATACATCAGCCAAGGAAATCTCTCACAAATTATCGGTTTAAAGTCAAATTGACACTCGTCTGGTTATATCTCTTATGAACAAACATTCACTTATTCATCAACATGTATTGTGTACTGTCATTAACATGATATGAGTGCGTAAGACATGTGCAACAGGCGACACGTTTCAACAATAACGATACCCAGCTGTTGCACATGTGTCTTACTCGTTAACTTGTCGGTATGAGTGCAGTGAAGAAGCCTCAGTCATATTAAACTAATGCCTAACCTTTCTGTTGCAGATGGAAGGGGTGCCATTCGAAATATTATGGTGCCAGTGCCAGGGTAACGCGAGTGCTACTCCGCATCAGGTGCTGATCCACCAACAGGTGATCAAGATGCACCAGGACGCCCAGCACCACGCCCTCTGGTACGTGGGCGTGGTGCTCACGCTCTATCTCCTGGGCTTGGTGGTCATCATCAGGAAGTCTGGGAGCTCGGAGCGCCACACGGCCATCTCAGCTCTCTCCTTCTGCTGTTCTCAGGCCATCTCCTCTATCTCCAGACGAAGGAACCAGTCCTAGTCTCTCTCCAGACGTAGAGACCAGTTCAAGTCTCTCTCCAGACGCAGGAACCAGTCTTGGTCTCTCTCCAGACGTAGAAACCAGTTCAAGTCTCTCTCCAGACGCAGGAACCAGTCTTGGTCTCTCTCCAGACGTAGAAACCAGTTCAAGTCTCTCTCCAGACGCAGGCACCAGTCTTGGTCTCTCTCCAGACGTAGAAACCAGTTCAAGTCTCTCTCCAGACGCAGGAACCAGTCTTGGTCTCTCTCCAGACGTAGAAACCAGTTCAAGTCTCTCTCCAGACGCAGGCACCAGTCCCAGTCTCTCTCCAGACACAGGCACCAGTCCCAGTCTCTCTCCAGACACAGGCACCAGTCCCAGTCTCTCTCCAGACGCAGGAACCAGTCCTGGTCTCTCTCCAGACGTAGCAACCAGTCCTGGTCTCTCTTCAGATGCAGGAATCAATCTTGGTCTCTGTGTTGATGCCGGGACTAATCCGAGTCTACTTACTGACTCGGGGACTAGTACTAGTCCTTTGCCGACGCGGAAACAAGTCCTGTTCTGTTGATGCAGGAATCGGTCTTGTTCTGCTGACGTAGGAACAGGTCCTGCTCTTCTAACGTAGGAACCAGTGCTGCTCTGCCAACGTAGGAACCTGCAGATTCAGGTGACTGGAATAAATTATGTACTGACACATCTTGTAAGCTGCCGAGGTTTCTCCGCCCTTTTCCAGCCATTTAAACTTGAATCTCAGTGACGATTGACCTCAGTAGTGACTTCAGTGGTCCCAGTAGTGACTTCAGTGGTCCCAGTAGGGACTTCGGTACCACACTATACCAGAATGCGTCATCAATATCACTAGGGTGACCTGCAGACACTAACGCCGCTTAACCATGAATATTCAATGAATATTTAACCACCGCCTCTCACTCGTTACACTTCCACGTCTCACGTTAATATACAAATCAATCACATTGACATCTGAGGAGTCTTTAAATCTTATTCTGATGCTGATCCGAGAGTCCAGACGGTGGATCGAGCCTCCACCTCTCCTTGAATGACCCTCACGGTTTTAACACTTCATATGAATATAATACAAATTATGATAATAAAAACAAACGCTGTGCAACCGATATACTCAAACACAATGAGATAAACATTTGAGGCATTTTAGGTTCGGGAGTGTTTATCTGTCCCCCCAAAACACAGACCATCTCTCGAAAAATGTCGATTTTCCCTGAAATAACTGATTTTCTTCAACAGGATCGAGACTGTTGGGGCTTATTGTTCGTACATTGTATGACGGTTCTTAGAGACAGTGATGTGGTTCGCCGGTATTGTCCAGGTCCGGGTCTTTTCCAGTTGGTGACCCGGCGGGTCTTAGAGACAATTGTGTGGCAAAGCTGTGAATGCGACGGCAACGATAGCCAATCATGCAGTACATTAGTGCCAGGCTCGCCAGTGTTGACCTACCAGCGTCTCTTAGACTACCACCATGAGTGTAGCACAACAGTTGTCTTGTAGACATGGAACACGGAACACCCAGCTGGTCAGGTGTGGCGAAGGTACATCAGCTATCCAGCGGACAAGAAACATGGACCCCGGTGGACAACGGTCCACCAACTGTCCAGTGAACAAGGAACACGGAACCAGGTGGACACCGGTCCACCAACTGTCCAGTGGACAAGGAACACGGAACCAGGTGGACACCGGTCCACCAACTGTCCAGTGGACAAGGAACACGGAACAACCAAATGGTCAACCTTCCTCACGTCCGATGAAACCTATACAAAAAAAAAAAAAACTTTGCCTCCCTTGTCAGATGTCAATTGTATTTTCATACAACAGTTTCAAATGTATATTTATTAGAAATACTTTGACAATGGTGATAAATGAATGCTGAGGAGAAAACTTTACTGACTTACGCAGTGTAACATATTGTAGATCCGTAGAAATGTATTGATGTCATTATTATTGTATTGATGTCATCATTATCTTATTGATGTCAACATTGCTTCATTGATAACAATGCTAATTTTGTAATGAAATAAATCTTCCTCACTACCAACAGAAGTGGAAAAGAGAGAGTTTTAATTGGAAGGATCTGAGTTATACCCTGGGAACTTGGGGGCTAGACTCACCTTGGAGGGGCAAGACTCACCTTGGAGGGGCAAGACTCACCTTGGAGGGGCAAGACTCACCTTAGGGGGCAAGACTCCCCTTGGGGGGCAAGACTCACCTTGGGGGCAAGACTCACCTTGGAGGGGCAAGACTCACCTTGGGGGGCAAGACTCCCCTTGGGGGGCAAGACTCACCTTGGGGGCAAGACTCACCTTGGAGGGGCAAGACTCACCTTGGGGGGCAAGACTCCCCTTGGGGGGCAAGACTCACCTTGGGGGCAAGACTCACCTTGGAGGGCAATACTCACCTTGGGGGGCAAGACTCCCCTTGGGGGGCAAGACTCACCTTGGGAGCAAGACTCACCTTGGGGGCAAGACTCACCTTGGGGGCAAGACTCACCTTGGGGGCAAGACTCACCTTGGGAGCAAGACTCACCTAGGGAATAATCTCACCTGATAGTCATTCACGCTAGCCTGTACTCACATGTACTCACCTAGCAATAATCACGGAGTTGTACTCACATAGTTGCGCTTGGAGTAATCGAGACCATAGCTCCTCGCCCGACTACTGCAATCCCTTGGATCAAGAGCTCACACATTAACCCCCCCCCCACAAAAATACTCAGCTTTCTGTTTCCAGAGATCAGAATATTAACGAAAAATAGTTTTCAACTATTATTTCAGAAGTTGAAAATTTTTCTTCGCCCAAACTAATGTCAAACTTTTAGGTAAATTAGGCACAGGTTTGTAGTGTTGGATTCCACATACTTGCAATTTGTAGCGTTGGATTCCACATACTTGCAGTGTGTAGCGTTGGATTCCACATACTTGCAGTGTGTAGCGTTGGATTCTACATACTTGCAGTTTGTAGCGTTGGATTCCACATACTTGCAGTTTGTAGTGTTGGATTCCACATACTTGCAGTTTGTAGTGTTGGATTCCACATACTTGCAGTTTGTAGTGTTGGATTCCACATACTTGCAGTTTGTAGTGTTGGATTCCACATACTTGCAGTTTGTAGTGCTGGATTCCACATACTAGAAGTTAGTAGGATTGGAATCTACATCCCTGCAATCTGTAGGATTGGAATCTACATAGTAGTATTTATAATTGGACTTCATAGTGTTTATTCTCTCTAGGAAGCCGCCTTGGTACTGGCTCTGCAGACTCCAAGATGGTCTTGACATTTAGTAATAACGTCTCTGTTGAAATTCATTCAGTTGATGTGAGCCTCAGGTGATATGCTCGGTATCGTGCTCACCCCGAGGTCCTTCTCATGGAGTGATGTTTGCTTCAGTTCTTTGCACTTCCCCAATTTTTAATAACATTGCATCTGTTGGGACTCAATCCCTGTAATCACTTGGTATGTGTGTGTATTCACCTGTTTGAAGTTGCAGGGGTCGATTCACAGCTGTATGTGTGTGTGTGTACTTACCTATTTGTGGTTGCAGGGGTCGAGTCACAGGTCCTGGCCCCCGCCTCATCGCTGGTCACTACTAGGTCCACTCTTTCCCTGCTTCATGAGCTTTATCGTATCTCTTCTTAAAACTGTGTATGCATCCTGCCTCCACTACATCACTTTCCAGATTGTGTGTGTGTGTGTGTGTGTGCGAGCGCGCGCGCGCGGGCGTTTGGCTCTAGATAAGGGCGTAGTTGCGTACATGGCATATTTGTAAATGCCGTACAAAGGTACACAGACTATAGGATTATCTCGTTAATGAATTGATACAAGTTCAACATCCCATAAAAAAAAATCACTCGTACATAATCAGCAGCATCAACAAACAGCCAGAAACGGAAATACATTATAAAGGATTAAGTTTAATCGCTTAAATCCTCAAAAATTCAGATACATTCAAATGCTTTTATTTGCTCACTCAATTCCCTTAAATTTCGAAGCATTACACTGACATCTGCAACTTCCATTTTGGCACTTTTAATATAAAAGAATCTTATTCGGTGCCACATACTGGCACTTACTCTTACTGGGAGAGGAATTGTTTAGTGCCGTACATTGGCATCTTACTTGTCGAAGATGACGTCATCCATTGCCACGAATCGTGTAGAAGACAATGTCCAGTGCCTCATATTGTCCCTCTGATCACGTGGGTGGGTGGGGGGTAAGAGAATATTCAGTGCCATATATTGGCACTCTTACCGCGTAAGGAAGGGACCCATTTCAGAGGTGCCTCCCATAATCCCTCAGTTCTGCTTTCACATGTAGATGCCTTCAGACATTAAATCACCAGGCTCGCCTCTTTGCGTTCTTGCAGAGGCTGGAGGTAATTTTATCCACGGCTCCCGGCCTCCACACACTGCCGCTGTTTTTAAAGCAGAATTCGATATGAGCGTCTCAGACTTCCGCCTCTCGCATTTTGTTTTTCGGTGTAGTTCGTCATTCTAGGTGTCTAGATATTCACCTAGACATCTGGATGAGCAACACGAGGGGAGGATCACGCTTTTTTCCATGGGGAATGATTAGCTGTAGGTAGAGCGTTATCAGGCTTATCATATTCTTCCAACGCGTCGGTCGTCTCTCACCGAGGCGAGGTGACCCAAAAAAGAAAGAAATACGTTCACCATCATTCAACAATTTCACCATCATTCACACATAATCACTGTCTTTCTAGAGGTGCCCAGATACGACAGTTTAGTTGTTACTCCAAACGGTACAATGCAGGTATTGTACTTCCCAAATCCAGGACTCAAGTCCGGCTAACCGGTTTCCCTGAATCCCTTCACAAAATATTACCCTGCTCACACCTCGAGAGGTCCCAGAAACCATTCGTCTCCAGTCACTCCTATCTAACACGCTCACACATGCCTGTTGCATGTCCAAGCCCCTTGCACACAAAACCACTTTTACCCCGTTCCTCCATCCTTTCCTAGGACGACCTCCCACTCATAATTAGAGTTAGATCGAGTGATTCCCACTCATCTATTCGGGGTAGGAGGAAAGGGTTCCCACTCAACTATTCGGACACCATTAGCATCGCTGAGCTCCTACCAACAAGCGCTAATAGGTAATCACACACACATATACACAGATGGACACATTTATGAAGGTGATTAATCCTGTGAGAGCGGCAGACTGTGAGTGAGGCATTACCGAGTGAGAGCTACCAGGTGTGCTGAGAGCCGCTCAATATCTCATCAAACGAAGAGCCCCACCTCCAACTTTACTATATATATATATATATATATATATATATATATATATATATATATATGTAACAGTGGCATGTTTATATATATATATATATATATATATATATATATATATATATATATATATATATATATATATATATATATATATATCGTATATAAACATGCCACTGTTACTTAAGAATGTGAGAGATAAGGAAGTCTTGTAAAAGTTTTACTTTTCATTATTGTTTGTTTTGCAGATTAAAATATCACTTTTTTTTTGCTCGTAGATCTTAGTGAACGTATATCATTATATTCCGATATATGAATGGTAGGAAACGACTATTAAAGAGAGCCAAGGAAGCAGTATCGTTACACTACATGTCTCTGCTGGAGAGATAGCACCTGATCTACATTGATCTGACTGAACACTTTGTTGACTGACCTTGACTGACTTGAACCTCAAGAATGTGGCTTTCACTGCTACCAACACCATTTAACACTCTTTTGTCAAGCCTTTTAGTGAGATGCTTATTGAATTGGGAGGAGAATTATGGTGTTGAAATTAAAATGCCCTTTAAAAAATAAAAACTGCTAATGGAGGCAATAAGGTTTAATTCAACAATACATCTTATTATTTAATCATCAAACACGAAAATCAGTATGACACTGCATTAGTGGTCACAGTGACGTATATGATAAAACACAGCTAGCTAGAATTGTCAGTTCTAACATCTCTTCAGGCATGAAACGTCTCCACACCGGTCAAGAATAATTCTGGGAAATTTGTACCCTCTGAAAACATAGATAAGATATATCTTGATTTTCGAAATCGTAATAACGATATTGCAAACAAAGCACACAACGGGTTGGTGCTGCTAGCCATGGGTTCCAGCCCCTCAAGTAGTGGGGGATGGAAGATGTGACACAGAGAGATGTAACACCATGGGCCACGACAGCTGTGGAATTGGTCAGCCGCCATTTATCAGTTTCTCTTACAAATAAAGAATACAAAGGTTCAGTTCCGTGACTAGAACAATACACAAATATCCCGCATACAGGACAGAGAGAAACTTATGACGACGTTTCGGTGCATTCTCCTACAAATGTCTTCTTTGGACATTCCTCTTAAGGAAGCAAATGTCTCCCCTTTGTCAACGACGTCATTTGCATTTTCATGCATGTTTGTATTTCACATTTCGTTGGTACTGTGAATTTTTTTTATATTCGTGTCTATCCCTCACATTGCTGCCAAGCCAAATAATAACCACTACACTCTTATCCGCCGGGATTCGTTGGCTCTTTCAGCTAATCTTCCGAAGTGGTAAAAAGCGCATTAAAACTTCGCATAATTTGCCTATCTCCTCATTCTTAATTATAGGAGGGTTCTAATGTTCAGTGATGAGTTTTAAATGACTGTTTTTGCGGAGATCGTTGCGAACGAGAGAATACATTGTTTCTGTTTTTGTTGGTAAACAGAAACACACAAGTTAATTACAGACACACACATACACACATATATGTATATATATATATATATATATATATATATATATATATATATATATATATATATATATATATATATATATATATATATATATATATATATTCACAAGTTTGTGTGCATTATGTAAGGTATGTAAGGTGGGATCTTGGTGCTTGAGAGGAGAGCTCCCACCACCCTGGTGTGAGTCCATCTGGATAGGTGAGTAAATTGGTTGACCCAGCGTGGGAAACCTTGCCGCTGTCTTGACTGAGGCAGCAGGAGTGCTTGGGCAGGTGTTGTTGAGCAGGTGTTCTTCAGCAGGTGCTTTTGCCCTGGTGTTGCTGCACAGTTTTTTTTTCCATGTGTTTTTGTGGAGATTTCGTCCAGGTGATTTCGGGCATATATATTTTTGTTGTTGTGTGCGTATGTAGGTGTTTATTGAGTTGCTGTTTTACATTATTCTTGTATATTGTCAAAAATAATGATCACGCTCATTATTATGATCATAACAATTAATCATAATTTAATCTGGTGTTTTGAGGGAGCACATAACAGCACTGATTACAACCTCTTGCGATAAGGCCCTTCAAGGGAAGGGCCCTGATTCTGGTGAAGGGCTCCTGATTCAGGGAAACAGAAATACCCTCTTAATCCTCGGATCAAGCTGTCTCTCATTACCCAGACGCTGTATAACCCTACAGAAAGAGATGTAGGTAAGAGATGATGTAGGTAACAGCTCTGAGCTTGTAAATAAAGTTAGTAACCTTAACCTAACCTTGTAAAACCCTGTGGAAAGAGAGAGAGAGAGAGAGAGAGAATGAGAGAGAGAGAGTGAGAGAGGGGAGGGCTTATCTCTAATGTTCACGGTTGCAGGAACAAATTTCAACCAGATTCTTCGGTTTCCAAAATTTGAAGAGATGAAAATGAGAGTAATTCCCCCACAAACTGAAAGATTACTCTCTGTAAGACTAGACTTCACCAGTAATTAAAGTTCCGAATTTATAGCTGCACGCTGGTGCTGTTGTGGCTGTTGTTGCTGTTCTTGTTGCTGTTGTTGCTGTTCTTGTGGCTGTTGTTGCTGTTCTTGTTGTTGTTGTTGCTGTTCTTGTTGCTGTTGTTGCTGTTCTTGTTGTTGTTGTTGCTGTTCTTGTTGCTGTTGTTGCTGTTCTTGTTGCTGTTGTTGCTGTTCTTGTTGTTGCTGTTCTTGTGGCTGTTGTTGCTGTTCTTGTTGCTGTTGTTGCTGTTCTTGTTGCTGTTGTTGCTGTTCTTGTTGCTGTTGTTGCTGTTCTTGTTGTTGTTGTTGTTGCTGTTCTTGTTGCTCTTGTTGCTGTTCTTGTTGTTGTTGTTGCTGTTCTTGTGGCTGTTGTTGCTGTTCTTGTTGCTGTTGTTGCTGTTCTTGTTGATGTTGTTGCTGTTCTTGTTGCTGTTGTTGCTGTTCTTGTTGCTGTTGTTGCTGTTTTTGTTGTTGCTGTTCTTGTGGCTGTTGTTGCTGTTCTTGTTGCTGTTGTTGCTGTTCTTGTTGCTGTTGTTGCTGTTCTTGTTGTTGTTGTTGCTGTTCTTGTTGCTCTTGTTGCTGTTCTTGTTGTTGTTGTTGCTCTTCTTGTTTCTGTTGTTGCTGTTCTTGTTGCTGTTGTTGCTGTTCTTGTTGCTGTTGTTGCTGTTGTTGCTGTTCTTGTTGCTGTTGTTGCTGTTCTTGTTGTTGTTGTTGCTGTTCTTGTTGCTGTTGTTGCTGTTCTTGTTGTTGTTGTTGCTGTTCTTGTTGCTCTTGTTGCTGTTCTTGTTGTTGTTGTTGCTGTTATTGTGGCTGTTGTTGCTGTTCTTGTTGCTGTTGTTGCTGTTCTTGTTGCTGTTGTTGCTGTTCTTGTTGCTGTTGTTGCTGTTTTTGTTGTTGCTGTTCTTGTGGCTGTTTTTGCTGTTCTTGTTGCTGTTGTTGCTGTTCTTGTTGCTGTTGTTGCTGTTCTTGTTGCTGTTGTTGCTGTTCTTGTTGTTGTTGTTGCTGTTCTTGTTGCTCTTGTTGCTGTTCTTGTTGTTGTTGTTGCTGTTCTTGTGGCTGTTGTTGCTGTTCTTGTTGCTGTTGTTGCTGTTCTTGTTGCTGTTGTTGCTGTTCTTGTTGCTGTTGTTGCTGTTCTTGTTGTTGTTGTTGCTGTTCTTGTTGCTGTTGTTGCTGTTCTTGTTGTTGTTGCAATAATAATAATACTGAATTACCGATCAATATGTTAGGTAAGAGGACGCAAGTGCAACTAATGCGATATTTTATTGTGGCAACGTTTCGCTCTGCAGGAGCTTTGTCAACCGTTGCCACAATAAAATATCGCATTAGTTGCACATGTTGCTTTTTGCCTAATATTTTGTTGTTATAATTGCCATTTTTGCTGTTGTTACTACTGCTGCTTCTATTGTTGTTATGGTTATTATCTCTTCTCTTTGTTATTCTTGTGTTTATTGTTGCTGCAGTCCTTACTTCCATTGTTGCTTTTGCTGTTGTTGCTACTGATTTATGTTTTTGTTGCAGAGACGCTTTATAATTGTTATTGTCGAAACTGTTGTTGATGCCGCTGAAGTTGTATGGGTTTCTGAGCGCTGTGGACGAATCAGAAGTGGCCCAGGGAGCAGGCATGGACCAGTGACAGGGATGCCACAATCTTACGAGAGTGCCTTTATGGAAAGTAGCTTAGGGGTAACTCCTCTGGCAGTAGTTTGGTAGTTAGTGCCAGTGCCCACACACCAGTAATCGAGCCGGTGAATCTAACTAAAGCACAATACATCAGGGAAGATATAGTCTGATGTATATGTCTTCCTGTTATCTGTAATGGCTAGTGCTCTTTGTTTATGCCCAGGGCAGCTAACGGGAAGGATTCCCTGGATGATAAGGAACAGCTGTAGCCATTACAGATAGGAGGGCGACTGACACATCAGACTGTCTACCAGTGGTAGGGAAGACAGAGCCTGATGTTCTCAAACACGTTCGTAAACCTACTGGCCTGTGCTCACAGACGTAAACTCAGTGGAAGAAAAACAGACTTGCAGGACACACCATTTCTCCTCAGATAAAGAGCTTCTACAAAATCACAAACGCAAATGTTTAAACTGACCCCATAAACACAAACATTGAAAAAACATAGTTTCAATTAGGCCTAAAATATATAAGATTACAGTGAGCCTCTGGTCTTTCGAACCTCCAACTAGAATTCATAAGAACATAAGGAGGATCACTGCAGCAGGTCTACCGGCCCATACTTGGCAAGTCCTTCTCAAACCCAAACCCACAAAAAAATATTCGCTCAACCCATTATCAGTGTTACCCAAGGAATAAGCTTGGATAACCTTATGAACTCCATTCAGCACGCTTCCTAAGACACACACACACACACACACTTACACACACACACACACACACACACACACACACACACACACACACACACATTCAACAAGACTGTTTACAGTCAATTACCTCTCGTTTATACAGCGTAAAAATGACCAGAGCGACATTAGAGAATCGCAAAAGCGCTAATTATCCTTGTATGTAATGAGGATTTGATCCTCTCTGTGCTCGCTCTTGACTATTTGATCCTTTGTCTCGGGCAGCTTGGGATTCTATTTCTTGTATCTCCCGCACATCAAGTCGGATTTATAACAAGGGAAGAAACACGAGCATAACAAGACATCAAAGATGGTGTCCAGTAAAAAGGCACAAAATGCAGTCACTGGATACGCTTCGCCCATGGGACCATGATCACTCCAGATACACCTCATGATTATACCAGGAGAGCTCCAACATAATAGAGGCCGACAATCCTGGATACATGGAACGTATCCCTTTGCTAGATTTCCAAAGTCTATAAACTACTTTTCCTTCCTCCGTTTGTGGTCTAACTTTAAGTTAGTCAGGCGCTAGACACTAATTCACTGAAAGAAAATAGTTCTAAGAGCTAGTTTGAGCTGTAGCCAAATTTTAATTCCTGTATTATTATTATTATTATTATTATTATTATTATTATTATTATTATTATTATTATTATTATTATTATTATTATTATTATTATAGTATTACAGATCTCAATAAAATAGTTAATAATTCATGACGATTTGCCTGAGTTTGTAAGAAAAAGGGGTAGATATATAAATGAAAATCTGATTGTACTGACAATGATTATGGCCCCGGCCGAGGGGGCGTTGACTCATTATACTGCAGGTGCTAGATCAACCAGGTTTTGGTGGAGATGTGGGCCAGCAGGGGCTCCCAGCAGCAACAGCCTGGTTGACCAGGCAGGCACCAGACAACCCTGGCCCAAGGCCGGGCTGCAGGAGTAGAAAAACTCTTGAAACTCATCAAAGGTATGCGAGAGGGGGGAAAAACAAAAGCGCACCTCAGGTCACTTTTGTAACCCTCCCCAGCACAGCATTGTCCTAGCTGCATGTTGCAACCCCAAACTGGCGACTTGCAAATGTAGCACTGGTTGCAAATTAAGAGACTGTCTGGATATGCAGAGTGCCTCTTCGGTGCAGTGTATCCAGGGTGCACAGTATGTAAAATAGGCGCTCCTCCTAACAGTCTCTGTATTCTTCCTAGTTAACGATATATTCTACCCAGGAAATGGTATATTATACCAATTGGTAGACTGTATAAATATTGCCTCATAAACGATTTATTCTACTAAGTAATCGTTGTATTCTGCCTATTAAACACTGTATTCTACCTGGTAAACGAAATATTCTGGCCAGTAAACGCTGGCTAATACACAAGATTAATTAATATACAACACTAGCTAATATACAAGACTAACTAATACACAAGACTAGCTAGTAGAGGAGATATTAGCTAAGGTCGAGGTGTGCCTTAATCTCACCTTGCTGTGTGAACATAGTTTTTTTTGTATGGGATAGATAATCCATCACGTATTATGACATCTTTGATTTTGTGTTGGGTGGACTGGTAAGCCATGGGTAGGCCACTACCATCACAGCTACCACCATCACAGCTACCACCATCACCACAATCACAGCTACCACCATCACCACCATCACAGCTACCACCATCACAGCTACCACCATCACAGCTACCACCATCACAGCTACCACCATCACAGCTACCACCATCACCACCATCACAGCTACCACCATCACAGCTACCACCATCACCACCATCACAGCTACCACCATCACCACCATCACAGCTACCACCATCACAGCTACCACCATCACAGCTACCACCATCACAGCTACCATCATCACAGCTACCACCATCACAGCTACCACCATCACAGCTACCATCATCACAGCTACCACCATCACAGCTACCACCATCACAGCTACCATCATCACAGCTACCACCATCACAGCTACCACCATCACAGCTACCACCATCACAGCTACCACCATCACCACCATCACAGCTACCACCATCACAGCAACCACCATCACCACCATCACAGCTACCACCATCACAGCACACCCGCTACCACCATCACAGCTACCACCATCACCACCATCACAGCTACCACCATCACCACCATCACCACCATCACAGCTACCACCATCACAGCTACCACCATCACAGCTACCACCATCACAGCTACCACCATCACCACCATCACAGCTACCACCATCACCACCATCACAGCTACCACCATCACAGCTACCACCATCACAGCTACCACCATCACCACCATCACAGCTACCACCATCACCACCATCACCACCATCACAGCTACCACCATCACAGCTACCACCATCACAGCTACCACCATCACAGCTACCACCATCACCACCATCACAGCTCACCACCATCTACCACCATCACAGCTACCACCATCACAGCTACCACCATCACAGCTACCACCATCACAGCTACCACCATCACCACCATCACAGCTACCACCATCACAGCTACCATCATCACAGCTACCACCATCACAGCTACCACCATCACAGCTACCACCATCACAGCTACCACCATCACAACTACCACCATCACAGCAACCACCATCACAGCTACCACCATCACAGCTACCACCATCACAGCTACCACCATCACCACCATCACAGCTACCACCATCACCACCATCACAGCTACCACCATCACTACAACCTTCACCACCGGGTTGCAACTCTCCCATAAGCTGGCTGTATTTCCGGATTTTTTTTTTTTAACGGCTCTGGAAATTTTGCATTGAAGTTACGTTACATGACACAACACAAACACTATAGCCCAGGGCATTTTCCACGAAACAAGGTAATATTTATTTTGGCATATATGTCTCCTCTCTTCTCTCTCTTTATATATATATATATATATATATATATATATATATATATATATATATATATATATATATATATATATATATATATATATATATATATATATATATATATTTTTGTTGATCACAATATTAATGGAACAACCTAAGACAGGTGATGTCTTCCAACGCCAGTGGGACATATTATCCCCCATATTGGATAGCTACCACTCCCCAGTCCCCATTTAAGGTCACACTTCGGCTTCTTCCTCAGGGTATATCGTTTTCCCCTTCCTCTAATAGTCTTGCTTCCTGACTTTGTTTTGGGTTATCCTAGGTAATTTACACATACGCTAAACCTTGTATGATACTTGTACTTATGTGTACCTGTACTTAAATAAGCTTCCTTACTTAAGCTACCTCAGTTTTTCTTCACCAGTGCACCTCAATCTCTCCCTCTCTCCACGGTACATGAGTCTTACCTGTCCTTCCCTTCATAATACGAAATAACTCAGTATTACGAGGTAATTTTCCCCATGATTATACGATTACCTTAGAATTTATTGCCGGGCAATTACCTCCCGTCCATTTTTTATGCACAGGTCTGGTTTTATTATACTCAAAAATGCAGGTCATTTTACTAAGGTTCATTTTCTGTTTATTTTTTTTTGGGTTAAGCGACAGGACGGATTTTTAAGTGCATATCTGTGTAGGACCATTTCTTACTCCGTTCGCAAAAAAAAACATAATAACAAAGGCAACAATGGTGTAGTTACTACCTTAAATTACGCGATATAAAGCACAAATTTGTACAGATAGTATAAATATGTATACATAGTATGTATCTATACATAAGTTTCTTCTATGCTACGAGGCTAGGATGCTGGGAATTGCTCGCCATACTAGTACAAATAATGGCACTAATCCATTTTGTAACTTGGTATGTTTAACATGAATCTGTGGAGCACTGAGATAACACTCTTTCAGAGGCTCGGATTCTCTCATAGCAAGAATTAATGTCCAGTAATTAAAGAAACTTATGGCGAGTGGATAGAAAATGTTCTCATGGACAGCGATATTTATGGCACAAACGAGTCTACTTAATAATAATAATAATATTAATAATAATAATAATAATAATAATAATAATAATAATTTTTTATTTTTATTATTATTATCATTATTATTATTATTATTATTATTATTATTATTATTATTATTATTATTATTATTATTATTATTATTATTATTATTATTATTATTATTATTATTATCATTATTATTATTACGTAAAATAATAAACATTATTATTATTGAAATTATTATTTTTGAAATTATTATTTTTAATCTTACGGGCAGGTATTTCATTGAGTTGCCAGAGTATCACCTGAGGCAGAATCATCTGTTAATGAAGCTTTCTCATGTCTTCTGGGGGAAGACACTGTTTTTTCTCTCTCTCTCTTTCTCTAACACACTTACAAACGAAGGAAGGAATAGATTCAGAGGTAATTTGCACACGATGTGAAGCTAATGCGGAGAATTCAAGGGGATGAGGATCAGGTAGGACAACAAAGGGATCCAGATAGCCTGTAAGCCTGGTCCAACAACTGACTCCTGGAGTTTAACCCCACCAAATTGCAAAGTCATGAAGATTGGGGGTGAAAGAAGATCGCAAACAGAGTACAGGCTAAGAGGCCAAAGACTACAAACCTCACTCAAGGAAAAGGATCTTGGGGTGAGTATAATACCGAGCACATCTGAGGCACACATCAACCAAATAACTGCTGCAGTAAATAGGCTTCTGGCAAACCTAAGAATAGCGTTTCGACACCTGAGTAAGGAATCATTCAAGACTCTATGCACCGTGTACGTTGGGGCTATATTGGAGTATGTAGCACCAGTATGGAACCCAAACCTGCTCAAGCACGTCAAGAAATTAAAGTGCAAAGGTCTGCAACAAGACTAGTCCCGGAGCTAAGGGGTATGTCCTACCAGGAGAGGTTAAGAGAAATCAACCTGACAACTCTGAGGACAGGAGAGATAGGGAGGACATGATAACGGCATATAAAATTCTAAGAGGAATTGACAGGGTGGATAGGGACGGGATGTTTCAGAGATGGGAAATAGCAACAAGAGGACACAGCTGGAAGTTGAAAATCCAGATGAATCACAGGTATGTCGGGAAGTATTTCTTCAGCCATAGAGCTGTCAGGAAGTGGAACAATCTGGAGAGTGATGCAATTGAGGCAGGATGCATACATAGCTTTAAGAAGAAATACGACAAAGCTCATTGAGCAGGGAGAGAGAGTGGACCTAGTAGCGATCAGGGAAGAAGCGGGGCCAAGAGCTCTGAATCGACACCTACAACCACAAATAGGTGAGTACAAATAGGTGAGTACACACATCTAACCCTTCTTCAGCTAGATAGCTCCATTAATCCTTGGCTCAAAAATCTGTTATTCTGCCTGAAGAACTAGAATGAAATTTTGGATCTCATCTGAGAGAGAAGACGAGAACCTGACAGAAACATGTAGTATATAGAGAGAAATGAAGAAATACATAATATTACAGACAGGGAGAAAGATAGAGACGTAGAACATGACAAGGACAGAGGAGAGAGAGAGAGAGAGAGAGAGAAGAGGAAGAGAGAGAGAGAGAGAGAGAGAGAGAGAGAGAGAGAGAGAGAGAGAGATGTAGAACTTGATAGAGATAGTTAAAGACAGAGAAAGAGATGCAACTCCTGCTGATACTGTTCCTTCTGCTATTTCTGTTGATGTTGCTATTGCTGCTGCTACTGTTACTTCTGCTTTTATTGTTTTTGCTGCTACTGTTGCTTCTGCTGCTGCTGCTGCTGCTGCTACTGCTGCTGCTGGTGAGGCTCTTGCTGCTTCAAAAGGTTGCCATGGAGTGTGATGTTGCCATGGTAACCATCATATTGCGTTGTTCTTGAAGATGATTTCATGTCAACAAGGGAAGAAGACCCAAGAGCCACAGCTTAACCCCACAAGCAGATATAGATTATAAATATTTAATCAGAAATAGGCAGTTGTAACAGCCAAAATAAGCAGGTAATTAGAATTTGGTGATTACGAGTAGACCCCCAATAAATAAATAAATATAAATAGGTAATTAAGCAGATTAATAATGGGTACAAGGGTGCAATTATTTGGGTCACAAGTGAGAGAGAGAAGAGAGATAGAGAATCTGGCAGAAACGTGTAGGTAGGCGATACAATATACAGAACAAGCATTAATTAGAAAAAAACAACGTTTCGCTCTGTATAAAGCTTTTGATAAAGCTCTACGCAAAACGAAACGTTGTCCCAATGAATGTTTGGCCAACACCCTGCGTTTCTACTCTATATTAACGTGGACGGTTCGATGTTACGCATCCACATTCACGTTCATTAACTAAATATTACGTACACGAACATTAAGATGAACACTTGGGAATTATGGAATTTAGTGTTCACTGTGCATGGTGAACAGGTAATGAAGAACTCAATAAAAATGTTATAAGGATTGTTTTTACTGAGGAGAGAAGATGTAAGTAGAGAACACACACACACACACACACACACACACACACACACACACACACACACACACACACACACACACACACACACACAAATGCAAAGAGGCAGAGGAGAGGTTTGTCCCCAAGGGAAACAGAAGTAATGGGAAGACCAGAACGAGTCCTTGGTTCACCCAGAGGTGTAGGGAGGCAAAAAGTAAGTGTAATAGAGAATGGAAAAAGTACAGAAGACAAAGGACCCAGGAAAATAAAGAGATTAGCCGAAGAGCCAGAAACGAATATGCACAGGTAAGAAGGGAGGCTCAGCGACAATATGAAAATGATATAGCATCAAAAGTCAAGTCTGACCCGAAGCTGTTGTATAGCCACATCAGGAGGAAAACAACAGTCAAGGACCAGGTAATCAGGCTGAGAAAGGAAGGTGGAGAGTTCACAATAAACGACCAAGAGGTATGTGAGGAGCTCAACATGAGATTTAAAGAAGTATTTACACAGGAGACAGGTAGGACTCCAGGAATTCAGAATAGGGAGGTATACCAACAAGTGCTGGATGAAATACACACAACCGAGGAGGAGGTGAAGAAGCTGCTATGTGAACTCGATACCTCAAAAGCGGTGGGACCGGACAACATTTCTCCGTGGGTCCTTAGAGAGGGAGCAGAGATGTTGTGTGTGCCACTAACACAAATCTTCAACACATCCATTGAAACTGGGCAACTACCTGAGGCGTGGAAGATGGCAAATGTAGTCCCAATTTTTAAGAAAGGAGACAGACACGAGGCATTAAACTACAGACCTGTGTCACTGACGTGTATAGTATGCAAAGTCATGGAGAAGATCATCAGGAGGAGAGTGGTGGAGCACCTAGAAAGACACAAGCTTATAAACGACAACCAGCACGGTTTCAGGGAAGGAAAATCCTGTGTCACAAACCTACTGGAGTTTTATGACAAGGTAACAGAAGTAAGACACGAGAAGAGGGGTGGATAGACTGCATTTTTGGACTGCAAGAAGGCGTTCGACACAGTTCCTCACAAGAGGTTAATGCAAAAGCTAGAGGAACAGGCACACGTAACAGGAAAAGCACTGCAATGGATCAGAGAATATCTGACAGGGAGGCAACAACGAGTCATGGTACGTGATGAGATGTCAGAGTGGGCACCTGTGACGAGTGGAGTTCCACAAGGGTCAGTCCTAGGACCTGTACTGTTTTTGGTATATGTGAATGACATAACGGAAGGGATAGACTCAGAAGTGTCCCTGTTTGCAGATGATGTGAAGTTAATGAGAAGAATCAAATCAGTCGAGGATCAGGCAGGACTACAAAGAGACCTGGACAGGCTGCAAGCCTGGTCCAGTAACTGGCTCCTTGAATTTAACCCTGCCAAATGTAAAGTCATGAATATCGGGGAAGGGCAAAGAAGACCGCAGACAGAGTATAGTCTAGGTGGCCAAAGACTGCAAACCTCACTCAAAGAAAAAGATCTTGGGGTGAGTATAATACCGAGCACATCTCCTGAGGCCCACATCAATCAGATAACTGCTGCAGCATACGGGCGGCTGGCAAACCTAAGAATAGCGTTCCAATACCTCACTAAGGAATCATTCAAGACTCTGTATACCATATACGTCAGGCCCATACTGGAGTATGCAGCACCAGTTTGGAACCCACACCTGGTCAAGCACGTCAAGAAATTAGAGAAAGTGCAAAGGTTTGCAACAAGACTAGTCCCAGAGCTAAGGGAATTGTCCTACGAAGAAAGGTTAAGGGAAATCGGTCTGACGACACTAGAGGACAGGAGGGTTAGGGGAGACATGATAACGACATATAAAATACTGCGAGGAATAGATAAGGTGGACAGAGACAAGATGTTCCAGAGAGGGGACACAGAAACAAGGGGTCACAATTGGAAGTTGAAGACTCCTATGAGTCAAAGGGATGTTAGGAAGTATTTCTTCAGTCATAGAGTTGTCAGGAAGTGGAATAGCCTAGAGAGCGACGTAGTGGAGGCAGGAACCATACATAGTTTTAAGACTAGGTTTGATAAAGCTCATGGAGCAGGGAGAGAGAGGACCTAGTAGCAATCAGTGAAGAGGCGGGGCCAGGAGCTATGACTCGACCCCTGCAACCACAAATAGGTGAGTACAAATAGGTGAGTACACACACATACACACACACACACACACACACATACACAAACACACACACACACACACACACACACACATGCTCTTAACACGCTCTCCGAATTTTAAATAACCAAAATTTAGCAAGAAGATTGATGAAATCTCAACATAATTATACACTTCAGCTCTGACATAAATAACTCGTGCTTGGTAAAAAAAAAAAAAAATCTCGGGAGTGAAAAGTTTAATTCTCTCACTAATGGGCTTTCGGAAAACAAATAATAATAAAAAAAAACTGCCTTTTATAATAGATTTCGTTCGGAAGTGGTGTTACACAGAATGATAATCACGTTTCTTTGAACGCGATAATAGCGTGGTTATGTTGCTAACAGGCGGGTGCATGTTGATTTAGCATGTGGGTGAGGTGACCTTCTTCAAGAATTTGATGCAAGTAGCAGGTCAAGAGGCGTATCGTCAAGTACTGTCTTTCGCAAGAGGCGGAAAAGCCACTTCAACCCGCTCCAACAGGCGGGTTGAGGTGGCTTGAAGGAGGTACTTTCATAGTTGTAGTGGCTTTAATGAGGTGGTATTGACGGGAGTTAAACGGCTTATAAGCAAGTTTGACATGGTCCCTTTAGCCTGTTAGACGTAG
>WNWK01000073.1:142500-205262 GCA_009830355.1 Cherax destructor
AGGGAAGAAGTTCTATAATCGTAGCCTGGGAGTCTGTACAGCATATGCAAAGTCCCCATCCATTCTTATATATATATATATATATATATATATATATATATATATATATATATATATATATATATATATATATATATATATATATATATATATATATATATATATAATGTCAAACGTGATTATCAGAGTAAGAAGATTAACATTCATTATTCATTAGCTAATAAAAAAAATACTCTTATTAGTATGAGATTAATTATCAGAGTTCATGTTTGTGCCCATTAATTGTATAAGCTTCGTAAAAATTCTGAATACACCTTTAGTTTTGTGGATCGAAGGCAAGCAATCACCGCGGTGGCTATTCAAAACAGTGCAGACAAACACGAGAGTATGAATGAAAGAATGTTAGTGGATATTACGAAAGAATACGTAGTGGTGCCAGTCAAAGCCTTTTAGTATTTTCATTAATAAACTTTTGAATGTAGAGAAAAAGGCTCAGGCATTGAACAAGCTTTCCTTGTGGCAACGTTTCGCTCTGCTGAGCTTCAGCAAGTCACAATGAAAGCTTCCTGCACACCTGTTGCTTCATTTCTGTTGGTGGTACGACTTTGTATTTCACCTCTGAATAGAGAGTAATATCTTCTGTTATAGTGACTGCTATTATAGAGTGTGACATCTTGTGTTATCGTGAGATAACCTCAGTACAGAGGGTATAGGCTGTTGTAATCAGACGGTGGGTTACACTAACAGCCAGACTGATCGAAGATTAACTCTGGGAGCGATTAGCAGACGTAGGCTAGAACCTCCACCATTGCTTAACGATTCATGAAATAAATCCCCCAGACCAAAATTAAATCCTGAAATCCGCCTTTTTCTTAAACTGTTCACACTATTGACCAACCAAGGGGAGTCTGACCCTGGCTTTCCCGCAGAGGAGAAGGTCGTATATCTTTGTACCGCTGACGGAGGTGGCCTCTTGGGTACACTCGCTCTCTCCTGCTGGTGCTCACGACGCCTTGGAATACACCAGGCACACGTCGGCGTAAAGGGAAAATGCAGCATGCATACTAAAGGCCAAGATATATTATATTATTTCGAGGCAGGCCGGAGCAGGAGTCAAAAGCCCTTTTTTTCTTTTCTTTTCAAATACTGATGCATTTGAGACATTTATTACAGGCTGATCCTGAGAAAAATGTTGCGAGAGAACGTGGATTTCTCTCTCTCTCTCTCTCTCTCACGCACACACACACAGCGGCCAGTGAAGAGGCGGGGCCAGGAGCTGTGAATCGACCCCTGCAACCATAGCTAGGTGAGTACACACACGCACATACTGCAGGCGCGCGTGCGCGCGTGTGTGTGTGTGTGTGGAAAGGAACACATCCTTGCCCCTTTCATCCTCGGTGGCTACCAAGAAGGATGGTGATACAACTAATGTTATAGTCGCCTTGGGCTTTATATCCTCCCACCTCTCCCTTCCACTTCCTCCCTGCATCTCTTTCCCAACCTCCTTACCTCCCTTCATCTCTGCATCCCTGTCTCCCGACCTCCCTTCCTCCCTGTCTCCCGATTTACTTCCCTATGTTCCTGTCCGTATGTGCGCCAACACGCCTGCGTACACCCCTCCCTTACTTGAAGGAGCCTGAGAAGTATCTTGAAGGAGCCTGAGAAGGATCTTGTAGGAGCTTGAAGGGCATGAAGGTGCTGTTGGAGCTAGAAGGAGCATGAAAGTATATGAGGCGTTTGAGCGAACCTGAGGAGCTCGAGTCTTAGAAACTTGAAGGAGCCTGAGAAGGAACTTGAAGGAGCCTGAGATGGAACTTGAAGGAGCCTGTAAAGAAGCTCATGAGTTGTAAGTTGTTGACTGCATATAATACGACGTGGAACTCCTCACTGAGGGATCTTAAAAGATGGATGGCGCACTTCGACGAGACGTCGGCGAGCAGGCAACACCTCTACCTGGAGTCTACCTGGAGGGTATTCCGGGGACCAACGCCACCACGACCCGGTCCACGACCAGGCCTCCTGGTGGATCAGGGCCTGATCAACCAGGCTGTTACTGCTGGCCGCACGAAGTCCAACGTACGAACCACAGCCCGTCTGATGAGGCACCGACTTTAGGTGTCTGTCTAGGTCCCTCTTGAAGACAACAATAAGTGCACTCTCACCTTACTTGCTCGGCGAGGAAAAAAGGTTAAACCAGGGAGTACAGGAAGTAAGGTGTTAAACCAACGAGTAAGTTGTTAAACAAGTGAGCTGTTAGTTTTTGTACTATGATAATGACTGTTCAGATAACACTCTGTCACTAGTAGTATCTACGACCTCCTTTTTTTTTTGTCTATCTGTTCTTTCTATCTGTTCTGGCTATCTGCCATTTTGTATACCTGTCCTTTCTGCCTTGTCCACCTGTGGAGTGCCAGACAATATTCGTGGTACTACTCAGCAAGTGACTATGTTGATATAGGAAATAGAGATTGGAGATTCATCTGAAAAAAAAAGAGAGAAAAAGGTTTTTAATTTGTCTGTGCTCGGCACAGTCCTATGCGCAAAGTCCTGGGAATTACAATTTTTAATATTGTGTCTGCCTCTGTGCCAGTATGTCAAGTGTTTCGGCCTTCATTTCTGTCATATTTTCTCCCTCTCTATGATTTTTTTTCTGTGCATTTATATTTATTTCAATCTACAGTTGTGTATCCTTTATATTTTGGCCAGTCTTTTTCAGTCCATCTGTTTTTTTTCCTGCCTGTCTCTTCTGTTTACATGTCTGTTTCAATATACCTCCGTCAGTCCGTCTGTTTGTGCCCTCCTAGACGAACATACAAAGAGGGATAGAGCGAACTCCCTCGTTGCAGGGACACACGTTGACCCAACAATGGCAACAAACACGAGGAGAGGCTCACGGAATTGCCCAAACACAAGATGACGTCAGTGCCACAACAAACACGACTGATGTGTGTGTATACAAGGGAGTTACGACCATTGGTCACCCCGTAGCAACTCTAGCAGCTCTTGTCTCAGCAGTTCCATAGTAACACTAGCAGCTGTCTCAACTGTTTCATTGTAGCACTAGGTCTTGTGTCAGCTGTTCCATGGTAACACTAGCAGGTCTTTTGTTAACTGTTCCAAGGTATCACTAGCAACTCTTGTGTTAACGATTTCATTGCAGTACTAGCAGTTCTTGCGTCGACTGTTCCATTGCAGCACTATGTCTGGTGGTAACTGTTCCGTAGCATCACTAGTAGATCTTGCGTCATTTGTTCCATAGCAGCAACGTCAGGTCTCGTCTCCACGCACTACCTGGAGTATTCCTGAAGGGTGTTCCGGGGGTCAACGCCCCCTCGGCCCGGTCTATGACCAGGCCTCCCGGTGGATGAGGTTATGATCAACCATGTTGTTACTGTCATGGTATGTTATTGTTTCATAGGCACTAATACATACATAGTTGTTCAGAATAAATTTAACGAATTGAATATAACGAACTGAGAGAAGAATCTGAACTAAGGAATTAAGTTAGGTGAATGGACTAAATTGGGTAAAGCAATAAAATGTCCAAGTAGGGTGAAATAGGGGAGGGGGGAAGCGACGGAAGTAAAGGAGGAAGATGGAGTCTCCTCTGATAACTAATGACCACTCCCTCCCTCTTTCCCTCCCTCCCTCCTTCCCTCCCTCCCTCCCTCCCTCCTTCCCTCCCTCCCTCAATCCTCACCTAAGACACTTCATAAGTCTTCCATTATGAAGATAAATCATTATCACCGGCGTTGTGCTCTGCATTTGATAAAATCACAGGTTCCTACAGAATTTTTTCTTTGTGGATATATATATATATATATATATATATATATATATATATATATATATATATATATATATATATATATATATATATATATATATATATATATATATATATATATAACTCTGTTCCTGGAGTTACAAATAGGTAGTCACACACACACACACCCTCCACGTCTTTTTAAATTCTTCGCACCATATACCTGAAGAGGAGATAAATATTCAACGAGCGAAAATATACGCTTCCCTCATCCTCTTACCATAATCCTGCTATGAAGTCTCCTGTACCATTCTCTCTCTCTCTCTTATATATATATATATATATATATATATATATATATATATAAACATCGTCTCTACGTCCACAGCAGGACTCGAACCTGCAAACTCCTTATTAGAGTCCACAGTTCTTTTCCACGGAGCCAGACCCCAGTTCCGTGGTAAAGTACTGTTGACTCTTACACAGAGTTTGCAGGTTCGAGTCCTGCTGTGGACGTAGAAACAATGTTTGTAAATAATTTCGCTTGTTTGTGAATTAAATATATATATATATATATATATATATATATATATATATATATATTGCACTTTACGCTTTGTTTTTCCACGATAAATTGAGTTGTCTGGCTGAAAGCTCGTAAAAGAGAAATTTCAAAATGCATTTTTATTTAGTTATATTTTATTTACTTATATATAATTAAAAAAAAGTTCCAGCTACATATTTTTTTTTCATAAAACATTCAAGGCGAATTATATTTACAGCATTTAAATTTGTGAAATGAATCGCCATGTATAGGAAATTATTTTAAATGTCCAGATTTTTACTGTAAGTGTAAAAGCCACGAGATCACAGCATCAGTGAACATCTCTCCAGCATCGTAATTAACCACTAGACGAGGTGATTCACCAGGACCCTGGACACTAATTGGCTGCTCAATTTACTGATGCTGATGATGGTAATTCAAACACATGCAGACTTATTGCGCAAAGCCCACAAGTGAAGAGAAAAAAAAAATATAATTGAACAGAACATTAGTGAAACTTTTTTTTTTCCCTCCTGAAGAAGCCTCTTACCATAAGCGAAATGAATCAATAAAATTCTCTACACTTGTGTCGTTTGTTTCAAAACTCGAATGCAGTTTCAGTAAGGTGGGAGGAGAGTGTTTCACAACGTTTCACCCACAGTGGGTCTTTATCAATGCCCCAAAACAATGTTTCCCCTCCTTAAAATATCTTTGTGATAAACTTATCTCGCTGCAGCAGTTGTCTGTCAGTGTCTGTCTCGTGTAAACAAGACTCGTGTAAACAAGACTCGTGTAAACAAGAATAGTGTAAACAAGACTCGTGTAAACAAGAATAGTGTAAACAAGACTCGTGTAAACAAGACTCGTGTAAACAAGACTCGTGTAAACAAGAATCGTGTAAACAAAACTCGTGTAAACAAGACTCGTGTAAACAAGACTCGTGTAAACAAGACTCGTGTAAACAAGACTCGTGTAAACAAGACTCGTGTAAACAAGACTCGTGTAAACAAGACTCGTGTAAACAAGACTCGTGTAAACAAGACTCGTGTAAACAAGACTCGTGTAAACAAGACTCGTGTAAACAAGACTCGTGCAAACAAGACTCGTGTAAACAAGACTCGTGTAAACAAAACTCGTGTAAACAAGACTCGTGTAAACACTAGCACATTTTTACATTTTTTCCGTAAAGTTGCTAATCCCATTAATCTATTGGAAAGTTAATAAAACATTCTAGTGTTACGTATTTATCTTATTTTCATTATATGTCGCGACATATACCAGGATGTATGTGTGAGTATATATATATATATATATATATATATATATATATATATATATATATATATATATATATATATATAACATTTTAATTCCTACTTTAGTAGTGAACAGGTGACATACAGTCTCAACTACCCTAGTGCACTCAATAGGCTTTAAATCTCATTAAATAAGGGAATACAGTAGACAGTAGTGGCAGGACGTCTGAGGTGCAGAAGCTCGCTCTGTGTTGTGACTTGTCTGCTTCACTGTCTTGTTAAAGCTCTACGCAAGAGTTGTCTTCGTATTACCCACTACCATTAGTAACACTTCTACTACTACTGTAGTGTTAATATCGCAAATGTTGAAAGAAGCTTTAAAAGACATACGTAAACTACTGTTATATGTAAAGCTATTTATAGTATAACTATTAACAAAAACACTATTAATAATAATGTTATTAAGGCTAATACTGTCAACCATAGCATTGTTAACTGATCAATGGAACAGATATGAGGTGAAGGGGGATCATCAGGGGGTAAAGAAAGGGATGTGAGGCTGATGTTGTCATAGCAACGAATCGTATCTCTGTCTCGACAATGATATTTCTGTTGATGCTGTTGTGAAAAGCACTTATTACAGAATTGCTGGGTTCCTGTTGAGAGAGAGAGAGAGAGAGAGAGAGAGAGAGAGAGAGAGAGAGAGAGAGAGAGAGAGAGAGAGACAGAGAGAGAGAGAGGGAGAAAAATTATCTAATTGAGATTGCTTTGTGAGAGCTCCAACTCTTGGTCCTGCCTCTTCAGTTTCGGCTATGTGGAGTTCTCTCCGACTTTGCCATAGCTCAGCTTATTCCACTTCTCTGTCACTCGTACATCTAATTTCCAACCATATATATATATTATTAATATTATTATTATTATTAACACATCGACCGTCTCCCACCAAGGCAGGGTGGCCCGAAAAAGAAAAGCTTTCAACATCATCATTCGCTCCATCACTGTCTTGCCAGAGCCGCGCTTGCACTACAGCCATAAAACTGTAACTTTAACACCCCTCCTTCAGGGTTGTATCTACTCAGCCACAGAGCTTACATGTTGGATGATTTTTACAGCCAGCATTTCTCTGCTCAGGAAAATAAATAGGAGAAAAAAGATACCATAAGAGATATCGATTAAATCCACACAACTTTAGTACACAAAGAAGGAAAAAAAAAGTAATGAAAAGAATAAATAATAAATACCAAAAAAAATATATATATATAATAGCTGCTGATCGGGTAAAACAGACATAACAAGAATCCCAGGATTGTCTCGATTATATACTACTAAAACCAGAGGATGTATAAATTCATGGACGTGAGGATGGTAGCTAGAGAGAGTGGAGCAGCTCCCAGGTTAACGAGAAGGATGGGGAGTGAAGGAGGTCGAAAGTCAGTGGTCTTCAGTAGTGTACCTGGAGGGAGTTTCGGGGATCAACGCCCCCGCGACCCGGACCGTGACCAGTTTTGCTATAATGTTACCACAGTCGGGGCTAACAAACCACGGAACGGGTACGATTTTAACCCATGGTATGTGGGTGCTAAAGTTCAGACCAGTGCTGTTCCTCATACAGGGGGTTGACTGAAGTAAAAGACGAATGTAGCCAGAATAAAGGCTAGCTTCATCTCTCGTTAGCCTTAATCAAGGTCACCAATATGACGACACCTACGCGTCTGGGGGATCAGATAGGCCTATGAGCTGGGGTAACGCTAAATATAAATAGGTGTTACATACTTAACAAATAAACTGCATGAAGCTTTACCATTATAGTTATTATAAATGTACTTTAAGGTAGCAATTCTCTCACCTAGGATAATTCAGTAACTCAAATGGAATACACAAATAGGAAAAAGGAGCTTGCGAAAAATGTCGTCGCAAACGTCCCTCTCCTATCTGCCGGTTATTTGTGTATTGTTCCAGTCACGGTATTGTGCCTTTTTGCTCTTTACAAATTGCGACAAACATTTATACTCGCTATAATACCTTAAAACACATACAACTCCAGGGTACAAACTTGGACAGGAGCTCAGAGAGCTGTGAGGATCGAGGATATCCTGGCAACAAAGCGGACACCAGAGTATAAAGAAGAGAACTTGGGCTAAAATAGGCAGGACCCAAATGGAACGCGCATATCTGAGCCGTACCTTTGGCGCTGGCAGGCGAGGTAAACAAAAACAAACCCGGGAATTGTAGCCAGCAGACTACCGCAGTGCCAAAGAAACCTGCAGAAAAAGAAAGCAGCTTATCACATGATTTTTCCTTACAATGTACTGTGCGTGAATCTAAGTATATATGTATGCTGTAAGGTCACAGTAAACAGGTGATATCACAATATGTTAAATAACTACTATGAAAAAATAGTGAATTTCCAAGCACTTTCGTGATTTCTCACATTATTAAGGAACTGATAATGTGACTAATCATGAAAGTTCTTGGAAATTCAAAATTTTCACAGTGGTTATTTTGCATATGAATCTATATGTACACGAGTCTACAAGATACAAGGGAATCTAGAAATAAATAAATGGTAAAAAAAAAAGGATAGAAGAGAAAAATTCATGTTGTGACTGAGGGCTCGGTATTGCAGCCATCAACCCAAATGACCTCCGCTCTGAAGTCTAACGCGCAAGAAATTAAAACTTCAGTGATTTTGGACAAAGATAAGACCTTTTTTTTGTTTGAGGAGGGAGGAAGACGGACGGACGGACGGACGGACGGACGGACGGACGGACGGACGGACGGACGGACGGACGGACGGACAGACGGACGGAAGGGTGGGTTTCTAAAGGGTAAATCTGAACAGCAGCAGTCACGGACACTACCTTAGGAAAGGTCTCAGGAGCCTTAGCAACCATGACGAGCCTTAGGGAGCTTCTATCAATCAGGATTATTTTTTTTATGCGACTCTTGAATAGTTGAATTAATGTTTAATATAATAATCCTCCAAGGAAGGTGTCTTGATGTTAGTGAAGATATTTTGATCCAATATATTGGAGCTTCTCACTCCTTCCTTAAATCAAACATGATTATGGCCCTTGCCTCAGGAGCTGTATGACCCATACGTGTTTAGCGCTATCCATAGAATACAATAATAAAATGTAAAGCTTTTAAGAGCCTGAGATGGACGCACTTTGTCATAAATCATAGGCAGATCCAACTAATATTCACTCATTCCCACTCATGTGTTTGCCCATTCTATTTAAAAAAAATACCCCTAACTAATGACGCTGCTTGGCAGTGTGTTCGACTCATATAATAAATCTCTATTGTCAAATTAGAGCTTTCTCATATCCTTCATGAATACCAATGTGAATTAGCTAAGAATTATACTTCTGTGATCGTCTGCTCCTTAATAATAATAATAATAATAATAATAATAATAATAATAATAATAATAATAAAATAATAATAATAATAAAAAAAAAAATAATAATAAAAAAAATAATAAAAATAATAATTTCTAGCAGCCTTAAAATTAACCTATAACTGCTGGATGATTAAGAACTTTGGTTTACAAAAATACTAATGTTTGCTTTATGACTTTGACATTTCCGAAAGAATTTGTTATAACATTTTTAGGGGATATTAAAAGAATAGGTCAAATACAACAATAATATAAAGGGCCATAATGACTCATGGAGGGCCATAATGACTCATGAAGGGCCATAATGACTCACGAAGGGCCATAATGACTCACGAAGGGCCATAGAGGTGCATAGAATTTCGGGAAAAACTTAGGCTATACTATACGCAAAATTTACATAACTTAAGAAAAAAAAATATCCATGAAAAGATATTTTGTTTTGTTTTGTATTTTATATCACTTTTTTCCTTGTTGTGTTTGCATTCAGTATTTACCGAGGACTGTTACGTACATATACTGATGTACACATGTACTCACGTACACACGTACACTCAGTAATGGATCCCAGCTGGAGCACCAGGCCATAGAGTATTGTATTTCTGTTCAATGTAGTATCACTGTGTCAGGGGCACTGTATAGTTCTACGGTGTTGGGTTGCTGTACAGTGCCACAGAGACGAGGTATGGTGATGTAGTGTTAGTGCGTTGTGTAGTGTCACAGTGTTGAGGTATAGGCAGTTATACCGTGCATTGTAATGGTGTGGTACTGACTGTGTCATGTACATTGTAATGGTGTGGTACTGACAGTGTCATGTACATTGTAATGGTGTGGTACTGACAGTGTCATGTACATTGTAATGGTGTGGTACTGACAGTGTCATGTACATTGTAATGGTGTGGTACTGACAGTGTCATGTACATTGTAATGGTGTGGTACTGACAGTGTCATGTACATTGTAATGGTGTGGCACTGACAGTGTTATGTATAGTGGCAGTACCTTGTTGTTATAGAGGAGAGAGTCACTTCAATAGCTACGAAGAGAAAATAAAAAAAAAACATATATACAGAGAGGGAACAATGAAGAAGAACAAAGAGGAAAACGGAAGAGAAGAAGATGATTGGGGAAATAGAAACGAAAAGGAAGAAAAACAGAAAAAAGAAGAAATACACTGTGTTGGGATCCTGCAAAATTAGATTTTCGCTGAAGATTGCGACCACAACACATTTTGCTTTACAGGAGTTGCTTTTAAAATATTTTCGTCTTGTAAGATAGCCAGAATTCTGGCGAGATTCCCGAGCGCACATTTTGAGCGGAGCTTTCCTGCCTAGGGGAATGTGAGACGCAAGAAATAAGCCAGTGTCTGCTGGGCTGCTGGGGCCACTTTGCATCTATCAGGGATTCCACCCGCCTGCCATGTTGCTTGTGTTGATATTGTCTGCCCAAACTACGGATCAATTAGCAGAGCACAGCTAGGCAGTGTTTGTCTAAGCGCTTAGCAGATGAACAACGAACTTGTTCCACTCCTGTTAAATGACCTGCAATATATATATATATATATATATATATATATATATATATATATATATATATATATATATATATATATATATATATATATATATATATATATATATATATATATATATATTTATATATGTGCCATTTTGGCTTAAATAACAATGCTCTTCTTGCCGAATAAGGCAAGCAAAAATTTGTGTTTGCAATAATTTCGTAAAAATCATTCTGAACCTAACGAAAAAAAATATATTTCATTGTGTTTGTTTATTATTAAAATATTGTAAACTTATTTAAAATATATTTAGTTGGATTAGGCTAAATTAAATTGCGCATGTTATAATAAGGTTAGGTAAGTTTCCTAAGGGTCTTTTGGTACATTATTTATTATTATTATAATCCAATAGAAGCGCTAAACCTCTTTTGGTACAAAATTATTAATTTTTTACTGTAAATCTAGTATTTCTTTACCAGATTTATAGTAAAATATAAATATATTCTATCAGTGACACGGGATCGAGTCCCCAGCACAACGTACCCTGAATGACCACACGGCTTCATTGATACGCATAAATACACACTTTTATCCCCCTCAACAAAACTTTACACACTAAGAGACATGTACCTCTTAGTGTATACACTCTTAGTGTATACACTCTTAGTGTATACACTCTTAGTGTATACACTCTTAGTGTATACACTCTTAGTGTATACACTCTTAGTGTATACACTCTTAGTGTATACACTCTTAGTGTATACACTCTTAGTGTATACACACTAGTGTATACACACTAAGAGTTTATTCCTTTAGGTATTAAAGTATCCTTTGCTGGTGGTGTATAGATGGCATGTAGTTTAATGGCCCACGTGTAGTCGATAGGCTTGAAACCCCAATAGATTAACAAACCATTGGACGAGGGGAATAAAACAGCACAAGGCAATAACAGTTTAATGTAGTTTTTCTCAAGTATGCGATAACAAGGAGCTCACAGCTGCCCTTGTAATAATAAACAACAACACTCTAGGTAACCAGGAGTGAACAAGGACTGGTTGACATAACCAGGAGTGAACAAGGACTGGTTGACATAACCAGGAGTGAACAAGGACTGGTTGACATAACCAGGAGTGAACAAGGACTGGTTGACATAACCAGGAGTGAACAAGGACTGGCTGACATAACCAGGAGGGAACAAGGACTGGTTGACATAACCAGGAGTGAACAAGGACTGGTTGACATAACCAGGAGTGAACAAGGACTGGTTGACATAACAAGGAGTGAACAAGGACTGGTTGACATAACCAGGAGTGAACAAGGACTGGTTGACATAACCAGGAGTGAACAAGGACTGGCTGACATAACCAGGAGTGAACAAGGACTGGCTGACATAACCAGGAGTGAACAAGGACTGGTTGACATAACCAGGAGGGAACAAGGACTGGTTGACATAACCAGGAGTAAACAAGGACTGGTTGACATAACCAGGAGTGAACAAGGACTGGTTGACATAACCAGGAGTGAACAAGGACTGGCTGACATAACCAGGAGTGAACAAGGACTGGCTGACATTACGAAGAGTTAACATGAACTAACAAACAAGCTCTGAATTATCTTTGGCAGAACAAATTCCATCTAGATACTAGATAAATGATATTCGCATCTACTGTAGACTCTTTACATTAATAATAAAATCAGTTTATTTATATCCGTATATATTGTGATATAAAAGGAATAACTGCATATATATGCATATATATATATATATATATATATATATATATATATATATATATATATATATATATATATATATATATATATATATATATATATATATATATATATATATATATATATATATATATATATATATATATATATATATATATTATGCAAAAAGATCACAGTAAACAGGTGATATCAAAATATGCAAGAAAACCACTATGAAAAATAGAAGAATTCAAGCGCTTTCGTGACTACTCACATTATCAAGGAACTATAACAGGAAACATGACAAGAAGGGCTTATATAAGGGCGAGACTACACTCACAGTCACATCACACTAACAAGACTACACCTCACAGTAGCGTAACATCTCACGACTCTGTGAAGAGGAAAATAAGAAAGGACCTGAAACTCTTCCCAAGAATTAAGATTAGTCCAATTTATTATTAAATTCTTGCCAAATTTTATTAATTATAAATGAATCCAATTTATATAAACCAAAGAAATATTCATATTATTTTCAAAACTGCTTTTAATGAAACATGATTCACTTATGACTGTTTCATTAAAAGCAGTTTTGAATAATATGAATATTTTTTGGTTTATATAAATTGGATTCATTTATAATTAATAAAATTTGGCAAGTTAATAATAAATTGGACTAATCTTAATTCTTGGAAGAGTTTCAGGTCCTTTCTTATTTTCCTCTTCACAGAGTCGTGAGATGTTACGCTACTGTGAGTGTAGTCTTTGTTAGTGTGATGTGACTGTGAGTGTAGTCTCGCCCTTTTATAGCCCTTCTTGTCATGTTTCCTGTTATAGTTCCTTGATAATGTGAGTAGTCACGAAAGCTTGGAATTCTTCTATTTTTCATAGTTTTTCTATATATATATATATATATATATATATATATATATATATATATATATATATATATATATATATATATATTTCTGCATACAAATAAGTATTGTCAAATAATTCATTGATATGTCCTAACATACTACTACTGATAAGCTCTGGGCATATTTACTATTGCAGTTTCTTTAATGCAATCAGGTTTTCACGTTACTGCTTGCAATGACTGGTTTTCATTTGCTTGTCTGTGTTTATCTGAGTGTCGGCGTTTGTCTCTGTGTCTATCAAAATGTCATTATTTTGGCGCCAGGAAAACACAAATTTTATACTCTTAAGAGTTGAGACGCACCTGTTTCTCTATCACGATTCCAGTAGCACCTGTCATTAGCTCTGCTAATGACACCTGTCATTAAACCGAGACAAGACGCCTCAGTCTTGAAGAGAAACAGTATAAAATAATCACAGAATGGAAAAAGACATAAATCCAGTTCAATACGATCCTTTACTTACAACATTTCGCCCACACAGTGGGCTTCATTGAGTCACAAATAGGTCAGTTTCGTGTGGGCGAAACGTTGTCAATAAAGGATCGCATTGTGCTGCCTATGTGTCTTTATCCAAACCCCAGTATCGCTTTTCACTGGTTATTACAATGCAGGAAAAAAAAAATCCGCTATATGTAGCACCTAAATTTCTAACTGCACCTTTTCCTTCACCCTGTTCATACTGTTCCTCACTAACTTTCTTCTAGTTTGTACTAATTTCGCATGGAATCCACTTATTTCTCAATCTTCTTTTTATCGCATTCACGCTGCCTTTACATTATATAACCTCCCTCCACTTTCAAGGGTCCACCACGATGACACTTTCCCAAGCACTTATGACTGCTTTGCAACCGACACAGAATGCCTCTGCAACACTGGGCGTGTCAAACACTTAATGATGCTAATGTTTTCGGCTGACAGGCTCCACAAAAACACTATTACCACGTTGTTAGTGACCTCTTAAATTTAGATTTCATACTGTGACTGTTGGACTAGTAGCCCGTGATTCTCCTGTATCGTGGTCTTTAAATAGAGCTATTAAATGCTTTTGGGTTGGGCCTGTGCAATGCTCTCTAGATGGACCAATACAACGTAGTCTAGAGGGACCTGTGCAGTCTAGATGGTCGTGTATATTGCTAAGTTTATGATCATTTGATTCGCTCTCTAGATAGACCTATGGGTGATAGTAACACTTAGTGGAAAGTCTGACGAAGCTGCGTCTAGCAGTGCTCTCTACAGCGTCATGAGTGATACCATAAAAACAAGGAAAGCAGCGTGTAGCTTTATATGTTTAGTGCCTGGGCTGGCCCTCTGTTGGGCCAGACTAAGCTGGTCCAGACCTACTGCATTAGCGCTGTGACGTTCAATTTGGTACCGGTCCATGCAGGTCGTCACTACTGTCTTCCTTCTGATGGGAAGGAGAATACAGGAAGCTCATCTATATGCTGCTGTGAGTCAATAAGCTTAAAGCTCATACGTCATGGCGTGCATGTGAGACTTTCATAACTAAATTTATATGAAGAGCAAAGCCCATGTGGGTCGCTTATCGCAAGGAATGGTGGAGGCTCGATACTCCGTCCAGTAATTGCGGGATAGAATTTCGATTCTCGCAGTCAGGCTGCCCTCTAATATGTATGAGACTGAGTCAAGAGTTAACTATCAGATCATGCCATTCACAACTAACTTTACACAATCTGATCCTTCCTTATAGAGAGGAACCTAGACACATTTTTTTTAAATTTTTGGACAAAAAAAAAAAAATGCTTTCAAATTGAAGTAAGAGTCAGAGGACTTTTAAGAAGCTGCCAGAACAAATCTACCACTCATCTCACACAAGCAAGATACTGTTTAACTGATCCCGTCAGCATCACTGTTCTCTCATCTTGGCTTCATCCAGGGAGATAACTTGAACACCTTTCTGCCATCTGCATATTGGTTAGTGTGCTTCTCTATTCTAATTCTGTTACTGTCTTGTTTTCCTTTCAACTTAAATCTTTTGTTGATTGTTCTGTGGTACGTGTCTTTTCCGGCACTGGCAAACTCGTTACTTTTATCCGTTGTGGCTTTAATGAAACTCTTAGAGTTTTTGATGTTATTGGCTGCCTGTTGACCACGTCCTTTCTGTCCTTTGATGACTCTAAAGGCATTCTTCGAACTTCTTTCGACGTCCTTAACATTCCCAGTGACGTCTAGTGGAATTTTGACACCCGTCTTCGCGTGCGTAATGGCCACCTCTGAATCATTGCTAGTGATCTTCGTATACTTAGCTACTTCGAAGCTCTTTGCGGACCACTTCGAGGTCCTGGCACCAGCATTCTTGGAGTCTCGTGCGGCGCTTTTAGAATCACCGACGGAGTGCTTTGAATCCTTGAGGAAGGAAGTGCTGGAGGTGGCGTTGAGTTCGTAGTGGTAGCTGTAGAGATGAAATGGGAGGCCCGGCCAGCCGTGCCTCACCAGAGCGGCATCAACCTCCTGCATGGCCTTCTCCATCACCTCGTGAAGTTCAGGGGTGAAGGGGTCACTGCAAGGTATGAACAGTGATCGTTTCAGTGGTTTAAAATAAATTGACAAAAAGGGAATGTAGACCAGTAGATAAGAGAGAGAGAGAGAGAGAGAGAGAGAGAGAGAGAGAGAGAGAGAGAGAGAGAGAGAGAGAGAGAGAGAGAGAGAGAGAGAGAGAGAGAGAGAGAGAGAGAGAGAGAAAGAAAGAGAGAGAATTAAACTTCAAGAAACTCTCCTACCAAATCCCCTTGTCCATCTAACATTCCTCACCCTCTTACCAAAACCCCTCACCCTCCCTTTCCTTGGGTCACACCTGATTACCCCTCCTCCCATCCTCAGGCACTGTATGACCTCCTATGGGTTTAGTGCTTCCTCTTGAATGTAATAGCAGTGACAATAAATTCATAAATAACTTTCACCCTTCCAGCCCTCCCTCACACCCTCCTGAGCCATCAAAATTTTCCCTCCCCTCGGCGCCCTCACTGTCATCTGCGCAAGCACCTCATCCTTATCTCCCTCAGCAGGGCCTTTCCCCTCATCCCTCGTCCCCCTCACCAGCACCTACCCCTCATCTCTCCCATCGGCCCCTCACTCCCATCAGCACCTCACCCTTATCCTTACCCCTTCCACAAGCATCTCACCCTCACCTCCCCCACCAGCACCTCACCGGAGTCTGTAGAAGATATTATCCGGGGTTGCTCTTCTGAAGGCGCCGTCAAGGTTAGCCATGACACACTGGAGACGCGGCCTTTCTGGCCTTAGTCGCAGGAACTGCAGGATGTTATGCAGCTCTCGCTGGGGATCCTCCAGCAGGTGTTCATAGTGAACCACTAGCACGCTCCTGCAACCACAGTAACAAATTTCAATAGTTTACCTCCTGGCCGACTTACAGTCCACGTAACCTAGTAAACCTCGCGTCCACCACACACACAAAACGACCATATGACTAATTTACCAGCGACAAAAAATTGCCTATATAAATTACATAAAATTCAAATACGAAACATACATAGAAGCGTAGCAGCTGTAACCTATATAAATTACGTAATATTAAAATACGTAACATGTATAGAATTTTAGTAGCAGTACCGAGCTATCGTTGCTTCCTACTTTCCTGAAAGTTTTCCCGAAGGATTTCCCAAACCAGCATCACCATACTGGTTATAGACCTGTTCAAAAAACAAAACAGATATCCTTCAACTCCAAAGTTCAGTAATTATCTCTGTTGACTAAAATTAAAAACGCAAACCAAGTGAAGACATTTAAACAGTACGATAATTTAATAACAAAAGTAGCTTTTGCACAGACTTTTAGTTTCAGGTGTGTAATGTCAAAAGAGGATGTGTCCTCACAAGCAAATAGACTGGTATTAATAAAAGCAAGAAACTTGGCTTAATTTGTAATTGAAAGCACCAATTGTGGATAGTATAGGCGGAAGCGGATGGTCGACTTTATGCACTTTGATGAATTAGACACATGTACAGCATCTGGGTATCTTTACTTGTAGACGTTTCGCCCATGTACAAGACTACGATGCTCTTAGGCTGAGGGTCTGTTTACCTCGTCTTCCACTGTCTTTCGTATATATTTCCACAGCTATCATACGTCCATGTATTGTACTGATTAAGCCACTGGAGGGCGAAACGTCTATAATTAAGATACCCAAATGTTGCACATGTGTCTAATTCATCATCTCGTCGGTACTGAATACCATTGATTTATTTACTTTAAGCAAGCCATAAATAATTCTAGGTTTTAAACCCGTTACATAAAACTCTTCAAATATCAACGTATAAAACACCATCCAGTTTTAATTAAATTTAGTTGTAAATTAAATTTAGTTGTATGAGCTAAGTAATAATTTTATCTACATAATCCAATTTATTCTTTACATCTTTCTCAAGCTTAGTGGCAATGATAGAGAGATATTAACTTAAGTTCTTCAGAGACAAATATTATATATATCTTTAACACACAAAATGCACCAGATGGATGAGTATTTTCTTTCGTTACTTTAGCATACTTGTTTGTACGTTCCTGTGGGTGCAGTGGCTGCCCATCTCACCTGCCTAAAGTGATCCAGTCGAGGGCGTAGGCTCTCCACACATCCATCTGGCCGTACACGAACCTCGCCCAGTCTGTCAGGACACGATAGTAACAGTTACTTGAATGAAAAACAAAATCATAGACTGCAAGAGGGTCACTAAGGCTAAAGTTCAAATGTATACTAACATAAAAACAGTCTAATAGGTAAACTAAGGAATAACGTAAAGTATCATTGTTTATACACTGAGAGGTATACACCCCTTGGTGTATACCGCGTAGATGTTGTATTACTGAGAGGGAAGATAGACCCGGTTATTTTCACCACAGTAAAATAACAACTGAAAAAGAGGTTCCGCTCATAATGACCTGACGATAAAGAGCTACTGAAGAAACGTAAGCCTTTATCATACTGTTTCGCTCAATGAAATGTGTTTTCAGCCTGATAATGCTAGATCTCCTTGAGCGAAACGTGGTTATAATAAAGGCTTACGCTGTTTCATGTGTCGTCTGTTTGCAAAAATAAATTATGTTCAGGTGATAATACCTTTCAATATTAGGTAATACCTTAGGTACAGTTAAGTAATACCTTGAGTGCAGTTAGGTAATACCTTGGGAACACTTCGGTCCCACTGAGGGACCCAGGTAAGTCTCCTTACCCCTTTCACGTAGCAGTAAATATGTGCCTATGGATGAGCAGGTTACTGTAGGTCTCAATGTAGATGCAGTGTGTATTACGTAGGAGTGGGATTTGAAACTAGTTGAGGCAGGGTAACAGCGCAGAGTCTATAGCTTCAATGGTGTACACAGGATCTTTTTCAGTATAGGTTAAAAGAAGAGGGTGCTTAATTAAGGTTTTATTCGTATTAGTAGCACCAGAGGGTTAATAACCCATGAAAGACAAGCAATGTGGCTGATTTCTTTTGGAGTCTTTTATAGGTCCACTTCCAGGATGCAACCCACACCAAGTGACTAAATCCTAGATATTTGTTTCATGTTGGCTAACAGGGAAGAAAATGTTATTAGTCTTGCCCATACGTTTTCCCCTCTGCCTTAGATTCAACTGTGAATCGAATGTGTCATCTTTGTTCTTTGGGATACGTAAAAGAGCTCGTAGAGGTTAAGAGGCTTACGTGCAATGGAATAAACAAAAAGAGTTGAGAAGTCTTACCTGCACCACGAAAGGCAGCTGGTCCAGCCACGCCCAAGTGACCTGCAGACAAGTAGTTCCTGTAGGCGATGAGAGTGTCGTAGGGGTTCCTCAAGAGCAGGAGACCTCGCCCGAAGAATTTGTCCATCTCCTTCACCCGCTGCTCCCTGAAGGAAGATTCTTATGTTATTGTTCTTCTTGTCACTGTCCATCGGTCTTTCTCTTAATTATGAAAGTTCTCGCTAGTTATACTACATCATTATTACGTTCAGAAACGAACTCAATGGAAATAAGTCACTTTGTCTGACTTTTCTGAGTTACCCTATGTAATTTACATTATGTATGATTATTGTACTTATGTGCCAAATAAACTTACTTAACCATGAAATTTACACAAGCTACGCATCTAACCTGTAAAAGAAAACGTAATCACTTGAATTTCTCATTTTTTCTGATGGTCGTTTACCCTATATATTGCAAGATGTAGAACGCTGTGCGTAACGTCACAGACAGTACGGTATAATAATACACACATAGCACTCAGGACAGGTAAGTGTCCATCAGCCAGTTAAGACAGCTCTGTAATTTATAATTACTGTAACCTAAACAAACTTGCCTTTACATACATCTGGACCAAAGTACGACCCCAGAATTCAATGCAAGTATACAAAAGACAGTCCAGTTCTTTTATCTATGATGTTTTCTAGTGTTGCAAATACACGGTTAGGTTACGTATATTCTATAAAGAGGACAATTATTTCCTGACGTGGGTCTTAGTCATATAATGACCAGCCACTGGAGTTTTTGTCATCTGACCGAGGCCTTCCGCTGGCTTGCTCGTCCACCCCCTTTCAAAAATTAAGTTAAAAAGTAAGTTTTGCGGATATACCACTGACGCAAAATATATATTTCTTGGGAGATACTATAACACAGTATGTTCATTGCTGAATATGCAAATAATATAATTAGTGTCACTTGTGAATTTTTTGAGTATGAATCGAAGGTAGAGTTATACAGAGACACAGCTCTTTTACTCGGATTATATCTGGCTGTTTTTAATAAAAGAGTTGCTGCCCCGAAACTTACATCCAACTGCATTTACATATGTGTTTCCAGAGTTATACTTATTTTGTTTACTAATCAATATTCAGTCCCGGAAACACAAAAGCTTTATTCATCGACACCATGCCTAGCCCTTCTAGGGCAGGGTAGGTGCCTGAGCCAGAGCTTGCTTTCACCTGCGGCTCACAAGACTGCTATTCCCATTAGCTCCCTTGGGGCGGGGAAGATGGCAGACCAAAGACGTGCCTAGCTTCTCCCTACGAGCCCCGTGAGGGCGGGGAATGTGGCTAGGCCTGGGGCCCGTTGGTCCCACAGATGAGGAGGTCCCAAGTACCTCCTCCCATGGCAGACGTTAGTCTGAGATACTCCCGAGAGAGGGAACCAAGGCCGGGCCACCACTTGGACAAGGCCCGGGCCGGGAGAGTCCCGGCGAATCAACAAGAGGAAGAAAAGCTTTATTGCTTCTCATCTTGTTTACCTAGGAACTCTAGCAGCCTTTCCAACTCTCTCTCTCTCCCTTCCTAGGCGTTTCCTTGTCTTTTATTATATCAACCTAAGATTTTTTGTTTCTCAACTTATCTAAGAGTTCTCTGTTTCTCACCTGACCTTCCTAGAAGCTCTGTTTCTCACCTGACCTTCCTAGAAGCTCTGTTTCTCACCTGACCTTCCTAGAAGCTCTGTTTCTCACCTCACTTTCCTAGAAGCTCTGTTTCTCACCTGACCTTCCTAGAAGCTCTGTTTCTCACCTGACCTTCCTAGAAGCTCTGTTTCTCACCTCACTTTCCTAGAAGCTCTGTTTCTCACCTGACCTTCCTAGAAGCTCTGTTTCTCACCTCACTTTCCTAGAAGCTCTGTTTCTCACCTGACCTTCCTAGAAGCTCTGTTTCTCACCTCACTTTCCTAGAAGCTCTGTTTCTCACCTGACTTTCCTAGAAGCTCTTTTTCTCACCTGACCTTCCTAGAAGCTCTGTTTCTCACCTGACTTTCCTAGAAGCTCTTTTTCTCACCTGACCTTCCTAGAAGCTCTGTTTCTCACCTGACCTTTCTAGAAGCTCTCTGTCTCTCACTTACCAACTTTATAACTTATCTGCCTCACACTTTACCTCAGTAGAAGCTTATCTCTCTCTTGTCTTTCTTACCTAGAAGCTTCTGTCTCTTTGTTTACCCTCTTTTTCCTCAACTGCCTTTCATCTCACCTGTATTTCTGCTCACCTGTCCAGCTTCCTCACCTGTCCAGCTTCTCACCTATCCAACTTCCTCACCTGTCCAGCTTCTCATCTGTCCAGCTTCTCACCTGTTCAGCTTCTCACCTGTCCAGCTTCTCATCTGTCCAGCTTCTCACCTGTTCAGCTTCTCACCTGTCCAGCTTCTCACCTGTCCAGCTTCTCACCTGTCCAGCTTCTCACCTGTCCAGCTTCTCACCTGTCCAGCTTCTCACCTGTCCAGCTTCTCACCTGTCCAGCTTCCTCACCTGTCTAGCAACTTAACTGTCCAGCTTCTCACCTGTCTAGCAACTTAACTGTCCAGCTTCTCACCTGTCCAGCTTCTCACCTGTCCAGCTTCTCACCTGTCCAGCTTCTTACCTGTTCAGCTTCTCACCTGTCCAGCTTCTCACCTGTCTTCAGGCAATCCACCGAGGCAGTAGCCGTGAGTTTTGACAACGATGGTACACCCGCACTCTGGGATCTCATTCTCCCCGTAAAATCCTGCAAAGACAACATTGGTGAACTCTTGTCGTAAATCACCATGAATTAAAAAATTTGTTCATTGAATGAACAAGTTGATCTTCAACTTTGTTTCATTTCTATTTTCTGTTGCTGTTTTGTGTAGCTGAAAAGGTACGGATAATAAATGGCATATAAGTTATTAACTTTGGTCTAGAGATTAGAGTTGTGAGGGGTAACAAGTCCTAATCTTTGAATTGCTTCTGAGTGATTGGAGTTTAAGATCAAGTGGTGTGCTCAAGTGGTGTGCTCAAGTGACAGTTATGCTTCAAGTTCTGTCTGTGTTATTAGGGTCCTGTATGATTCGGTGACCTGAAGTTCAATGTTTCATATTTCGCTAGCCAGCGCCTCCTTCCGTAAGTTCTCTATTGAAAGTCACAGTCGAACTCGCTAGATAATGGTCCATGTCGTGAGCGAAACGTCGTTATAAGTTTCATTCTCCCATGTGGGAGTTATTTGTGAACTGAAACGATCGACCTCAATAGTTTAGCGGAACATTCGTACTCAGCAGTGTCAAGAAATTCAAATCTAAACCTCTTAAGGCTCTTGATGCCAGGTGAGGGTCACTTAGTGCATACACTGAGAAGCTTTTGTCTCTTCTAAGGATCGAACCTTAGCGTTTCTCTCAAAATATAATAATAATAATAATAATAATAATAATAATAACAATAATAATAAGTTATAACTTTCCAATATATTATTATTTTTATTACAATTATTTTTATTACAAATAATAAAAAAATACTACTACTACTGCTGCTACTACTACTACTACTACTACTACTAATTCAGTTCTGATGGAAAAACTATAATTTCTCATTATGCTCACCCAGCGAAGTTCACCATTTATGACGAAATTCATTAAGGTTTTTTAAATTAATGATGTGCTTAGTCACTGACACACACACACACACACACACACACACACACACACAAACACTATAACAAAAACCCTCTGACAAGGACATGAAGTATCAAATATTACGTTTGGAATCACAGAAAAAATACCTTTGGCTGCCAGTTCCCTGTCAATGTAGACAGAACCGGTGAAGAGACCTGTAGCACTCTGGATGAGGTACCTGTAGAAGACCAACAATACGTTCGTGTTTTATTTTACAAAGGGAAAGTTACAATACAAGACCTCTTACATAAATAACCCTCACACAGGGAAAAAAAAGTTTCTCTGTCCTAAGTGCGGGTTATTTTGTGTATTGTTCGTCACGGTATTGTGCCTTTTTCGTTTTTAAGACCTGTTATTTTGCCTCAGCTCTTAGCCCAGTCGTGTATACAGTATACTACCAACAGTAAACTAAGACCCAGGTACCTATTTATTGCTAGGTAAATAAGGGAAATTTGGTCTAAGGAAACTTTCCCAATATTTACATTCGGCCAAGATCGAACTCAGGACCTTCAGTTGTGAGCTGGTGACGCTACCACTGAAGCACAAGCCACATTACTGAGGGTGTGAACGAAACTGGTTTGTGTACTTATAAGGATAAGATGAGAAATATTTACTAATGCTTATTGAGGGGCGAATCGAAACTCAGACGAAGAAAATAAAATCAATGAGTGATTTTAAATTAAACGGAGAGATAAAGAATAAGAGGAAAAAACTGATGAAAGAGAGACAGAACAAAACCTGTAAATACTTTAGATTTTATAATTAAAGAAATACTTTACACAACCCATCCATTATAAGTGCACAGCCATGCATGAAGGAGCAATAATATAAATAAGTAAATACGAACCCATATACCTCCAGCCAAGTCCACACCTCTTTCAGCACTGAACATTTCCCTCTATTTTCATCATTTAACTTCACATTACTTCACGTCCACTCAGCCTCATACATCCCAGGACAAAACATAATACAAGAAGGGCCCAGACAGTCACTAAATGCGGCGGCGAACACCTTAAGGTTATGTACATTAATATTGACAGAATATGTAACAAGTGAGCTAAATGAACAAAATGGGAGAAGAATACACAAACCTAAACTCACTCACCGATTCGAAGATAATAAAAATGATATCAGATACCATCTTTCCAGCTGGATATCATATGAAGAGACATGACGACAAAAAAAATAAACATGTCAGGGGAGGGACATAGTTATCAGGAAACATTAGACCTTAATGGAAATGGCAACCCAACCAATAATCATTTCATGTTCTCAAGTGTGAGAGTTATATACAACCCTCTGCCAAACAACAGAATACTCAGATTGGAGTATCATAATGGTAGTAAGGTCAGCTATGACACTAAACAGGACCAAAACAAGAAGCCTAATCCTAGGAGAGTTTAATTGTGACAGGATGCACTGGGTCGATTCACACCTAGGAATCAACATTACACATTATTTGTCTTTTAAGTCACACATTAAACAAAGCAACAATAACATCGTTCATCAGACTAGCAAAGTTGATTTTTTTTGTTCAAATCGCTATTCATTACATCTGCATGACCGTGCCTCGAGTATACAGCGCCAGTGTTAAGCCCACACCTAATAAAACATTAAATTAAAAAGCAGATCGTATAGATATTGTATACCAAATATTTGTCACAAAAACACAGAGGTGGGTAGATGTGTGTACATACGAGTACAATATGAGTACATAAAGGTTTTGGCAACATGCGGGTGAATATGAACAGGCGAGTACAAGATTATTACACACATGTGAATACACACAGGTGAATGCAAGATGAGTACACACAGGTAAGTACAAATATATGAGTACGTACCTCAACCAAGTGTTGCCAGATCCAGGGAAGGAGGCAAGAGCAGTCCTGGGCAGCGTCCTCCTGCGGGCGAAACCCACTCTGAGACCCATGCAGCCCGTCTTGCCCGCCCACGGCTCGTGTTGTGGGCGGCCGTAGTCTAAATGGATCTTGAGGTATCCTGTAAGATGAACAGTTGAGACAGTGTGTATAGTTGCTGGAGTACCCAAATAACATTGATGTACGTGGCACTTGCATTTTTTTCTTATCGATACGTGTTAATAGTTGCTATATAAAGGCTCTTGGCCCAGTGGTAAAGCTCTTGCTTCACGCACGGAGGGGCCGGGTTCAATTCCCGGTGGGGCAGAAACATTTCGAAGTGTTTCCTTACACACACATACACACACATATATACAACAGGCCTAGTGTCTAATTGACATGTGCCTAGGACAAAATGGTAACTAACTAACTAACAGACACACACACACAGACACACACACACACACACACACACACACACTGTCCTGTACCATACACAACCTTTCCAATGACTCTAAATCCTCTTTTTATAGCAAAATATATTTGTTACTTGGCCAGAACATATGTACAACTAATAAGACACTTATTAAAGCTACGTTTCGCTCACTAGGAGCTCCTGGCAAACTACACACAGCCTAAATAAATGTCTGATTAGTTGCATATTTGTCCCCTTGTCGAACTGCAGCACAGTTGGGGCCATAAATGAAGTCAAATACACTTAGAATCATTCGAGGTATTATCGTATGTTTCACGTATTCTCTTTGGACGTTTACACGCACAGTCAACCCATTAATAACAATATTCATGATACATACTGAGCACGTGAAGGCCATTCAGAGATTTACGACACAGGATTATATTATACACTGTGAGATGTGTGCATGTATACACACACACACACACACACACATATATATATATATATATATATATATATATATATATATATATATATATATATATGAAAATCACATGATGCCTTAACCCATTGAACCACACAATCCTACAAGAACCAAGCACCTAGCCAAGCTAGGTGTGTTACTCTTGGTCCGAGGACATACGGTGGTGTGGGTGCCTTTAAGCTAATTTCATTCTTATCCCCGTTTGGTGCAATAAGATCACAGTAAACAGGTGATATCACAATATGCAAATTAACCACAGTGAAAAAGAGGAAAATTCCAAACGATTTCGTGATTTCTCACATTATCATGGAATAGTAAATATAATAGGAGGAAAGGAGACTTATAAGGCTGAGATTTCACCTCACTTATACACTGATGTTCACTGAACATCAAGCTAAAAACGCTCAGGGAGAACATGAGGTCGTACTTGTAAACTGAGAGAAAAAATTGGTGTCGAAAGGATACTAGAAGACATTTCTTCACAGAGGTAGAATATAATGTATTTTACAGCCAATGGAAAGTTTACAGTATTCATTTGTACAACTGTATACCTGTGGAACAGCACCAGCACAGCTCTGCTGCTGTAACTACAAATACTGAATACAGAACAGCACCAGCACAGCTCTGCTGTTTAACTACAAACACTGAAGACAGAACAGCACCAGCACAGCTCTGCTGCTGCACAGTACCTACACAGATAATCTTACGTAACATTCTGGAATTTGAAAGATATGAATAAAGCCCAAGATGCTAGAAACCACATATATATATTGTTATCCAAAAATGGAAATATGAGAAAAAAAGAAAACTGTAAAATGCAAAATTATTTTTTCATTGTAAAATATTTTCATTTGACATCTAAAAAAGTGTTCATTTTTATTGTATTTTGGATGATATTTAAAGGTTATATATTTTCAGTTATTAATTTTTTCTTCTACTTCAGAAATATTGAGAGACGATGTTTAAATATTTTTTTGTTTCCATTTTGTCCATTTAAACTCCTGTTGCAAAGTCGGTTTTACATAAACACAATTAAATCTTGTATTTTCATTACAAAACAATTGGGCAATGTATATTTCACATAATTTTTAGATATATTTAATATTCAGTTTTTAATAATTGCATCAAAATACCATCAAAATATCGAAATAGTTATAAATTTAAATCAAAGGGTGAAAGGTGTGCTTTTGTGTGTGTATATATATATATATATATATATATATATATATATATATATATATATATATATATATATATATATATATATATATATAGTTTAATTTAACCCCTATTTTAGGTATTAAACTATTCTTGCCTGATGGTGTGCAGATGACCTACAACCTCGTGTAGTCGAGAGGTTTTTAGCCCAACAAATCAAAGACCAGTTATCATTAACAGACGTTAAGTAGCCGAGGGAGAATTAACCAGGTTACTAATTCATATGACCAAGCAAGGCTCTCCAGGACCCACCAGGACCAGGTTCCACCAGAAGGTAGAAGTGCTGACGAGATACACAACTCTGGCATCGATCTCCACCTGACGGGACTGGGTGCTGGCACTCGGTCCCTCCAGTGGAAAATAAAAACTGTCAGGGGGACAGACTACCAGCCCAGGTATGTCAGCGAGTCTCTTGTGTGTGTCTGAGTCTGCTGACACGTTACTGAGACAGTGTACACATCTGAAAATATGTGCACACGTCCATGTGCCTGTGTACACGTGTGCATGTATGTACGCACCCTTCCATTACAACCAGCACACACCATGGTTCATATTTATTCAACAGGCGATAAATACAATTCGTGTTCTGCTACGTTATTCTATTTTTGTGCCTTTTTGAAGACCGTTTCCAGTTAACAGTTCTGTGTTCCATTAATCTAATTTTAAGAATCTTGCTATTTTTTTGTTGTTTAAAAACAAAGTACGATTTTTAGGGAAGTGAAAAATGGTCGTTGTGAGAGAAACATTAACAAGTAAATAACATAACTGAAAATATAATAATAATAATAATAATAATAACAATAATAATAATAATAATAATAATAATAATAATAATAATAATAATAATAATAATAATAATAATAATAATAATAATAATAATAATAATAATAATAATAATAATAATAATAATAATAATAATAATAATAACAACTAATAATAATAATAATAATAATAATAATAATAATAATAATAATAATACAATGTAAATAAAAAGTGTGTTGTAAACGAGTTTTACATAGAATGATAAACATGGTATATGTTTGTTGTAAAAGTTGCAAACCTATTTTTTGTTGAAAATGTATTGTCTTGTAAACGCGCTGTAAACATGTTTTAAACATGTAAACGTGTTGAGTGCATGCCGTAAATACGTGAACGTGCTACAAAGCTGTTGTAAACGTGTTAGAAACAGATAAAGCGTACTGTAAATGCGTTGTTGATGTGTCGTTGAGCAGTGTCAGCGTCACCACAAACCAGAAAACAGAAAGTGAGAAATGGGAGAAAATTCTGTTTCTTTTTTCCGTGTCAACAAATGCCCATTTTGGGTCACATTACTCAAATGAAATTGACGTAACCAGTTTCCATGGCAACAGTGTGAGTGTGTGTTTGACACACACACACACACACAAACACACACACATACACAGACAGACAGACAGACACACACACACACACATACACTGAACTCTGTAAAATAAAATATTGATTTTACATATATGGTTAAAAGGATCAAGAGCGTTCGTCTGGACGTCATTGCTCTTGACACGCGAACTTCACATGACGAATGTAAGCATAATTAATGCCAAGAGAAAAATATACGAGGACTGGATTAGTAGTGATAATTGGAACAGTGTGTGTGTACTCACCTATTTGTGTGTGTGTGTGTGTGTGTGTGTGTGTGTGTGTGTGTGTGTGTGTGTGTGTGTGTGTTTCCATTTAGGCCAACTGACAAGTTACGGCCAGCACCCGAATCGCTATTACCGTACGGAGACTCGAGACTACATCACGGGACTGCAGCTTCACTTGAACATAAGAAAGAGCACTGCAGGAGGCCTACTGGTCCATGCTAGGCAGGTCCAACACTTCATCCCTAGTTCAAGTGTCGTAAAATTTCTCACAAGTACTCCCTACGAAAGCAAAAGACTCTGCAGGAAATGCAACATTCGGCAATGAGAAGCAGGGGAACCACGAGTACACTAAGAGATAACACAATAAGTGTCAGGGGCCCAAGACTGTTCAACTGCCTCCCAGCATACACAAGTTGGATTACAAATAGATCCCTGGCTGTCTTCAAGAAGGCGCTGGACAGATACCTAAAGTCAGTACCTGACCAACTGGGCTGTGGTTCGTACGTCGGTTTACGTGTGGCAGCAGTAACAGCCTGGTTGATCAGACCCTGATCCACCAGACCGGGCTGCGGGGGCGTTGACCCCCGAAACCCTCTCCACGTAAGTGCCCACCCCCCTCGCTTAGAAGCGTCTAATAAAGGATAAGTGCTTCGCTTACAAGAGTTAGAGGAAGATAAGTGTTCCACTATATAGCGTCCGCTACCAAGAGTGTACTATAGGAAAGGAGAGAAGTTATTGCTTTAACGAGAATATACGGGAGAGTATTGACGAGCTTTATCAAGACGACGATGGACAAAAAGGAAGAAGAAGAAGGTAAAAAAAGGGAATACAAAAAGAAGAAAACGAAGCGAAAGAGGAAACAGTAAAAGAAATGGATAGGTAAGGAGGAATAGTCGGAGAAAAAACCCACAAAAAACATTCGGTATTGCATTCCCACAAGAGACTAACCCATAACCTGATTAGGCTGTTCTTCCAGGTTAAATTATATTTCCGTCAAACCCCCCAAAAAAAAAAAAAATATATAAAGACAAAAAAAGCAAAAAAAACCTGTCAATCTGTTTACAATATAAGTTAAAAGTGGAGTATTTTGCCTTCAAGAGGAAGCTGGACAGATACCTCAAGTCAGTACCTGATCAGCCGGGCTGTGGTTCGTACGTTGGACTGCGTGCGGCCACCAGTAACAGCCTGGTTGATCAGGCTCTGATCCACCGGGTGGCCTGGTCAAAGACTGGGCCGCGGGGGCTTTTGACCCCCCGAAACACCCTCAAAATTGATGGAAAATTTAAGATAACTGATAAACCAGGACTGTAAAACACTCGTAGGGGGGTAAAGGGCGAAACTTTCTTTTTATTAAGCGATGTTTCGACTTAAATATGGCTCCATCAATTCTTTTAGAGACTTTACACAAATAACCCGCACTGGTGTCATTAGTTAATGATCCAAGGCGGACCGAAACGTCGTCTTACGAAAACTCTGGCCTGGTCAAGGGTGTTTTACACTCCTGCAATTGCTCCCATATGAAGTGTACGAGTGTAGAAACTCCACATACTGAAGAACAAACATTTACTGGGACAACGTTTCGCTCTTTGTAGACCTTCATCAAGTAGTGTATCCATAAAGCTGACCGAAGCTTTGCATGCTTCAGTTAATATCAGTGTAATACCTCGCTTAGTAGTGTTACTTAGTAGTGTTACTTAGTAGTGTTACTTAGTAGTATTACTTAGTAGTATTACTTAGTAGTATTACTTAGTAGTATTACTTAGTAGTATTACTTAGTAGTATTACTTAGTAGTATTACTTAGTAGTGTTACTTAGTAGTTTACTTAGTAGTTTACTTAGTAGTTTACTTAGTAGTATTACTTAGTAGTATTACTTAGTAGTTACTTAGTATACTTAGTAGTATTACTTAGTAGTGTATTAGTAGATTACTTAGTAGTATTACTTAGTTTACTTAGTAGTATTACTTAGTAGTATTACTTAGTAGTATTACTTAGTAGTATTACTTAGTAGTATTACTTAGTAGTATTACTTAGTAGTGTTACTTAGTAGATTACTTAGTAGTATTACTTAGTAGTATTACTTAGTAGTATTACTTAGTAGTTTACTTAAGTGTTACTTAGTAGTATTACTTAGTAGTGTTACTTAGTAGTATTACTTAGTAGTATTACTTAGTAGTGTTACTTAGTAGTATTACTTAGTAGTGTTACTTAGTAGTATTACTTAGTAGTATTACTTAGTAGTATTACTTAGTAGTGTTACTTAGTAGTATTACTTAGTAGTATTACTTAGTAGTGTTACTTAGTAGTATTACTTAGTAGTATTACTTAGTAGTATTACTTAGTAGTGTTACTTAGTAGTATTACTTAGTAGTACTTAGTAGTATTACTTAGTAGTATTACTTAGTAGTATTACTTAGTAGTATTACTTAGTAGTATTACTTAGTAGTATTACTTAGTAGTATTATAGTAGTTTACTTAGTAGTATTACTTAGTAGTATTACTTAGTAGTATTACTTAGTAGTGTTACTTAGTAGTATTACTTAGTAGTATTACTTAGTAGTATTACTTAGTAGTGTTACTTAGTAGTATTACTTAGTAGTATTACTTAGTAGTATTACTTAGTAGTATTACTTAGTAGTATTACTTAGTAGTTTGTTACTTATAGTACTTACTTAGAGTATTACTTAGTAGTTCTGTATAGTAGCTACTTAGTAGTATTACTTAGTAGTTTACTTAGTAGTATTACTTAGTAGTATTACTTAGTAGTTTACTTAGTAGTATTATTAGTAGTATTAAGCTTTAGTAGTATTACTTAGTAGATTACTTAGTAGTATTACTTAGTAGTATTACTTAGTAGTAACTTAGATCTTAGAGTTACTTAGTAGTTACTTAGTAGTATTACTTAGTAGTTACTTAAGTTACTTAGAGTATTGTATTGTAGTTACACTTAGTAGTATTACTTAGAGTATTACTTAGTAGTATTACTTAGTAGTGTTACTTAGTAGTATTACTTAGAAGTATTACTTAGTAGTATTACTTAGTAGTATTACTTAGAAGTATTACTTAGTAGTATTACTTAGTAGTATTACTTAGAAGTATTAATCCGAGTTAATGACAAGCACTGACATTTAATGTGTTGTATTTGCACTAATTGCTTGTTGATATCATTATCATTACCCGAATAATTATCATCGCAATAATCATTTTCGTATAATTATTATTATTATTATTTTATTATTATTATAGTAGTAGTAGTAGCTTCAGCAGCAATAGCAGTATTAGTAATAGTGGTAATAGTCGTACTAATAGTAGTGGTAAAGTGGTAGTAGTAGTAGCAATAGTAGTAGTAGCAGGATTAGTAGTAGCATTACTAGTGATAGGGGTGCTAGTGGTATTTTTAACATTCTAACATAATAATCTTAGTCGCAGTTAATTACAAACAAAGAAAGGAGTTAGCAAATATTTCTGTGAAAAATGAGAGAGAATAATTTTTAGGTGAAGGACAAAGGCTGTTAGAGCACCTGAGGTAATTACGTGCAGTGTGTAGGTGACGGGGCGTACTGGGTGAAGGTGAAGTGTGTCGGTGTGTGTAGGTGTAGTGGATCCAGGTGATGTGGTGGCGTGTTGGTGAAGTGGTAGTGTGTAGGGGTATTTGATCTGGAAGTGGAGTGTAGGTGTAGTGGATTTAGAGATACTTTAAGGTGACAGCAGCATAATGGAAGGTTACCCCGGCCACTATAGCGAAACATTAGGGGGGCTTAAGACGACGTTTCGGTCTGACTTGGACCATTTACAAAGTCACAGTGTGACTTTGTAAATTTGTTCCACTCACGTTATTGTGCCTTTTTGTTGTTTATTAGGGTACAAGTACAAGTAATCGTCACTGCATGTGTACTCACCCACTTGTACTCGATTAACTGTACTCATCTAGTTGTAGTCACCTAAAATACAATATAATTTCGTGAAAAATAAGGATCGATGCCAGTGGACCACTCCCTTGGAGGGGCTCTTGATATAAGGAATTGGAGCTTATCTCCTCTTCCTCGGATTAAACATGTTTCTGTCCAATTCCCGAGGTGCTGTTTGATCCTTGAGAGTTTAGCGTTTTCCCTTGAATACAGAAACAATAATTCCCTGAGATTATATATACATATTTTAGAAGTTTGCTTGAGGGTGGCAAGTGTTACTGTGGGCGGCACTCACTACCGTGGGTGGCACTCACTACCGTGGGCGGCACTAGCCAGCGTGGGCGGCAATTGCTATAGTGGGAAGGGGAGAGCAGTCGTCCATCCTGATGACCTGCAATAACCTGAAACCCAAGTATTGATCCTTACAAGACCTGCAACATCAGAGGTATATTGTATTTCAGAGGGTTGCTTCTTGCACGCACTCATCCCATCATTAACCCATTATTACCGGGGAAGCTAAACATTATGGGTCATACAGAGCCTGGGGAATGGGAGGTAATTAAGTTTGGTCCGAGGAAAGAAAGAGGGCCTCACACTCCTTAGATCAAGAGCTCTTAACCAGCATCGAGGGACATTCTTCAAGGGATTATATTTGCCACTTTCCCCGTAAGTTTTCTTCATGGATCGACCAGGATACGATGACTGAAGGGAATTTTATCGTCCAGGAGAATTAAATGTTGCTCTGGTGTCTAGTGAAGGGAATGCAAGACTTGGCTGGAGTTTTCATGCATGGTGATCATGACGATAACCAGGTGATCATGACGATAACCAGGTGATCATGACGATAACCAGGTGATCATGACGATAACCAGGTGATCATGACGATAACCAGGTGATCATGACGATAACCAGGTGATCATGACGATAACCAGGTGATCATGACGATAACCAGGTGATCATGACGATAACCAGGTGATCATGACGATAACCAGGTGATCATGACGATAACCAGGTGATCATGACGATAACCAGGTGATCATGACGATAACCAGGTGATCATGACGATAACCAGGTGATCATGACGATAACCAAGGGTCAAGACTGACGAAGTTCCAGGAACCAGGATAACTGAGAACCAGAGTCAGAGAAACACATACGAAAAGACAAGTGTTTACAGTTTTGTTTTGTTTTTGGTAGTAATCACTTCATGGGGACACACGACCTGCCCATTTTCTCTCTAGCAGTTCTGTCTCTTTAGAAATAGAGTTTTAACTTTAGGAAATACAAGACCGAGTCATTTTTGTTTCCATTGGAGGTGTTCACCTCAAGAAAACACCAAGAACGACTCGTCTTCATTACAGTGGTAATGATTAAGTCGAAGAAACACAAGAACGAGTCATATTATCTCCAGTGGCAGTTTGTAAATCAACGAGACACGAGACCAACCAGTATTGTTGCCTGAGTAGTCCCAGGCTGCCTCCCGCTTAACAGGAACTCTCTCGGGCAACTCCTCCACGTCCACGGAGACTTCAGCTACGTAGATACCAGGATTATCGAGGCTGAAACAAATAAAGAGCTAAAGTGAGAGTCAAAATAGATTACCTGGAGCAAAATACAACAATCGTAGTTATAATAACGTAACTCTTGTTCAACGATTCCAGTTTTTAAATATAATTAAAAGCTCTTGTAGATTATAACTTGTTCATTAATCAGTATATGATGACATAGTTATTTCCTATAAATAAAGATATTAATAACCTGTAAAAATATAATGACTAATTTAGCTACGAAATGTGTAATGTTTGTCTTCATCAGATCGTGAAAAATTGTGACCGCCCTAAGGCGGTCACAGTGACTCATTTGTGTCTTCAACCTCAAACTATGACCTTGGGTGACCGTTCATAAGTAATGAGGCTTTGAGGAAAAGGGCAGGATATACAGACCACCAGATCTGTCACCAGCTAAACTGTTTGCATCTGTGTTAAGTTTATTTAGGTACTGGTACACATAAATACATACAGTTACGTAAATTATCATACATAGCAGCATATGTGTAGATTACCTAGGATAACCTCCCTAAAAAGGACAGACAAAGTGACTTATTTCCTTTGGGGTCCTTGTGTGTGTGAGAACACTGTACCTTCACTTGTCTGGGAACACTGTACCTTCACTTGTCTGGAAACACTGTACTTTCACTTGTCTGGGAACACTACTTTCACTTGTCTGGGAACACTGTACCTTCACTTGTCTGGGAACACTGTATCTTCACTTCTGTGGTAATCCCTAACTTTCGTCTGTGTGGTATAGCTATACCTTCGTTTTACGAACATAAGATGGAGCAACGCTGCAGTAGGCCTACAGGCCCAAAATAGGCAGATCCTTCTCTAAACCATCCATTCCCACCCAAACCATACCACGGGCGGGGCTTGAACCCGCGATCAGAGAATCGTAAAACTCCAGATCGACGCGTTAGCCACTGGGCCAGCTGGCTACAATAAGATCCATCCAACTAGGTATATTTATACACCATAGGAAGGTTAGCATAGGCCACAACTGTGACCGGAGAGTTTTACTACTCTCCGACCGCGGGTTCTAGCCCCACCCGAAGTATGGTTTCTTTGCAATCGTGTCACTACGATTTCGTGTGTCATTCCCAGCCTTTATAACCCTCGTGTACTCGATAGGCTTTAAACCCCATTAATCAATCAACCAATCATCTACAAATACCCACTGTCAGTACGTGCTGATGCCTCCTTCGTTAGCGTCAGCATTGGAATGTTTTGAAGATTCGTGAGCTTCCTCAGTGAATGTTAGTGATGCATTATGTTTACGGTGGGTCATCATCTAAGACCCGCGTCAGGAAACACTTGCCCTGTTTCCTGACGAACCTTACCTAACCTAACATTATGTTTAGTGTCCTTACCTTGTACATCACTCAGGGGAACTATACCGACAAATGTTTAAAGACACATGAGCAGCGAGTGGGGATCTTTGATTTAGATGTTTCGCTCACAGGGAAGAAGCTCCTGGCGTGCGAAACGTCTCCTAAATAAAAGTTTCCCATACGTTGCATATGTATTCTTAATGCGAGTTATTTTATGTGACTGGGGAGGGTGTGGAATGTTGGAAGGGTGTGGAAGGGTGAAGATGGGTGGGGAGGATATGAGAGTGAGAGGGTGAGTGAGGGTATGTAAGTATGAGGTGTGTGTGTGTGTACGCACTTAATTGTAGTTGCAGGGGTCGATTCATAGCTCCTGGCCCCGCCTCTTCACTGGTCGCTACTAGGTTCACTCTCTTCCTGCTCCATGAGCTTTATCATAACTCTTCTTAAAACTATGTATGGATCCTGCCTCCACTACGTAACTTTCCGGACTATTCCACTTCCTGACAACTCTATGATTGAAGAAATACTTCCTAACATCCCTGTGACTTAACTTCCAACTGTGACCTCTTGTTGTTGTGTCCCATCTCTGGAAAATTCTGTCTTTGTCCACCTTGTTAATTCCTCGCAGTATTTTATGTCGTTATCATATCTCCCCTATCCATGTTTGTGTGTGAAAGGAATGCAAGGGTTGGGAGGGTGTTAGACCGTGCGGAGGGTGTTCGAGGGTGGGGAGGGTGTTTGAGGGTGTCTGAGGGTGGGGAGGGTGTTTGAGGATGTGGAATGTGTGTGTATGTGTGTGTGTGTTAGGGTGTTGGTGTGCAGGGAGGTTAGGGAGACAGACGTGTTTATTAACAGTCTACAGCCACGTCAATGCTCTGACTGTTTCTTGAAACACTGACAGTGTCACTGTCCCCACCGCATGGTCCTCCATCACAATCATCACTGTCCCATTATCCTTCCCAATCACCGTCAAAATCACAGTTGTTTGTTTCCTTGTCACTATCGCCGCTCTATCTTCTCACAATCACCACACCCACCACAACACTCACTATGACCAACATCATTCTCCCTCCCCTTCTTTCTTCCCCGACACACGAGAAATTGGCACAGACACATCAAGGTCCTCAATCAATGGCATCCTTCGACGAGTAAATTCATTTTATGGTACACATAAGACAATTACGATATCAAAGTGAAAGTGACGGTGTGGAGGGCCATAAATTGTGTTCACAGAGCGATGGGGTGGATGTGTGTGTGTGTGTGTGTATGTATTCCTGATAGCCTTTTGTTAACACCTTACGTTCTTAATTATACCGAGAGATGTTCTTCCTAATTCTGTCTAGCTGCAACAGCGTGATACATTTTGACCAACCTCTTGGACTAGTTATGTTTGGAACATCTGAAAGAATTATACTTAACACATTATATACTATATTATTATTATTCTAATCAAAACCAAGCGCTAAACCCATTTATATACTATGGAATCAGACATGAGGCCTGGTCACAGACCGGGCCGCGGGGGCGTTGACCCCCGAAACCCTCTCTAGGTATACTCCAGGTATACACCAACTTTCTCCTCATTTCTGCGGTTTTGTAACAGGGAAAAGTGTGCAGAATTGTATTACCACCCTTTTCCCAGCACGCACTTCTAATTTTACCACATATCTTAATCTACGATCTACATTTGATATCACGAATAGTGCTGTTAACCTAAGAGAACTAACCTATATGCATATTGTTAGTAACCTACTCAGTGGTAACCTATTCACATCGGCGGACTAGAACCTGTGAAACCTGACTCACCTTTGCATGACGAACTGGCTGTATGTGAGATCCGTCTGACGGTAGAATCCATGTGAGAGTCGCATGTGGAAGTCCGGAGTGCAGAGGAGCACAAGAACCATCATCATCCCCGTCATCACCATCACCGTTAACATGTACAGTGTCTTCAGGAAAAGATGCATCTCGAAGGGAAGGTCAAGATGATGAGACTAATTATCAAGTGGAAGCTGTAGTGCTTGTAGGAGGAGGAACTTCCTGTGTCTGGGTGGAAGTCTTGGAGGGCCTGTTTGAGGAACTTTATCTGGGTGGAGGTACTGTGTTCCTGGATAGCCTGTCAGAGGAACTATCTATATGTAACACAATCTTCAGAAAGCTCTAGTTTGGGAGGGGCAAGGCTATTTTTTTTTTATGCGCTCCCGAGATTGTGAATTCAAAGATCCGGCAATTCTTGTGAGCCTGATATTTTAATTGTTCGGTTTTCCTAAATGTAAATTCTTGTATAGGTACTTTAACAATTTAATAATTACTCATGTACAAGAGTAATTTAAACTTAAAAAAATAACATTTCAAAGTTAACATACAATATAACAATATATTCGTTTTCGAAATCTTTGAAAGTTCAGCGATAAGATTGATATTGCTGATTCGTTTATAGTGATGGAAATATACTAACCCTTCTCAATCACAGATAAATGCGCTTAGAAAATATTTATTTTTTATTTTTCTCGATTAACGGATTCACTATCTGATCGATTACTTGAGCAAAATTATACATTTATTGAGCAACGGAGAAATAGTCTTTTATCACCTGCGTGATTCATCTCTTTCTCTCTCTCTTTCTTTATTCCTCATTCAGATAAATTATTAAAATGTATTATGCTTTTGTAATTACGTTTTAATTTTCACTCTACACTCTAGTATAGATACGACCTTCTGTGAAAGGTTAAACATCTTTATCCATTGTCAAGAATTTGCATTTTATTACGTTGAGCTGATTTGTTAATGATGTTCAGAGTTTGTTTCTGCAATGCACGTAACGTCTTGAGCTAATCACATTCCGTCATGCTGACGATAGTGCTTCAGTAGCGGGACTTCAGCATCTTACGACAGGAGGCGCTGTCAGTAGCGATAGCTTAGTTGTCTTACAAGCAGTGACAGCTTCAGCAGCTAATCTCAAGCGTCGTATAGCATCAGAGGCCTTCACTATAGCGAGTCCTCGTGGTCTTAGCAGCTAGGCACAAAATTCACCAGCGCCACCACAGTCACATTCCCCGGCAATACTGAGGATTCCACAGAACATCAGCCACGACGCACTACTGCCAGATGCTCCTTGAAGCAGGGTACTTGTCGTGCTCCTTAAAGCAGGGTACTTGTCGTGCTCATTGAAGCAGGGTACTTGTCGTGCTCATTGAAGCAGGGTACTTGTCGTGCTCATTGAAGCAGGGTACTTGTCGTGCTCATTGAAGCAGGGTACTTGTCGTGCTCATTGAAGCAGGGTACTTGTCGTGCTCATTGAAGCAGGGTACTTGTCGTGCTCATTGAAGCAGGGTACTTGTCGTGCTCATTGAAGCAGGGTACTCGTCGTGCTCATTGAAGCAGGGTACTCGTCGTGCTCATTGAAGCAGGGTACTCGTCGTGCTCATTGAAGCAGGGTACTCGTCGTGCTCATTGAAGCAGGGTACTCGTCGTGCTCATTGAAGCAGGGTACTCGTCGTGCTCATTGAAGCAGGGTACTCGTCGTGCTCCTTGAAGCAGGGTACTCGTCGTGCTCATTGAAGCAGGGTACTCGTCGTGCTCCTTGAAGCAGGGTACTCGTCGTGCTCATTGAAGCAGGGTACTCGTCGTGCTCATTGAAGCAGGGTACACTTGCTTCAAACAATGGCGTACTCTGACTTATACAAATTCTGATCCACACAGTAACACATTGTTTTCCCTTCACAAATAATAAAAAGAAATCAAGATCATATAATGAATTTCTTTTTTTTTTTACAGGATTCAACCCACGTCAATGTTTCAAATCCTGCTCTACCTCAAAATACTATTATTATTTATAAAGAACTGTTTTCATTATAACTTGGCTGTGAGGACACCTTAACTAGTATTCTCAAACACGTGTTATAGTGCTAACAAACACGTGTTATAGTGCTAACAAACACGTGTTATAGTGCTAACAAACACCTGGGATTCACCTGTTGTTTACTTCGTAATACACAGCTCACTCGCACTGTTCATTATGAAAAATCCTGTATTGTTTACGTTTTATTTTTACCAGAGTAAACATAATGATTGCTGAAGATCGTAAAAAAAAAAAGCAATTTCAGAGCTAAAACCATATTTACAATATTTTTTTTATTTCCACAGGAATTTAAATAACTATTCACTGACGATCACTTAGTGTTATTTCCCCCCCCCCTTTAAATCACACCGTGTGGGATCTACAAGTAAATCACTGCACTGGCTGACCCTCCCAGCATGTTCTTGTCCTGTAAGTGTTACTGTTCCTGCGCCAGCAACACACGGAGTAGCAGCAGCTGAAGCACCAGTAGCAACACAAGCAGCAGCAGCAGCGGGTCTGCCCCAGTTTCTCCTTCTGACCCCCCTAATACGGTCCCTCAAGGGCGGGTCGATGCGACTGCAGAGGATCTCCTGCAGCAGGCCAGCCCCCTCCGTGCTCGGCTGCCTTACACCTCTTCACTCGCTGCCGGCAAAAGTCACCACGTTACATGACGTTCTTTAACAAACAAACGGAGTATTTTATACATAGTGTATGCATAAATTATATACATACAGAACCGTGATACAGTACAGTGTCTAAATCACTGTTAGCAGTAATTATATATACATATAGATATATTTATATACATATATAATCAACTGAAGACAAAATTCCCAACAGAGGGTCAGTTTTGAACCCGTGTTCAACGAAAAGCAAAATTTCTACAACTCGCCAAAGGGAGAGGCAAGAGCAACGCTTATTAATTTTAACTTTGCGTTTAATTCCCGGCAAAGTTTAATGGCGAGGCCATTCGCAGACTGCCTAGTTGCTAGCAGCCATTTAGGGAGCAAAGTTGAGTCGTTTATGTGCGTGATTACTGCCTGACAATTTCCAAATCAATATGAGGGAGGAAATTTATTATTATTATTATTATTATTATTATTATTATTATTATTATTATTATTATTATTATTATTATTATTATTATTATTATTATTATTATTATTATTATTATTATTAATTATAATAATGCTATTATTATTATTATTATTAATTATAATAATGTTATTATTATTATTATTAATTATAATAATGCTATTATTATTATTATTTTTATTAGTATTATTAGTAGTAGTAGTGGTAATAGTACTAGAAGTAGTAGTAATATTTTTGCTATGAGTAAGTGATAAACTCGTACGGGGTCATACAGCACCTAGAGAATAAGTTGTAGTGAGATTCGATCCCTGAAATGGAAGTTAGTCACAATTCATTTGATTAAGATCCTTCACCTGCATCAAGGTACCTACCTCCCTTGAAGAGGGGGAAAGGGTGCCTTGATGCTGGTTAAATGCTTTTGATTCACGGAACTGGAGCTACTATTACCCGTCTTTGAATCAAACGTTATCTGTCTCTCAGTAGGGACCCGGAGCTATACTAAAGTTTAAGCATCACTCATCATTTACAAGCCAGCCATCATTTACAAGCCAGCCATCATTTACAAGCCAGCCATCATTTACAAGCCAGCCATCATTTACAAGCCAGCCATCATTTACAAGCCAGCCATCATTTACAAGCCAGCCATCATTTACAAGCCAGCCATCATTTACAAGCCAGCCATCATTTACAAGCCAGCTATTATTTACAAGCTACCCATAATTTACAAGCCAGCCATCATTTACAAGCCAGCCATCATTTACAAGCCAGCCATCATTTACAAGCAGCTATTATTTACAAGCTACCCATAATTTACAAGCCAGCCATCATTTACAAGCCAGCCATCATTTACAAGCCAGCCATCATTTACAAGCCAGCCATCATTTACAATCCACCCATCATTTACAAGCCAACCATCATTTACAAGCCAGCCATCATTTACAAGCAACCCATCATTTACAAGCCAGCCATCATTTACAAGCCACCCATCATTTACAAGCCAGCCATCATTTACAATCCACCCATCATTTACAAGCCAACCATCATTTACAAGCCAGCCATCATTTACAAGCAACCCATCATTTACAAGCCAGCCATCATTTACAAGCCACCCATCATTTACAAGCCACCCATCATTTACAAGCCAGCCATCATTTACAAACCAGCCATCATTTACAAGTAACCCCATCTTTTACAAGTCATCATTTACAAACCACCCATCGATTTACCATTTACTGGAGGCACAAAGAGCGAAGTTGTGCAAGTGGTCCGGGCAACAAAGGCTCAACGGATGCCATTGGATACTAAGGTGGCACTCAACATCCGGCTCCACTTTGCTTCCCTTAAATCCGATACCAGAATGGCACTCTACGTTGGCTCGACTTCGTCAACTTTGACACTGATGCCTGCCCGTTAATAAACAGCCAATTCTCGTACTTTGAGTGATAACGTTCAGAATTGAACGTTCCCTTACTTTTTCCTCGGTGTTAAATATATTTGTTGTAAGCTGAATGTGCTAGACTAGGTGTGTACTCAACGCTGGTGGTGCATACTCGAGGATTTGGTCTGACAAATGTGGCTTTCAGCATCTTGAATGATTTCCTGCTTACATGTCTTCAGTCACTCCTTACATTTTCCAGTTGTGTAAACACTTGTTTACTTGTTGTGTTTGTTTACGTCTCGGGAAACAGATAAATGTAATGTCTACCCCCATGGCTTGGTTGGCAACGCTCTAGCCTCATGCACACTGAGTGTCCGTGGTTCGATCCCCGACACGGGTGAAAATGTTGGGCATGTTTCCTTACACTTACTGTCCCTGTTCACCTATCAGTAAGTAGGTACCTGGGTGTTAGTCGACTGGTGTGGGTCGCATCCTGGGGTCAAGAATGAAGGACCACAATGGAAATAAAACAGACAGTCCCTGGTGACTCATTGATTTTCTTGGGTTATCCTAGGTGGCTAACCCTTCGGGGTTAAAAATTAGAACAAATCTTATCTTTATTTAGTGAACATGATCTCTTTGCAGGTGATACACGTATGTAGCTATTGGTTTGTGTCTGCAGAAGTCGGGTATCAGATTCATACTATTACTGCGGTCTCTAAAATCAGGCTAATCTTACGGTTTTTGAAGAGTCGTGAAGAATTCTGTGTGGGTAAATTTCGGATCTGCTAGCCTCGTATACACCACAAATGTTACATGGTTGATATTTTCCTTCGGTGATGCAATGAGCGTATATTATGTTTATACTCTTTCTCCGGTCTTCTTTTTTCTTATGCGATTTCCACGACTGCACATTTATTTGGATTGAAATAGCCTCTTGTTTGACAACTCTTCCACCCTTTTCCAAATCTTCCCTCATTCTTTTTTGGATCTTCTTCCATCATTTTTCTAATTCATAGCTTCCTGTGATCAGCAGACAGTGACTCAGAGGCTTCATGTTCATCTGGTAACCTTCCTCATATATATCAGGAGTGTCAGGGGTCCTCCATGATCCCTTCCTCAAAGCCATTTCTTTAAAACTGTCCCTTCCATTGATATCAGGACCCCATCCGTCACCCAACGTACATGTACTTGTAGAAATAAAGATATTATTATTATTATTTAAGGACGTCATAATCGCTCAACCATAACTCACCGGACCTTCTGTTCTGATCCTCTGCCACCCCCGACCACCTGTCCATCCCCTCTCCCCTCACAAACCTCTCGCTTTATCTCCTCTCACCATCCCTCACCTTGTTACATTACTAAATAATCACTTTCTCTCTACTAACTCATTTTCCACCACCTCCAAACCAACCAAACCCTCCCAGGTCTTCTCTGCTTTTCTCTCCTACTAACTCTCCACCTCTCCTTCTCCCATAACACTCTCCCCCACCAACGTTCCCTTCCCTCAACTGCCCCCATCAACCCTTGTTAGTCAGCTTTTATTTAGAGTTTGTGTACATATATAAATATTTATACAATGGTCTTGAGGGCACACATGTTGTAGGTACATACAAAAGTATTTCATTTACACGCATCCCAGGATTACTACTTTTCTTACAAATCCCTCCCTCTTCCTTCAACCATCCTCCCTCTTCCTTCAACCATCCTCCCTCTTCCTTCAACCATCCTCCCTCTTACTTCAACCATCCTCTTCCTTCAACCATCCTCCCTCTTCCTTCAACCATCCTCCCTCTTCCTTCAACCATCCTCCCTCTTCCTTCAACCGTCCTCCCTCTTCCTTCAACCATCCTCCCTCTTCCTTCAACCATCCTCCCTCTTCCTTCAACCATCCTCCCTCTTCCTTCAACCATCCTCCCTCTTCCTTCAACCATCCTCTTCCTTCAACCATCCTCCCTCTTCCTTCAACCATCATCCCTCTTCCTTCAACCATCCTCCCTCTTCCTTCAACCATCCTCCCTCTTTCTTCAACCATCCTCCTCTTCCTTCAACCATCCTCCCTCTTCCTTCAACCATCCTCCTCTTCCTTCAACCATCCTCCCTCTTCCTTCAACCATCCTCCCTCTTCCTTCAACCATCCTCCCTCTTCCTTCAACCATCCTCCCTCTTCCTTCAACCATCCTCCCTCTTCCTTCAACCATCCTCCCTCTTCCTTCAACCATCCTCCCTCTTCCTTCAACCATCCTTCCTCTTCCTTCAACCATCCTCCATCTTCCTTCAACCATCCTCCCTCTTCCTTCAACCATCCTCCCTCTTCCTTCAACCATCCTCCCTCTTCCTTCAACCATCCTCCCTCTTCCTTCAACCATCCTCCATCTTCCTTCAACCATCCTCCCTCTTCCTTCAACCATCCTTCCTCTTCCTTCAACCATCCTCCATCTTCCTTCAACCATCCTCCCTCTTCCTTCAACCATCCTCCCTCTTCCTTCAACCATCCTCCCTCTTCCTTCAACCATCCTCCCTCTTCCTTCAACCATCCTCCCTCTTCCTTCAACCATCCTCCCTCTTCCTTCAACCATCCACCCTCTTCCTTCAACCATCCTCCCTCTTCCTTCAACCATCCTCCCTCTTTCTTCAACCATCCTCCCTCTTCCTTCAACCATCCTCCCTCTTCCTTCAACCATCCTCCCTCTTCCTTCAACCATCCTCCCTCTTCCTTCAACCATCCTCCCTCTTCCTTCAACCATCCTCCCTCTTCCTTCAACCATCCTCCCTCTTCCTTCAACCATCCTCCCTCTTCCTTCAACCATCCACCCTCTTCCTTCAACCATCCTCCCTCTTCCTTCAACCATCCTTCCTCTTCCTTCAACCATCCTCCATCTTCCTTCAACCATCCTCCCTCTTCCTTCAACCATCCTCCCTCTTCCTTCAACCATCCTCCCTCTTCCTTCAACCATCCTCCCTCTTCCTTCAACCATCCACCCTCTGCCCCAACTGTTGTTACGGCTCGTCCTGATGCGCTTCTCAGGAATTCCTTCATATCCTACGAGCGTCCCCGGGCATATCCTTGAACCAGCTCTCTGGCAGTAATTAAAGGATGCTCGAGAGCTTCACATCCCGCTGACCTCCCAGGACAAAGGAATCTCTGTTGGATCCTCAGGAAGTTTATGTTTGCGTTGCTTTTCTCTCTGTTAACGATGACCTGAGTCAGAGCAGCTGGATCAATGATGATAAATTTGATCCAATGTTATGTTTGTGGATATATATATATATATATATAATCTACGAAAGATTGACTCTAGACACTTTTAGAATAATTTGGGAATATCTGTGAATGGGAATTTTCGTCGTTTAATAATCTTACTGTATCTTAAACTCAACTCGTAACAGATGACCGTCAAAGAATAAAGATAAGAAGGAATGTGGCTCAGTGGTAGAGTGTTGGGCCTGTTGCATGCAAGGATCACGGTTCGAGTCTCCGTCAATGCCTCATTGTTGCATGTTATTTACGTCTCGTAGATTAATTCCCCTTATTCCATGTATACCTCTTCCATGTACATTTCATTCATGTATGCTTTCATATCGTTCAGTTTTACATATCAAAATCGGCAGGAAGCACTGTTTACACTGTCACCATCAGGAAGCACTGTTTACACTGTCACCATCAGGAAGCACTGTTTACACTGTCACCATCAGGAAGCACTGTTTACACTGTCACCATCAGGAAGCATTGTTTACACTGTCACCATCAGGAAGCACTGTTTACACTGTCACCATCAGGAAGCACTGTTTACACTGTCGCCATCAGGAAGCACTGTTTACACTGTCACCATCAGGAAGCACTGTTTACACTGTCACCATCAGGAAGCACTGTTTACACTGTCACCATCAGGAAGCACTGTTTACACTGTCACCATCAGGAAGCACCGTTTACACTGTCACCATCAGGAAGCACTGTTTACACTGTCACCATCAGGAAGCACTGTTTACACTGTCACCATCAGGAAGCACTGTTTACACTGTCACCATCAGGAAGCACTGTTTACACTGTCACCATCAGGAAGCACTGTTTACACTGTCACCATCAGGAAGCACCGTTTACACTGTCACCATCAGGAAGCACTGTTTACACTGTCACCATCAGGAAGCACTGTTTACACTGTCACCATCAGGAAGCACTGTTTACACTGTCACCATCAGGAAGCACTGTTTACACTGTCACCATCAGGAAGCACCGTTTACACTGTCACTATCAGGAAGCACTGTTTACACTGTCAAATTCAGGAAGCAATGTTTACACTGTCACCATCAGGAAGCACCGTTTACACTGTCACCATCAGGAAGCACTGTTTACACTGTCACCATCAGGAAGCACCGTTTATACTGTCACCATCAGGAAGCACTGTTTACACTGTCACCATCAGGAAGCACTGTTTACACTGTCACCATCAGGAAGCACCGTTTACACTGTCACCATCAGGAAGCACTGTTTACACTGTCACCATCAGGAAGCACTGTTTACACTGTCACCATCAGGAAGCACTGTTTACACTGTCACCATCAGGAAGCACTGTTTACACTGTCACCATCAGGAAGCACTGTTTACACTGTCACCATCAGGAAGCACTGTTTACACTGTCACCATCAGGAAGCACCGTTTACACTGTCACCATCAGGAAGCACTGTTTACACTGTCACCATCAGGAAGCACCGTTTACGTTATCACAAGCAACTTTCACCCAGTGTAATGTTATTCCAGGAAGAAATATCAGTCGTATTTTTACGACCCTCACTCTCACGGACCAGCATCACGACCCTCACTCTCACGGACCAGCACTATCACTGTTCCACCTGCTCATTAACATATTACCACCCGTCATTACCCCCGTCAACACCTGTCAAAATCACGTCAACACCTGTCATTTTCATGCAAACAACGGGTCATCGAATATCATTAAGATTTACATATACGATAAACTAACGATATCCAAGTGTACGAAAAGCTATCTAATGCTTTTAACATAAATTACGAACATAAACAGAACAAGGACACTAATAACGAATGTTCGACTAAACACACACACACACCACACACACACACACACACACACACACACACACACACACACACACACACACACACACAATATATATATATATATATATATAGTTAGAATATACATACATTTCACTTCAATTTACACTTGTATGCAAAATATTTTTTTAGCTGCTTTGCAACGCACAAAGTGTTATCATTGCATCAAGAAGACACATGCTGCAATCACGAGTGGGGCGGAGCAAGCCATGCACTGCAACACCCAACCATGCACGCCACTAAGAACACTCAGTACGTCCGCACGTCATGCAAAAATCAATAGCGACGAAGGCGACTACTGACTGTGGGAGGACTTCCCCCGCCTCCAGTGTGCCGGCGGCGAGCTCTCCTGCAGTAGTGTGCGTCGGTGAGTCTGGGTAGCAATGGTGGCCCACAGCGTTGGTGGCAGTGGAGGGAGTAGCGGTGTTGGTGGCGGTGCGTGGGGCTGTGTGTGTGTATGGTGGTGTTGTGTGGTGGCGGTGTGTCTCCGGTAGCGCCACACTAAACACTGCGGCAGGCCACTGCAGCAGGCCCACTAGCGGGAGGGTGTGTGTATGTGTGTGGGTGTGTGTGTGGATGTGGGTGGGAGGAGGCGGGATGGCTAGATGCCGTCCCAAGAACACGTCCACTGATACACACCCCCAGAACACCCACACAGCCTGTATACTCATATCCACACACTCGTAGCCACACCCTCAGGACACCTACACATGTCTACTCCCCTAGTATACCCACACGCTCACAGCTTCACCCTAAGTAAATCCACACGCCCACGGCACTCCCATCCCCACAAAAAAATTTACTACCAGGCCAAGTGTCTATTGATAAGTACCTTTGACATGTGCTAACTAGTTTGTTACCCCTGCCAGGGTTAGAGTGACATATAACTCAGTGATGCTCCCAATTGTGCTTTCTGTGATGAGATTTCACACACTCTTAACACTTAGTAGGGGAGCTTTCACACACTCTTAACACTTAGTAGGGGAGCTTTCACACACTCTTAACACTTAGTAGGGGAGCTTTCTCACATTGTGAGAACATTGAACAATATCACAGAGATGAACACACTCTTCTGTATCTGTTAGCCATTCTCCTCACTGCTGCCTTAATCCCTTTGTCAACATCGAGCCTATGTGTCCTGCCTTTTACATAAACATGTTATATTGAAACCTCAGTCTATTTGAAGCAAGTGTTTGATTTAAAGTTAGATTTAAAGCATATCTACTACACGAGAGTCAGGCTGCATGTCACCTGTTCACAACCTGTCAAGAATATACTTTAATCCCGATATATATATATATATATATATATATATATAGATCCTGTTTTGTCATGAGAATAGGTAGCCTGAGACGAAATATTTTATTATATTTAAAACACATTTTGTATACTTCACAAAAAAATAACGTTTGTTTTGTTTTGTTTAAGGTAACTGTTGTTTTAAATGATTAGACTGTGTTAAAGTTGTACTAAATTATACTGTCTTGTGTTACATTTGTATGGTATAATACTTTGGTAAGTTTTGGCTGTATAGTTTTACCACACCTGATCTAAACAGCATGTTTGACCGCCAAAATGGCGGACACAAATACACAAGACATGTGACTGCAATGTCTCTATACATAATGCACATTTTTTTTATTTCTTGGTATTCACTTTCAGCTAATGTAATTATATAGTTTTTATTTATACGCAAATAAATTTAACTTTTGAAAGAAATTACCGGTCGTTTTTCTTGCCAAAGTTTTGTAATAGTCTATGACTTTTAAGAATTCTAAGAAATATATGGAAAAATCCTCTGCATTAAAGTCCCAGGAGCATTTTCGCTGTTACTTATGGTTCTGTTTGCAACACAGAGCCTCCGTTGTTGGTCTGCAATATTTCACGAGGTCTGGCACCGTTAGCGGCGCCTGGCGCTGAAGACGTCTTCAAAGACATAATACAACACCTCAGTGACTTACTCATTTCTCTTCACACATCATTTGCTTCTCTTCCCAGTTCAATCTCCATTTCACTCTAAAACCCTTTTCGTCCCCTCCTTCCTACAGTATTTAAATTTTAAATATTTATTGATGTTGCATTTTTATCTTCGATTATGACTATTCTTGACTATCTTCTTATAAATTAATTATTATTAATTATTATAATTATTATAGGTTTTCGTTTATAACTTGAGAAGACCTCATCCTGGGTTAACCTGGGTTACTAACCCTACCTGGAGGGTATTCCGGGGATCAGGGGCTGATCAACCAGGCTGTTACCGCTGGCAGCTCAGGGATTAGAAAGTTTTCTTTGTCTTCCTGAAATTTAGTTTAGTTCATAACAGAACTGTTTTTTTGACCGTTTTCTTTTGTTAACTACAACGGTAATCACTTTCTGTTGATGGAATAAAACTGGGAGAACTTTAATCATATCCTTCACTTAATTAGGAAAGGAGACCTTTCAAGGTAGGGGGGACCTTAATCTAAGGCATTGGAGCTACCCCTGCCCTTATATAAAATCGGATAGCATCCCAACTCCCAGATGCCTACGGGTTTAGAGCTTCTCAGTGATGATAATAATGATTAATGATATTTATTATCACGAAAGGCGAGACTCGTGTAAGGATATATATATATATATATATATATATATATATATATTTTTTTTTTCAACACGTCGACCGTCTCCCACCGAGGCAGGGTGACCCAAAAAGAAAGAAAATCCCCAAAAGAAAATACTTTTCATCATTCAACACTTTCACCACCACTTATACATAATCACTGTCTTTGCAGAGGCGCTAAGATACGACAGTTCACAAAATCCCTCCAAACCGCCATATATATATATATATATATATATATATATATATATATATATATATATATATATATATATATATAATATATATATATAAATAATATATATATATATATATATATATATATATATATATATATATATATATATATATATATATATATATATATATATATATATATATATATATATATATATATATATATATATATATATATATATATATATATATATATATAAACAGGTAATCTTCACGATGCAGAACAAGCTACATGGGGATGTAAGTCTTTAGCTCTAGATCTTCTGTACTCTCGGGCGTCGTCAGGAGCTATACAATGTTGCAAGACAGGTGAGTAGTACTAATAGGAAGGGCATCTGTCTGGCCCTCAGCAGATGGAGGATGAAGCCTCCACCACGTCTTGCGCTGAATGATCCACATGGGTTTGGCACCTAACATAACATAAATTAATTAATTATTTAAGCAACATATAGGAGGGAAAGTTCTCTGAGGCAAGGCAGAAGGTATCAATCGCGGCCTATGGGCTGCCACTGTTACCTTCTGCCTCTAGCTTTTGCATTAATCTCTAGTGAGGAACTGTGTCGAATGATGTCTTGCAGTCCAAGAAATTGCAGTCTACCCCCCTTCCTCTCTCCTATCTTCTGTTACCTTGTCGTAAAACTCCAGTAGGTTTGTGATATAGGATTTCCTATTCCTAAAACCGTGCTGGTTATTGTAAATCTCATTCCTTTCTAGGTACTCCACCATGAAGACTGGTGGGATATGTGTGTGTGTGTGTTAGAGGATTTATCTTCCGTATGGAAATTAGTAGGAAAAAAAAACAATGTTGGGAAAAAAACTCAGCCGTTTAAGAAAACACAGAGAATGATAAAAAAAAAAACACAAGGATTGTTACAATATAACACAAAGTGTGGGAATGAAACTCATTGTGTCTTTTTTCAGTTTATTCGCTGAGTTTGTTTTTGTCTTGTTGGTTACATATATGAGTCATTACATTCAGTTTTAAATAAAAATAATTAACATTCACACGTTATAAAATAGGTTGTAAATAATCATGATATAAGTTGAGCATAATTAGCAAACCTATAAGTGGAGCTGGATAATTCAGGGAATTATTTTTGCAAGATCTGGACACGATCAGCTTAATAGCGGGTCTGGAAAAAGCTGGAGGGTTTTGGTCATCTGACTGAGCCTTCCACTAGTTTACCGGTTCACCTCCTTGACCCTGGCGCCCTCTTGGATCAATCAGGCGCTGTTTTGTGTCAGATTCAATACCTTGGGCCACTCAAAAATGCCATCTTGAATCAGTGAGGCACTATCTAAGGTTACTCAGGGGCAGCATCTTGAGGTCTCTCATGCTGTCCTGAGCCAATCAGATGCGGTCTCTATTGTTCATTCAGGTACCAAATTAGGCTCACTCAGACACTTGTCATTCAGGTGCCACCATGATGCCACTCAGAGAGAAGTGCCAGCTTCTGAGCCCAAAGTTTCAAATACTGAAAAAAGAACAATAGAATAATTTTTAAAGTCAAAGTACGAAAAAAACCAGCAACTGAAAAAGTTAATCTATAAAAAATAGAGAAAATTATGCAAAAAAAGGTACTGATTTTAATATGAAACAAAAAAAATTGCACATTTGTGTGCTTGTGCAAGTGAGCTTGTCATTATCTGTATCTGAATAAATGTTGCTGTCCAGCTCATGGACGTCGTCAATTATCTGGTGTGGGTTTAGCGGTATTGTGTGTGTGTTCCATGCTAGCTATAACCTGGTTCACTGTCCTGTGCGCACGTGTAGAAGAGAGTCTTGCCAGAGTGAGAGGAAACTCCCTTACAATACAAAACAATACAATACAAAACATTACAATACATTTTATATTTCTTTATGCAGTACAAATAATGTAGTTTATATGAAATTATGCAATACATTTCGGGCAGCTAATCATAAAGCTTAAATATTACTTAAGAACTAGAAATAGACAATTAAGTAGGATTTCTTATGTAGTTAATTACAATAAGAAAGGTTGCAAATAAACAAATAAATGGTAAATTACAAAAGAATTGCATATTATTTCTAAATGATTCAATGATCTTCAATTTCGTGGAGTGACTGAATAGAGATGTTGAAGATACAGCAAGTTACTTAGTTACAATAGAAAGACAGTGGGACAAGATGTTACAAGTGATATCATGGCCAGGATTTTGGAAGAACTCGCATGGGTTGTGGGTTGGCTGGAGAATAAGGAAGGAGACAGTAAATATTAAGGGATGAACTGCATTTTTGGAGGCCTGGGGATTCGTTCTAGTAGGACCTAGACATCCCTGGCACTCATGTGGCATTCATGCACTCACCTTTTGATTAAAGGGGAATGGCAGGCCGGAATGAGACTCTCCACCCCTGACCTGTTATATTACCAGTGCCAGTAACGTAACGGAGGGCCACCTTGTTACTTGGTGATAAATGACTTGCAACATTCTCCTAAGGAACATATTATGGATTTAAATACATTAGTACATCCATGACATACATGTAAATGTGATGATGTTGATCATCATTGTAATAAGTATTTGACTATAATTTGGAGACAAACTACATGCACACACACATGCACGCATACACACATACAAAATCAATTTCTCCTTGTCCATAACAATTTCTCAGTCTCAATGTGTATCCATCACTCACTTGGCCACAGAAGGTATTAAGCAAGGAAGAGTCTCCTAACGCACTAATGTCGTACATCTCCAGGTAGGTGCTGTTGCATCCATCAGAACTCCTGAAGTCCAGAACTAGAAACGTTGCAAGATGACAATGAGCAAATTCCCATCTTGTATATGTTTGTTTTAGAGTTCAGCATCTTATTGTTGGTAGAAAATACTGCCCATATCTAATTTATAACCATGATAATGATAACTGGTCTACAAAAATATCATTGCCAGAGATATCTGAAGGTATTTAGGGCATTTTGGGGTTACTGAATCCGAAAATGGCAGTATTTCAAATTGGTCTAGTTTGTGATTAAAATTTTATTTTTAAATTATTTAATATTTAACGAAAGGAGTTTTATCAACAACGACCAAGTGATAATATTGTAACTTTAATTTTGTTATTTTTTTTTTTTTTAAACACGAGTTCTTCACAGAGTCTGCTTAAACAATCCCAGCGCATTTTGTTATATTTATGGTTAGCGCTCTTTACGAAAACAAAGAAAAAATCAGATTTGTAAAATAAGCTTATCTTGCTTATTTTGTAGCACTTGGAGAACAAGACATGTCTTGGGCTCCTCATATATCTTGCAAAACCTGTGTAGATTGCTTACGACAGTGGAAATAATAGGCAAAAGAAAAGTTTGAACTTGGGTGTGCCTATGGTGTGGAGAGAACCGAAAAACCACCCTCGACAATTATTTCTGTATGGTGAATGTGAAAGGTTTCAATTGATACAAAAAGTCAAGTGGGAATATCTTGATTTGGAGTCAGCAAGGAGACCTGTGCCACACAGTGAAGACGTTCCCATACCAGTGTTTACAACACTGCCTGACCTTCCGTTGTCAGTTGTTGAAGAAACTCAGGGTTTAGGATGTAACACAAGTGACAGCAGTGGAAGTGAATATGAAGTAAACATTTCAACACATCAGCAGTTCTACCAAGAAGAACTCAATGATTTGATGTGACCTCGGTCTGTCAAAGCAAGCATCTGAACTTTTAACATCCAGACTAAATGAAAAGAACTGTCTACAACAAGAAGTTAAAAATAACAGCTTATCAGACAAAAGAAGTTGAACTCCTTCCTTACTTCAGCCAAGACGAAGAACTTATATACTGCAATAACATTCCTGGACTTCTTCTTCGAATGAGACTTAAATATCGACCAGGAGATTGGCTGTTGTTTATAGACAACACCTTAAGAAGCTTGAATGTGTCTTATTGCACAATGGTAACCAATATGCATCTCCTCCAGTTGCTCACTCAACAAAACTGTGCTGATGGCCAACACAGAAGATAATCGTACAACGTTTACAGATGCAGAAATTAATGGTATCTGAACGATCTTATTGTTAATCTATTACATAGAATGAAGTACTAGTATGAATTACATGATTTGACTTTTGCATGGCCTAAAAAATTAATTTCAGTGTGATCTGTAAAGTTAGCCCCGCCTGATCAATATATATTTTTCACATCTTATGTTTTTAGATGGGATACCAAATTTATAAAAAACTAGAGTGAATCACGTAAAACTGATGACATATTCGGAATCAGTATCACAAATTTAGCCTAAATTCGGTGTAATATCATTGACCAGAAAATGAGTGTTGACCAGTGATATATTTTAATCGATGCACTAACATTATAGTAATGATTATTATAAAAAAAAATATTTATTCACAATGCAAATGACAGACTGAAGAGTGAATCAGTTTGAGATGGAAATGTATAGTTCCCACTTCACCTAGCATTTTATTTTGTCTACACATAGGTTTATGCATTGTAATAATCAGTATTTATCTAGTATATATATATATATATATATATATATATATATATATATATAGCTATTGTTGTGAACCATTAACTAATACTTACTTGAGAAGCGTAACGAGAGGTGTTGGGATGGTGTCACAGCCAGGAAGAAAATACAGTCAAGGCCGCCAGCTGTGGGACCTGGGTAACCAGGGCTTGTCACCATACTCTGGCGTCGGGCATATATCCTTCCTCCACACCCACCTCCTGAAAGAAGACAGATGGAGGTACAGCAATATGGAGTCAAGCAGAAACAGTGATATATGGTGTTACATAAATGTAGAGATACAGAGGAGCAATTATAACGATAGGTAACATTGATAAAGATGGGAAACAGAGACAAGAAGAAGAAAGAAACAACGAATCAGGGATTCAACAATTAAAAAATCTGAATTATGTACGTATATACAATAATGCAAAACTGCAATTCATTGAAAAAAAATCAGAAGGAAAATGTAACACTAAAAATGGTTATGAACTAATACAGAGATGCAACGATACAATAATTAAACACAATGGCATATATAGAACATAGAATACAGATGGTGTACACGAGGACCTGACTTAAATATATAATACAGTTGCTTTATTTAACTGTGTTTCTACAGTGATGCATAGTTTAGTATAGTTTATTAGTATTCACTTTTATTACTGGTCTAGGGACTAGATCTCGTGAGTACACACCCACACACACACACACACGGGGGCCAGGAGCTGAGTTTCGACCCCTGCAACCACAAATAGGTGAGCACAAATAAGAACATAAGAACATAAGAAAGAAGGAACACTGCAGCAGGCCTACTGGCCCATGCGAGGCAGGTCCAAATCTCCAACGGCTTAAGCCCCGACCCAGCCAGGTCAGGTTACATTCACTTGAGGGAACACTGCATCTGACCTAGCACAGGCTAGTCAGGACCAACTCACACCCAACCGCACCCACTCATATAATTGTCTAGTTGACCACCTGGTCAGCCGACCACCTGGTCAGGTCACTTCCACTTAAGGAATTAGTACAGCTACTGACCTGGTAATACAAGCTAGTCAGGTCCAAATTCACACCCATCCACACCCACCCATGTATTTATCTAACCTATTTTTAAAACTACACAACGTCTTAGCATCTATGACGGTACTCGGGAGTTTGTTCCACTCATCCACAACTCTATTACCAAACCAGTGCTTTCCTATATCCTTCCTGAATCTGAACTTTTCCAACTTGAAACCATTGCTGCGAGTCCTGTCTTGGCTGGATATTTTCAGCACGCTATTTACACACGGATCTCTTACCCATTGATGAAATTGAGTAGGTAAGGTCGAAGTTGGCCCATCCTTGAGAAGTGTGCTCAAGACGAAGTGCATTCCCGGTGGAGTAGACAGGGTTGATTGCTCTATAACCACAAGCGGTGACCAAAAGCGTGGCCGACGAGTCTACGCCGTCGTATATCTGGAGAAAAACCACAGAAGGGATATGAAAATTTTGTGTCAGCTCGATCCTCAGACTGATAATCGAGAGAATAAAGAAATTCTACCTGGATTAGAAATGCTAATAGAGATATAACATATATACACATGTGCATGTATACACACATGTGTTTCCATATACGAATGTATGTACATATGATTGGGCCAGGCAGCCTCCTCACCTTGAGGGAGTTATCGCTAGAACAGCTACTGCTGCGGCTGCTGATGTAGAAGTGATTGAAATAGAGATTGACAAAGGATCCCTGGGGAGCTACGAAGGTTGAGTAGCAGCTGGTGTGATGCCCCTGAGACCTTACAGATCCTGAGGACCCATTGTAGGTCCGGTTACAACCTGGGGTAGGAGACAAGGATCTTAATTCTCAACCAACATTTAAATTCGACCCTCCAAAGTGGAGGGGAAAACCTGTGAATCGAAAAATTAATGAAGGACTTATGATCCAAGGAATTAACATTATCTGCCATCCTTCTGTACGACTCCCATGAAAATTATTCTTATGGACGCCTGTTACCTCCAATGGAGTAGCGGAGCCTAAAACCAGGAGCCACTGTGTCACCATCGCTGACGAGGGAGAGTCTTATGGCGTTAGTGTTGGAGGTGAGGTGGTGGGGAAAGGCGATGCCACAGTACCCATGAGCCAGATTCGTCGACATCTGTAGCACAGAAGCACAGCATTTTTTATTCTATATGTAGGGTAAAAAACAAAGTGAAACTAGACGTTGCTTACACACTAGCCTGGAGTTTGAAGACTCACTTGCTCTAGGCTCAGACCCCACCCGTACCTTGGATTGTTTGCAATTGTGTTATCTCGATTTCGTGAGTCGTTTAGGTCTATTATTAGCCAAAAACTAGGATACAGTTAGGTTTGGTGGTCAAGAGTCATTAAGGTAACCTGTATAGTGTAAATGTCGCAGGAAATGCATAGTGTGTATGCAGCAGATGTAGTAGAGTGTATTTGGCAGGATGGTGTAGCATCTTCAAGACAGAGAAGGCAACACAGTGCATGGAGAGGATAGTCTCCCACATTTCTAAACTATCTAAACACATTCTGAGATTCAGAGAATCTTATAAAATTGTCCATAGCCCTGAGAGATCCATTAGCTCTTGCAAATATACTAATAATAATAATAAATAGTAATAATTCAGTAATAATAATAATAATAATCATATTATTATTATGAAAGATTTGATACAGCACAAATACTAACTGGAAAATAGGCTCGTCGACCTCCAATGATATGATAAGTTCTTGCAGTACCGGTGTTGATTCTGCTTGCTCCTGAGTCAGCCTGAAGAAGGTAAAAAAAAAATGAACTAGAAACTATGTATGTATCTTGTATTAAAACGTATATATTCATCTCAATCCCTCATATGATGTAGAAGACATTTTTTTAAATAGGCTCGTAGAACCTTCCCCCCCCCCCACGACCTTACAAAGGGGAGTTATGCTCCTTGATGAGCAAGAAGAGATCTTGATGACCAAGAAGAGATTTTGATGACCAAGGGCTCTTGTTGTCTAAGGAGTTTTCTTCCTTGGTCTTGATCACATCTATGTTTAATAATAATAATAATAATAATAATAATAAAGTCATCTTTAACCCACAAAGTGGAGATGAAAAGCGGACAACATTTCGGTCCGTCTAAAGTTTCCAGGTCTGTAGGTTTCTAGGTCTAGGTCTATCTTCAATTTTAGGGTTGCGAGTTGATAACTCAGACACACTAAGTTGGGAGAAGATTGATTTAACGATATTTCACCCACATTGTGGCTGTATCCCCCACAGTGTGGTTTTATAACACCCAGTGTGATTTTATCCCCCACAGTGTGGCTGTATCCCCCACAGTGTGGTTTTATCAGCTAACTGGTAAATCCGTACTCTTGGTATGAGTTTCTACTTGTCTGTCATATAGAGTAGTGGTTAAATCGGAAACTGCCATAGTGAAGAGCTCTGTTCCACAAGACACAGTACTCGCCTCTATCCTGCTCCTCATCCTCATATCAGACATAGACAGAGATGTAAACCATAGCACTGTGTCATCCTTTGCAGACGATACTAGGATCTGCATGAGAGTCATCCATTGTGGACGGACACGGCAAATCTCCAAGAAGATATAAACCAAGTTTTCCAATGGGCAATGGAGAACAATATGATGTTCAATGAAGACAAAGTCCAACTACTCCATTATGGAAAACTGGAGGAAATAATACCTTGAACTGAGTATACTACAAACTCTAATCACACAATAGAGCGGAAAAGTAATGTGAAGAACCTGGGAGTGGTAATGTCTGAGGATCTCACTTTCAAGGATCACAACAATGCCATTATCACATCTGCGAGGAAACTGATAGGATGGATAATGAGAACATTTAAGACAGATGCCAAGCCAGTGATGATCCTTTTTAAATCACTTGTTCTCTCTAGGCTGGAATACTGCTGTACATTAACATCTCTATTCAAGGCAGGTGAAATTGCAGATCTAGAGAATGTACAAAGCACCTTTTACTGCACATATAAGTTCAATCAAACACCTTAACTACTGGGAACGCTTGGAAGCACTTGACTTGTACTCACTGGTGCTCAGGCGAGAGAGATACATCATAATCTACACACAGAAGATCCTTGAGGGACTGTTCCTTAATCTGCACACATAAATCACTCCCTACGAAAGCAAAAGACTTGGCAGGCGATGCAACATACCCCCAGTGAAAAGTAGGGGAGCCATTAGTACACTAAGAGAAAACACAATAAGTGTCCGAGTCCCAAGACTGTTCAACAGCCTCCCACCAGCCTTAAGGAGAATTACCAATAGACCTCTAGTTGTCTTCAAGAGGGAGCTGGACAGATACTTAAAGTCAGTGCCGGATCAGCCAGGTTGTGGTTCGTACGTTGGACTACGTGCAGCCAGCAGTAACAGCCTGGTTGATCAGTCCCTGATCCACCAGGAGGCCTGGTCATGGACCGAGCCGCAGGGGCGTTGATTCCCGGAATACCCTCCAGGGAGAGAGAGAGAGAGAGAGAGAGAGAGAGAGAGAGAGAGAGAGAGAGAGAGAGAGAGAGAGAGAGAGAGAGAGAGAGAGAGAGAGATAGAGAGAGAGAAAGTGGAAAATAGGTAATACACAATTATGATCAAAATGAATATGCACTTACAGTATATTAGATCAATAGGACAGTTCACCTGTAGGAACACAGTCTCTAGCCACAGGTCACAAGACCACACATTGGCGATAGTTCTCTCCAAAGTTCTCCAACTGAGCCTGTGGCTCTCACGCCTCGGCCAGAGTATTCCCCTCTGTCAGTTCCATGCCCCAAGTTTTCCTACAGAGCTCTGCACACCGATCAGAGTTCTCCCTGAATTCTCTCTCTTGGCTGTTTCCCTGAGCTTATATGATCTTTTATGCACCCCCTTAACTCCAAGGTCTGGGTGTCACCCTTCTTGGCTAGCACAACACCAGAGTCAGAATTGAAAACACCATTAACACCCTTTCCTAATTTAAGGATAATCGCTTATTCGAACAAAAGACCTGTGAAGCCAAAACACAGGTGTCCTCTCTCTAGGGAGTGCAACAGTTTCACACATACCTGATGTGGCCAGGGTGTGGCAGATTAGTAAATTGCTAGACAGGTCCTGCTTGTGACCTGATATTTGTAGAACTGTTCGTCTACTTGTACATCACAATATGACACTCATGCAACACTTGACTACCTTAATTGTATTATCACTGGGTACCTTTGTTCGGGAAATTAAGATATCCAGAAGCGGCACATGGGTCTTATTTATCAACGTGGTATACAGCTTCCTTGCTTACCTGCTCATACTCGCTTATGAAGAGCTGGTCCTTGGAGCATAGTGGGGAAGCCTCCAGTTTGAAGTCGCTGATCTCAAGGTGGATGTCCAGGTCCTGCTCGGGGGCTGTGATGACCCACTGGCAGCGGGTACTGACTGGGTATGCTGTAGGATACCCAGGCGACTCTAGCACCTGGGTCACATTCGTAGCCTCGAGGCTGGCTGCCCCACAAGGATCTAGTTTTGAAAGGAGGTATTCAATGAATGACACTGGTTTGGTTGTCAGAGGATCGAGTCTCTGAGTTCTTCATACATGATTATCACTTAAAAATATTTTTTTTCAACGAATCAGCCGTATCCCACCGAAGCAGGGTGACCTAAAAAGAAAAACAAACGTTTCTCTTTTTAAATTTAGTAATTTATAAACAAGGAGTTACTAGCTCCTTGCTCCGGCATTTTAATCACCTCTTACATGACAAAAGAAAATAGAAGAAAACCCAGATGGGTGTGTAAATATATATGCATGGATATGAATGTGTAGTGTGACCTAAGTGTAAGTAGAAGTAACAAGACATATCTGTTATCCCATCTGCAGAACGACCACTGAAAAAATAGCGAACTTCCAAGCGTTTGTGATTTCTAACATTATCAAGGAACAGTAAAAGTAAAAGATTAGCGGACTGCATAAAAGGGCTGTCAAGGACCTGTCGGACACAGCTTATATAATGGATAAACAGAGCACTAGACTTTTGTCTACTTTTAATGCTATATTTATGTTGTTGTAATCTTAGTTCAAGTTTGATCGTAATAAACTATTACATTTTTTACAAGGAATCTTGTAGACACAATCGTCAGCTGGTTGGCATAACGTACGTGGTGAGTTGGTGAGCTTGGCTGTGAAGCCAGGTCTCTGATTGGCACTGTCAGAGTAGAAGCGGATGAACATGACGTTGGAGGAGGAAGACACGACCAGAGGCAGCGACGTGGGGTTGCAGTACACGGAGATCAAGGCAGAGGAGGTAGATGGCCCATCATAGAGCTGCATCGGAGGAACATGTGTAAGCTTAAAAGGAGTCAAGTCTCTTAGAATTAAATGCACAGACTTGAAGTATTAGGAAGGTGCCCCAAAGTGGTTACACTACCCTGCTATTGGGGAAAATATGTGTTACTTGATACAAGTAACACAGGTGAATATTTTGGGGTGGAGACTGTGTGAGCAATAGTCATATATGTGAGAGTTCATAATTACGAAGGCCCAGTGTTTTTTTTGTGAATTATAACAACAATAATAATAATAATAATATGGAAAAATAAAACTGTAAAATGCTTTTGATGAGGGTAAAATATTTAAAGGAGAAAGTTGTGGAAAGATTAGTGTTTTTATATTCTAGATAGAATTTAATGCCCGAGTTAAAGTCGTTAACAAGGTGGCTGGGTGATTCCTGGGGGTTTGTCGAGGGAGGGAAAGCCCCTTCAGCCACCGCCTCAACCACAATAAGCCTCTTCTGAAGGCCAGCGGCGTTGCCTTACCTCTATCTTAAGCCTTAATTGTATTTTAGCTAAATGTAATGTACTAGTAAGTTTGGCCCTTAGTTGAAGACTGTTGTTTTGGCAATTAAGCTAAACTATAGGCATAGGCAGCATGAGGATCATCCACTGTTTCTAATACTCATGGGAACTTGTATTTGTCATATAGTCCCTAGGGACTGACCACCACTTGACAAGGCTGATGAACTGATTATATAAAAACTTCTAATTCTGCTGCCTTCGGTGTTATATTCACATGTATTCAACTGAAAAAACTTGCTTTGCAGGTTTATTTGCAGGTTTCAGTACATATGTCTTATTTTTTTTAGGCCCTACTGAATTTCAGGTAATCAGGCATGATGCAAGGAAGGAGAAAGCACCTCCAAAATCTTGGTCCAAGAGCATCAAGTGGATAGCATACCTTTACTCCGTCGTAAGGGCAGGGCGAAGTGTCATTGGCTCCTGGAGGTTCCACGTCCAGTCTAGTGAAGTTGAGGGTAACAACGTGGTCTGTCAGACCCTCGACCAGCCAACCACAGTCCAACAGAGGCTCGTAATTACCTGTTGAGAGAGTTTTGGTCTTGTTAAGTACGTTAGCAGAATCTGATTCCACTGTGACGTCGTAAAATTTTGAATTTCAGGAAGCGTGGAGACTTCATCTTAAATTCCTATGATAGAATTATATTTGAATGTATGAAATGGGAGTTATAAAAAGGGGGTTCCAGGGACCATTGAGTGAATAAGAAATAACAAGAGTAGTAATTAGTATTATGACAAAATAAATAATAAGATTAAAGTTTTAGAGGTTTAGAGGAAGATTGGCACCAGCAGAAAGTTTTCATGAGAGAGAGAGAGAGAGAGAGAGAGAGAGAGAGAGAGAGAGAGAGAGAGAGAGAGAGAGAGAGAGAGAGAGACAGACAGACAGACAGAGACAGAGAGAGAGAGGTTGAGATTCAGAGAATCAGGGAAATAAGTATCACTCACCATCATTATCAGCATCAAGAGATCTTATGGTCTGGTAGGCTCCACTGTATGAGATGTTTACATTTCCTCCACAAGCTGTAATAAACTCCAGCTTATCAATTACATATTCATTTATTATATATATATATATATATATATTATATATATATATATATATATATATATATATATATATATATATATATATAATATAGGTCAGTCTACGTGGGCCTTGAACCCATGCCTCTAACAACCCAACATAGTGAAAATATTATCTGTAATGGTCATGTTTTAGACACTGCCAGTTTTGAGTGTACAGGCGAGAGAAAGAGGTGTGTGAGGCAGTGACAAGAAGGCAGTGACGAGTGGGCAGTGACAAGAAGGCAGTGACGAGTGGGCAGTGACAAGAAGGCAGTGACGAGTGGGCAGTGACAAGAAGGCAGTGACAAGAAGGCAGTGACGAGTGGGCAGTGGTTGGAACAAGGTGTTATGGAGTTTGGTTAAATAGTGAGTGGTATTTTGGGTAAGTTTTAGGCCATAAGTTGTTTGAGGAAATATTTTCTTTTATAATCTTCAGTTAGCCCTATCACTGGGCAAGGCCCTGGCATTTATGTGGAGGCCTGAGTAATTAGTGGAAAATGCAGAAATGGTTACGTTTTTACCAGGAGGGAGATATAGCGATCTATAGGCGCCAATAATATTTCATTCTTCTGTAGCCTGTTGACCCTTGTGGATTTAGCACTTGCTTTTGATAGTAATAATATTAATGTGGCCTACCTTTAAGTACCTGGTAAAGGTATACTGATGCATGTTTTTTTATAATAGTGTTATGCGTTTTATAAAGTGTTACATAATATATTTTTATACAGGTGAGTATCTGGCCTTCCTGAAAACTATTGTCCAGCTGTTTAGCGCTTTTGGTGAATTTACCTTTCTGGTCCTTGGTGGTGTATTTTGTATAATATTTTATATGCCCCTAGATAAGGCACCAGTTTAAATACACAATATAAATACATAACAACCCATCATAGACAAGTTATACTCATCTCTTTCTCATCGCACATTATAAAATGTTCATTCAATGTTTGATTTCCTGGTCAAATTGCCAGCAATTAATGAAGACGTTTCAACAGCTGCAGCCAAGTTTCAGAAGAATTACTCAGATGACTTCAAGCCAGAATTTCTTCACTTTAAAAACTTTGTTGGACAATTTGATGAATTCAGGTACAAGCATGAAACACTGCAAGTTTCTGATACCTACATCCTTGTAGTAAACAATAGATTAACTTCTTCATCCATCTGAAGAATGCACACAGGGTCCGTAGCTTGATCGCTAGCGCACTTAGCTCACACGCTGAGGTCTGGGGTTTGATC
>WNWK01000073.1:205362-315362 GCA_009830355.1 Cherax destructor
GGCTGTGATGACCCACTGGCAGGCGGGTACTGACTGGGTATGCTGTGGATACCCAGGCGACTCTAGCACCTGGGTCACATTCGTAGCCTCGAGGCTGGCTGCCCCACAAGGATCTAGTTTTGAAAGGAGGTATTCAATGAATGACCTGGTTTGGTGTCAGAGGATCGAGTCTCTGAGTTCTTCATACATGATTATCACTTAAAAATATTTTTTCAACGAATCAGCCGTATCACCGAACAGGGTGACCTAAAAGAAAAACAAACGTTTCTCTTTTAAATTTAGTAATTTATAAACAAGGAGTTACTAGCTCCTTGCTCCGGCATTTTAATCACCTCTTACAGACAAAGAAAATAGAAGAAAACCCAGATGGGTGTGTAAATATATATGCATGGATATGAATGTGTAGTGTGACCTAAGTGTGTAAGTAGAAGTAAAAGACATTATCTGTTATCCCATCTGCAGAACGACCACTGAAAAAATAGCGAACTTCCAAGCGTTTGTGATTTCTAACATTATCAAGGAACAGTAAAAGTAAAAGATTAGCGGACTGCATAAAAGGGCTGTCAAGGACCTGTCGGACACAGCTTATATAATGGATAAACAGAGCACTAGACTTTGTCTACTTTTAATGCTATATTTATGTTGTTGTAATCTTAGTTCAAGTTTGATCGTAATAAACTATTACATTTTTTACAAGGAATCTTGTAGACACAATCGTCAGCTGGTTGGCATAACGTACGTGGTGAGTTGGTGAGCTTGGCTGTGAAGCCAGGTCTCTGATTGGCACCGTCAGGTAGAAGCGGATGAACATGACGTTGGAGGAGGAAGACAGACCAGAGGCAGCGACGGGGGTTGCAGTACACGGAGATCAAGGCAGAGGAGGTGATGGCCCATCATAGAAGGCTGCATCGGAGGAACATGTGTAAGCTTAAAAGGAGTCAAGTCTCTTAGAATTAAATGCACAGACTTGAAGTATTAGGAAGGTGCCCCAAAGTGGTTACACTACCCTGCTATTGGGGGAAAATATGTGTTACTTGATACAAGTAACACAGGTGAATATTTTGGGGTGGAGACTGTGTGAGCAATAGTCATATATGTGAGAGTTCATAATTACGAAGGCCCAGTTTTTTTTGTGAATTATAACAACAATAATAATAATAATAATATGGAAAATAAAACTGTAAAATGCTTTTGATGAGGGTAAAATATTTAAAGGAGAAAGTTGTGGAAAGATTAGTGTTTTTATATTCTAGATAGAATTTAATGCCCGAGTTAAAGTCGTTAACAAGGTGGCTGGGTGATTCCTGGGGTTTGTCGAGGAGGAAAGCCCCTTCAGCCACCGCCTCAACCACAATAAGCCTCTTCTGAAGGCCAGCGGCGTTGCCTTACCTCTATCTTAAGCCTTAATTGTATTTTTAGCTAAATGTAATGTACTAGTAAGTTTGGCCCTTAGTTGAAGACTGTTGTTTTGGCAATTAAGCTAAACTATAGGGCATAGCAGCATGAGGATCATCCACTGTTTCTAATACTCATGGGAACTTGTATTTGTCATATAGTCCCCAGGGACTGACCACCACTTGACAAGGCTGATGAACTGATTATATAAAACTTCTAATTCTGCTGCCTTCGGTGTTATATTCACATGTATTCAACTGAAAACTTGCTTTGCAGGTTTATTTGCAGGTTTCAGTACATATGTCTTATTTTTAGGCCCTACTGAATTTCAGGTAATCAGGCATGATGCAAGGAAGGAGAAAGCACCTCCAAAATCTTGGTCCAAGAGCATCAAGTGGATAGCATACCTTTACTCCGTCGTAAGGGCGAGGCGAAGTGTCATTGGCTCCTGGAGGTTCCACGTCCAGTCTAGTGAAGTTGAGGGTAACAACGTGGTCTGTCAGACCCTCGACCAGCCAACCACAGTCCAACAGAGGCTCGTAATTACCTGTTGAGAGGTTTTGGTCTTGTTAAGTACGTTAGCAGAATCTGATTCCACTGTGACGTCGTAAAATTTTGAATTTCAGGAAGCGTGGAGACTTCATCTTAAATTCCTATGATAGAATTATATTTGAATGTATGAAATGGGAGTTATAAAAAGGGGGTTCCAGGGACCATTGAGTGAATAAGAAATAACAAGAGTAGTAATTAGTATTATGCAAAATAAATAATAAGATTAAAGTTTTGGAGGTTTAGGGAAGATTGGCACCAGCAGAAAGTTTTCATGAGAGAGAGAGAGAGAGAGAGAGAGAGAGAGAGAGAGAGAGAGAGAGAGAGAGAGAGAGAGAGAGAGACAGACAGACAGGAGACAGAGAGAGAGGTTGAGATTCAGAGAATCAGGGAAATAAGTATCACTACCATCATTATCAGCATCAAGAGATCTTATGGTCTGTAGGTCCACTGTATGAGATGTTTACATTTCCTCCACAAGCTGTAATAAACTCCAGCTTATCAATACAATTCATTTATGTATATATATATATATATATATATATATATATATATATATATATATATATATATATATATATATATATATATATATATATATATATATATATATATATATATATATAGGTCAGTCTACGTGGGCCTTGAACCCATGCCTCTAACAACCCAACATAGTGAAAATATTATCTGTAATGGTCATGTTTTGACACTGCCAGTTTTGAGTGTACAGGCGAGAGAAAGAGGGTGTGAGGCAGTGACAAGAAGGCAGTGATGAGTGGGCAGTGACAAGAAGGCAGTGACGAGGGCAGTGACAAGAAGGCGGTGACGAGTGGGCAGTGACAAGAAGGCAGTGACAAGAAGGCAGGGGACGAGTGGGCAGTGGTTGGAACAAGGTGTTATGGAGTTTGGTTAAATAGTGAGTGGTATTTTGGGTAAGTTTTAGGCCATAAGTTGTTTGAGGAAATATTTTCTTTTATAATCTTCAGTTAGCCCTATCACTGGGCAAGGCCCTGGCATTTATGTGGAGGCCTGAGTAATTAGTGGAAAATGCAGAAATGGTTACGTTTTTACCAGGAGGGAGATATAGCGATCTATAGGCGCCAATATTTCATTCTTCTGTAGCCTGTTGACCCTTGTGGATTTAGCACTTGCTTTTGATAGTAATAATATTAATGTGGCCTACCTTTAAGTACCTGGTAAAGGTATACTGATGCATGTTTTTTTATAATAGTGTTATGGTTTTATAAAGTGTTACATAATATATTTTTATACAGGTGAGTATCTGGCCTTCCTGAAAACTATTGTCCAGCTGTTTAGCGCTTTTGGTGAATTACCTTTCTGGTCCTTGGTGGTGTATTTTGTATAATATTTTATATGCCCTAGATAAGGCACCAGTTTAAATACACAATATAAAATACATAACAACCCATCATAGACAAGTTATACTCATCTCTTTCTCATCGCACATTATAAAATGTTCATTCAATGTTTGATTTCCTGGTCAAATTGCCAGCAATTAATGAAGACGTTTCAACAGCTGCAGCCAAGTTTCAGAAGAATTACTCAGATGACTTCAAGCCAGAATTTCTTCACTTTAAAAACTTTGTTGGACAATTTGATGAATTCAGGTACAAGCATGAAACACTGCAAGTTTCTGATACCTACATCCTTGTAGTAAACAATAGATTAACTTCTTCATCCATCTGAAGAATGCACACAAGGGTCCCGTAGCTTGATCGCTAGCGCACTTAGCTCACACGCTGAGGTCTGGGGTTTGATCCCTGGTATGGGTGGAAATATTAGGATGTGTTTCCTTAAGGTACCTGCTGTCCATGTTCACCCATCAGTAAAACAAGTTCCTGGGTGTTAGTAGACTGGTGTGGGTCACATCCTGGGAACAAAATTGACCTAATTTGCCCAAAATGTTCTGCATAACAAGGGGCTTTCTATATAGTAGTATGTCATTGATGTCAGCTATGGTCTGTATACCTTGCACATGTACTTGTAAAAATAAAGATTATTATAATTAATTGTGGTTAGTACTGTAAAAATAAATTTAATACTTTAACTTTTTTCCGTTTGAAAATATTACATAAGAACATAAGAACATAAGAAAGAAGGAACACTGCAGCAGGCCTACTGGCCCATGCGAGGCAGGTCCAAATCTCCAACGGCTTAAGCCCCGACCCAGCCAGGTCAGGTTACATTCACTTGAGGGAACACTGCATCTGACCTAGCACAGGCTAGTCAGGACCAACTCACACCCAACCGCACCCACTCATATAATTGTCTAGTTGACCACCTGGTCAGCCGACCACCTGGTCAGGTCACTTCCACTTAAGGAATTAGACAGCTACTGACCTGGTAATACAAGCTAGTCAGGTCCAAATTCACACCCATCCACACCCACCCATGTATTTATCTAACCTATTTTTAAAACTACACAACGTCTTAGCATCTATGACGGTACTCGGGAGTTTGTTCCACTCATCCACAACTCTATTACCAAACCAGTGCTTTCCTATATCCTTCCTGAATCTGAACTTTTCCAACTTGAAACCATTGCTGCGAGTCCTGTCTTGGCTGGATATTTTCAGCACGCTATTTACATCCCCTTTATTTATTCCTGTTTTCCATTTATACACCTCAATCATATCCCCCTAATTCTACGCCTTTCTAGAGAGTGCAGATTCAGGGCCCTCAGTCTATCCTCATAGGGAAGATTTCTGATACATGGGATCAACTTTGTCATCCTCCTTGTACGTTTTCCAGTGCATTTATATCCATTCTGCAATACAGTGACCAGAACTGTGCAGCATAATCTAAATGAGGCCTAACCAAAGATATATAGAGTTGTAGAACAACCTGAGGACTTCTATTATTTATACTTCTTGATATGAAGCCAAGGATTCTGTTAGCTTTATTGCGAACACTCATGCACTGTTGTCTTGGCTTCAGATTACTACTAACCAGAACTCCTAAATCCTTCTCGCAATCACAAGTAATAAGATCTACATTATTCAGCTTATATGTGGCATGGTTATTGTCCTGCCCAACATTTAGAACTTGCATTTGTTTACATTAAACTGCATCTGCCACTTCTCCGACCACTGCATCAGTCTATTCAAATCATCCTGGAGTGCTCTAATGTCCTCATTTGAATGAATTGGACGACCTATTTTGGTGTCATCAGCAAATTTACTTATGTTACTATTTATTCCCTCATCTATGTCGTTTATGTAAATTGTAAACAACAGGGGGCCCAAAACTGACCCCTGTGGAACACCGCTTGAGACGCGCCCCCATTCTGATTTCTCTCCATTTATGCAAACTCTCTGCCGCCTATTTGTCAACCATGCCTCTACCCAGGAAAAAATTTCTCCTGCTATTCCGTGCCTTAAGTTTCCTCAGTAGCCTCTGATGTGGAACTTTATCGAAAGCCTTACTGAAGTCCATATACACAATATCATATTCATTACCAGATCTACCTCCTCAAACACCTTATTGAAAAAAGTTAGTAAATTCGTAAGACAGGAACGCCACTTAGTAAAACCGTGTTGAGATTCATTAATCAATTTATGCTTTTCAAGATGGCTACGAATTGCCCGGCAATTATTGATTCCATAAATTTACCAACTATGGAGGTAAGGCTTATTGGTCTATAGTTCTAAGCTAAGGACCTGTCACCTGCCTTGTAAATAGGTATTACATTTGCCCTTTTCCACTTGTCTGGCACTATGCCAGTTTGTAGTGATATATTGAAAAGATTTGCCAAAGGTTTGCTAAGTTCCTCTTTACATTCCTTTAAAACTCTTGCAAACAGTTCATCAGGGCCTGGGGATTTGTTAGGGTTTTAATTTCTCTATTTGTCTGAGGACCATGTCACTAGTTACCCCAATCGAGCATAGTCTATTATCTTCCAGTTCTACATAATTTATTATTTCTGGAATTCCCTAGTATCTTCCTGAGTAAAAACTGAGAGGAAGTAAGTATTGAAAATTTCACACATATCCTTATCATTGTCCGTGATTTGTCCTGAGTTACTCTTAAGTGGGCCTATCTTGTCCCTAATCTTACTTCTGTATACCTGAAAGAACCCTTTTGGGTTAGTCTTCGAATCCCTTGCGACCTTAGCCTCATAATCCCTTTTTGCTTTTCTTATTCCTTTTTTTATTTCTCTCTTTAATTGAAAATATTGATTTCTTATCTGTCCATCCCCTCTTTTGATACGCCTATATATGCTCTCTTTGACCAATGAGATGTTTTAATCTATTGTTCATCCATTTAGGATCATTTTTGTTAGATCTAATTTCCCTACTTGGAACAAAGGTTGTCTGGGCAGCTAGAACTACGCTCTGAAAAACGTCATATTGGCAACCAAAACCACCTACCTGACCCATAGTCAGGTCATCCCAATTTAGCCCACCTAGGTAATTTCTCAGCCCCATGAAGTCGGCAACACGAAAGTCTGGAACAGAGACTTGATTGCAGTTACCTGGGTAATTCCATGATATATTAAAGCTAAGTGATTTGTGATCGCTTTCCCAAGCTCTTCATTAACCTCAAGATTATTAATTAGTGATTCTTTGTTGGCAAGAACCAAATCAAGCAAGTTGCTACCTCTAGTTGGTTCTGTCACAAACTGTTTTAAAAACAATCCTGAACCGTATCAAGAAAGTCACTAGACTCGAGATTACCTGTCTCATTGTTCCAATCAATTTGTCTAAAGTTAAAATCTCCCATTAACACAACATTTTCATATCTAGACGCCTTATGAATTTCGTCCCATAGCAGCTTACTGCACTCCCTATCCAGACTTGGGGGCCTGTAAATCACACCCAAAATTAATTTTCACGACCCTCGAGAAACTGTAGCCAAACAGATTCTGTGTCCGCTGTTTCTAATCTTATATCATGTCTAACACAACAATTTAAATTATCTCTGACATACATCGCCACTCCACCACCCTTCCTGTTGACCCTATCAGTGTGGAATAGTTTGTAACCCTGAATGTTGCACTCGGAAGGCATTTCTCTATCTTTCAGGTTGAACCAGGTCTCTGTTATAGCAATAATATCTATATTACCTGCACTTGCAAGTAATCTTAGCTCATCTATCTTATTTCTTAGACTCCTACTATTTGTATAGTAAACCTTAAGGGAGCTAGTCACTCGTTGCCCTCTACTATCTCTCTTTGTTTGTTGATCAATTGCTTTGCATTTACAAACTTTATTTTGAATATTGTTTTTTAAACATATCCCTGAGGTATCCTGGTAATATCTGCTGTTTCCAGGCCTAATACTACAGCCTGATTGTTTCCCACAAACACCCATACCTCTATAATCTATCAGTTTAAAGTCCTAGACAAGTCTCCAATGACCCCCTCAATCGTATCGGCTAATGCAATCACTCCAGCCCCAGAGAGATGAACCCCATCCCTTGCATACATATCACGTTTGCCATAGAATTTGTCCCAGTTATCAATGAATGGAATTGCAAGTTCCTTGCAGTACCTGTCTAGCCAGCAATTTATACCAATTGCCCTAGACATCCATTCATTGCCCACTCCTTCTAGGCAAAATGCTACATATGATTGGGATACCTCCCTTAGACCTAACGACTTCTATGGCTGACCTGTACTTATCTAGTAGCTCCTGTCTCCTGCCCTTCCCAATGTCATTTCCACCAGCACTAAGACAGATAATGGGCTTGTTCCCATTACCTGACATAATATTATCCAACCTGCTGACTATGTCACCAACACCAGCTCCTGGGAGGCACACCCTCTGTCTGACCTTCCTGTCTCTGTTACAAAAAGCACGGTCCATATATCTTACCTGAGAGTCTCCCACAATCAGAATATTCTTACCTTGATTAGCAGGGGAGTCAGTGGTACCTTTAACCTCACTGACCACTGAAGTACACTCGTCCTGGAGAACAGAGAATCGATTTCCTACCTTCACATCTTCTCTATTAACCTTCCTTATCTTCCTGAATTGTGAACCACTTGCCACTTAAAGCGGCTGCCACTTTCACTGTTGGTAGCCATTTCCTCCTTACCAGCTCCAACCATCTCACACTCACTCCCACACCCACACCCATCTAGGCGAAGCTTCAGCCTCCTATTTTCCTCCTGAAGAAGTAGAACCTCCTTCTTCAACACTTCAACCTGAGATTCTAAAACACTGCAGCGAGCAGTGGGGCCTAACACTACATGTAGCCCAGAGGCCTACGAAATCTTAATCCGGCTGTGCTCATAGATGACGTGATGGGTTCTTGACCCAAGTAAATGAATCAAACTTAACTAAACCTAAGTGCCTTCATTCAATACCCACCATATGTGAACTCAAGAGCAGCCATGACACCCAGACCCGTGACGCTGACGTCACTTTGGAAAACAACTCTTGCCAGCCTCTGGTGGGTGACGACTGTGGGCAGCGCTGAGGTGTGGTTCCCACACAGGCGGGTCACTAGCTTGTCCTCTTGCGTCGTGTGTCCGTCGAAGATGCTGACGCTGTCAAATGTGCACTGTGAGTGCCTCTCCAGCTCCAGTATTTGGAACCTAAATGGATTTTCAAAGTTATACATAATTATGGTAAACCTGTAGTGTGTGTTCGCCCTATTCTACACGATCGTTACATTGTGGAAACTCCCAGCAATGTTATGTTATCCTATCATAATGTACGTACAGGCGGGTCCCGCTTTACAGCACTTCATTTTATAGTGTTTCGCTAATACAGCAGTTGTCAATTATGCCATTCATCATTTATTCAGACTTCTTACAATAATTATATTCACCACTCACTATAAGTTATGAACCAAAATATTTTAAGGTAAGTAATGTGTGTATTGTACATGCATTTTTTAAGCCTTGCTCTGTTGCTCACTTAAAATATTTATAGTGTAAAATATTAATAGGCATTTTTATGCATTTAAAAGTGAAAAAAAGGATGATTCACTTTAAGGCGAATTTGGCTTTATGGCGAGTCTGGAACCAAACCCGCTGTATAATCGGGGCCCTCCTGTAATAGTTACAGTGAAGGAACTCCCCCCCCCTCCTCTCCAGTATAGGCTAGCTGTGTATTCCTGGTCACTGGATCATAGTGTAACACAAGTAGTGTTATTTTGTTCAACTCTTTAGCATTCACTTTCTGCACTGCATTTTAATGCGTGGAAAGTGAATTTGATAAAAAAATGATGAAAAAAAGATGATTTTCTTCCCAAAGAATGTCAGTTATGTTACTCACATGTTAACGTCTAGAATTAAAAATATGATGAACACTGTGAACTGCATTCAACATCGAAATACAGTGCGAATGTTGTACAATGGCCATCTTAATAGTGGCACTCACGTAAGGTGTCACACACCTTACGTGTGTCACACCTTGTCTATCATAACACTGGCACTCACGTAAGGTGTCACACCTTGTCCATCATAACACTGGCACTCACTTAAGATGTGGCACCTTGCCCTGCGGTGCAGTGATGTCCCAGGTGCACGACATGTAGTTCTCGTACGTGGGTCTCGTTGGTAACCTGATGACTCCAGGGGAACTCAGATTACCCCCACAATCTGCAGGACCAAGTTAATTATTACTATTACAGAACATTGACGTAAAAGTGCTGAACCCATTAGGGTCATTCAGCAAATGAGAAACAGGTAATCAGGCTTCATCCAAGGAAGTAGAGAATAGTTCTATTTCCTTGAGTCTAGAACTTTTTCACCAAGGAGCAAGTGCAGCTATAAGTGCATTGATAACATTGAGAGAGAGAGAGAGAGAGAGAGAGAGAGAGAGAGAGAGAGAGAGAGAGAGAGAAGAGAGAGAGGAGAGAGGAGAGAGAGAGAGAGAGAGAGAGAGAGAGAGAGAGAGAGTTGAAACAGGATGTCCAACCTTCAACGCTGAAGTTTGCCACGAAGCCAGACAGGGTTACGTAAACGTCTGAGACGAAGTGTAGAGTGGTGGGTCCCCTGGTTTTGATAACATCGGGAGGAGTGTTCCTGTCACAGTAAGGTCCCCATTTGCGTCTTCTGACGCCGCTACTTGCCTCCTGTATCACCGTCACCGAATCATACCCGCAGTTTGATCCATCTGGATTATTATTATTATTATTACTAATTATTATTATTAAAATTATTAACATATGCAGCACAATCAACAGAAATAGAAGATCACTACTTACATTCAACGTGGAAGCTCAGGAAGTTAATGGTGACAAACTGGCCTGGGGACGATAGAATCCTGTAGAGACAGTTGGCGTTGTTGGGGTAATTTTGGGGATGCTGTGGAGACACGATGTAGCCAGCATCATCTGTGAAGTTGTTGCCACACACCAGCTGCCACGACACCTACCATAAACATACCGGACGTCATTCCATTTTGTCTGGTATCAATGCTGCTTATTCCAAATTTTAATTTCTCAACTTTTCGTTCTGTCTCCCCTTAAAAAAATAACATGAAGCCAAAAGGAACATAAACAATATATAAATTCATGAAGAACTTATATATATATATATATATATATATATATATATATATATATATATATATATATATATATATATATATATATATATATATACACACGTTTGGAGATTAGGAGGTGCGGGATTACCAAAACTAATATCCAGAGGGCTGAGGAGGGGTTATTGAGATGGTTTGGACATGTAGAGAGAATGGAACGAAATAGAATGACTTCAAGAGTGTATAAATCTGTAGTGGAGGGAAGGCGGGGTAGGGGTCGGCCTAGGAAAGGTTGGAGGGAGGGGGTAAAGAAGGTTTTGTGTGAGGTGCTTGAACTTCCAGCAAGCGTGCATGAGCGTGTTAGATAGGAGCAAATGGAGACAAATGGTTTTTAGAACTTGAAGTGCTGTTGGAGTGTAAGCAAGGTAACATTTATGAAGGGATTCAGGGAAACCGGCAGGCCGGACTCAAGTCCTGAAGATGGGAAGTACAGTGCCGGCACTCTGAAGGAGGGGTGTTAATGTTGCAGTTTTATAACTGTAGTGTAAGCACGCCTCTGGCAAGACAGTGATGGAGTGAATGATGATGAAAGTTTTTCTTTTTTGGGCCACCCTGCCTTGGTGGGAAACTGCCGATGTGTTAATAAAAAAATATATACATATACATATTTATATATATACATATATATATATATGTCGTGCCTAATAGATAAAACTTGCGATTTTGGCTTAAATAACAATGCTCTTCTTGTCAAATAAAGTAAACGAAAATTTGTGTATGCAATAATTTCGCAAAAATCACGAAAAAAATATATTTCGTTGTGTTTGTTATTAAATTATTGTAAACTTATCTAAAATATATTTAGTTGGATTAGGCTAAATTAAATTGTGCTTGTTATAATAAGGTTAGGTAAGTTTTCTAAGGTTCTTTTGGTACAAAATTATTAATTTTTACATTAACATAAATGAAAAAAATATATCTTAAAACGAATAAGAGAAAATTTTAGAAAGGACTTAATTTTAAATAAGTTCTTGCTTATTGACCAATTTTACTTATTCGGCACGACATTATATATTATATATATATATATATATATATATATATATATATATATATATATATATATTATATATATATATATATATATATATATATATATATATATATATATATATATATATATATATATATATATATATATATATATATATATATATATGTGTGTGTGTGTGAATTAGAGAGGGAGAGGGAAAGAGAGAGAGACATACCTTGAAACCACCACCCTGAACTGCTTCGTTTGAGTGGAACAGCACCTTAATGTTGCCTACAGAGGACTGGAGTGGTGGAGGAATCTGTTTGCCACACAGTTTCTCTCCTTCCTGCCACTCCAAGGGACCAAGGTTTTGGCGAGTCGTCTTGGAGTACAATACCTGCACGTTGAGGGGCAACATTATTATTATTATTGTTGTTATTCATGGTTACTCGCTAAATTCATAGGGGACATGTAACACATGGAGAATGGGTAATCAGGTTTGTTCCAAGCAATAGGACACAGTAGCTTTAGTTTAATTTTTTTGTATCACTAAAGCAGACATCTGAATAACTCTGAAAGTCCTATGCAGGAAGTCCTTCAAGGCTTAAAACTATGGTATCATTACTGACTAAGACATGTGCAACACCAAAGTACCGACCCCTCTGAGGGTAAAAGAAGGGGTGGATAGCCCTCAATTCCTCATTTGAACAACATTTCACTTGAACAAAGTATTGAGCAAAACGTTTCACTTGAGTGAAGTGTTGTCCAGATCAAATCACGGTCCGCTTTTTTTGTGTGTTTGTGTCATATCTCCTGCAGAGTTGTCTGCATTACATCCACCAACCACGCACCTGGACATAGTCATTCTGACAGCTGGTACTGGTCTCTACATCGAAGCGGTCGGTGAAGTGGAGGACTGCGTGGTAGCCAGTGGTTGGGTCCACCTCCCACTCGCATTCTGTGTTGGCCTCGTAGCTGCTGGGGAAGCCGTGGCTGGAGAAGTTCCCCCTCATCCCGTGAAACACTCCCCCGCATCCTGTGTCCAAAGATCGCCTCGATCACCCTCTGGAATCTCCACATGGTTGGTAATTCAAAGGCACTTAATTATAGCTTTATTGTTATACAACACCAACGAGTTGATGAATTAGACACTTGAGCAACACCTGGGTACCTTTATTTTGAAAAAAAATTGGTTACTGAGCATATTATCTCCAAATAATAAGCTTTATATTGAATCAATAAAACCACTAGATGGCGAAACTAATTCAAATAATGATACCCAGATGCTGCACATGTGTCTAATTCATCAAAGACGTTCAAAGCAATTTTTTTTTTTAGTTTTACGACAACTCACGCACTCTAACGTGAATGGGGAATGGACCTATCACTGACATGCATAGTTGTTGGACCCGTTACTGATATACCTCGGTGATAATACAATTATATTGATTAGCCTTGGCGTTAGACCTATCACTGACATGTCTGGGTTCCGCAGGTACCTCTGATATGCCTGGCAGCGACGGCCCTGAAGCCCTGGTCGGTGTTGGAAGCATCCGTGTGGAACTCTACCAAGAGGTTATTAGTCATGGAGGGCCCCACAGAAAACGGTTCCTTCCTTCCACTGTAGGAGCCTAATGTGGGTGAAAGGAGTCGTGGCCCATTGTACAGCTTCACATAATCATGGTGTGCTGAAGGCTCCAGCTTGAAGTTTGTGAACTGAAACTGTAAACACACAAATCATCATTATCTTGTTACAGCTGCAAGCCGTCAGTTAAATACAAAGAATAAAGTCCCATTTCTGGTTGCTTTATTAGATTTGAAGCCTATCAACTGCATGAAGGTCATTAGAATATACTTTTACCACAAGCAAATGGGTTATAGTCAACTCTCAGTGTACGTAAGTTGAGAGATACAAAAAAGTCAGTAACATTTTAACCTTAAGTCACCATTGAACTTGGCAATCTTCGTATCAATTAGCATTCACAAAGAAATATCTGATATTTAATTATTTTGTGGTTGATTAAGAAGCGAACGTATTTCGTTAAAACTCCGTTTATTGATCGTTGTCACAGACACTCCTGATTTCACTGAAATTAAAAATGATCCCAACCGAAAGTCTTCTATAATCCATCCATACCATACACAAATAGGCCACACATAAGAGAATGAAACTTTTGATGACGTTTCGGTCCAACTTGGACCATTAACTAGACAGGTCAGACTGAAACGTCCTCATAATTATTATAATCAAAAGAAGCGCTAAACCACAAGGGTCAACGTCCTCATAAGATTCGTACTCCTGTGTGTGGGCTATTTGTGTACTGTTCCAGTCCATAACATTTTTAACATCGGACTATGCATAAAAATGAAAATAAATATTAAATTTACCACTGTGTACTAAAAACAATGACTCTCTTTGCTATATTTTATAACATATTTAATGTTAGCGCAGTAGGAAATGACAGGAAATTGGGTTAATTTCAAGGCAGCGCAGCAGTTTCAATTCCTCTGTTCATGAGCCCTTCAGCAGTATCAGAATACCCCAGTCTCCTCCCTGAAGGGATTGCTCCCTCCAAAATGCCCACATTTCAGGGAGAGCTGTCCATACCTTCATTACTTCAGTTTGCTTAGTCTCTCTACTTCAATTTGTTAAGGGCTTTCCTTACCTCAATTTGCTCTCCTTCGGGGTAGTTTAGGAACCACATACAGTGCACATTGTTTGGATAGTGTGATGGGTAGTTTGGTGAAGTAATAACATCTTGCGGACCATGCAGGACCCCACCACAAGGACTCAGTCCGTACGTCAGGTTCCAGCCAGAGGCGTTGACGACGCTATCCGTCTGCAGATATACGACAAAAGAAAACATTTAGTTAATGTGAAGATGGTCACTGCAGAACAAGTTGAACAAAATCTTATTGTGACGTGTAATCCTTTATCCCAGTAACGTTGTCTCCAGAACTTTATGAAATTAGGTGGTGACAAAGTGGTTTAGTTGGTAGCATCCTCAGTTCCTATACTGAGGGGTTCATGGTTCGATCCTCTGCCCTGGTGGAAATGCTCAGCATGTTTCCTTACAGTTGTTGCCCCGGTTCACCTAGCACTCAGTAGGTACCTGGGTGTTAGGTGACTATAGTGGACGTCGCATCCCAGCATGTGTTAGTATACTTTAAATAGGACTGAGCTATGAAATATAGCTGAGGTAAGGTAACAGCTCTTAAACTGTAAATCAAAGTGTGTAAAACATGTCTGAAGCTTATGAACCCCATTCAAAATGCTCGTTTTCTAAGAGTTCACTGTATTTTTTTTTACAATGAACTCTTAGGATAAGAGATAATGCCAAGCTTATTTCAAAGCTTGGCCTTGTCTAACATATACCAATTCCCAGGGTGGTATATTTTGGTGTCTATTTACTGACGGGAAAATAAATGGAAGCAGATATATAAACACTTATATATAAACAACAGATATATAAACACTTTCGCCCTGCCCAGGAATCGAACTCGGGACATTTGGGCTACTTGTACACTAAACTATAAGCTTTGTTTTATGGTCTGGTTTCAATAATACTCACGATGAAGGTGATCTTCAGCGTTGGCTGAGCCACAATGATGGAGGAGAGACTGAAATCACTGCAGACTTTGATGGTAGACATCACCTCCCCCGATGCAGTCACTGAGGAGAGGATACCTTTGTTATTACTTTTATATACATACATAAATCTTCGGCATGGCCGGGGATCGATCCTGTGTTACTTTGGCCCACCTAGTGGGAATCATTCGAGAATACCCTGAGTAGAATTCTAGTGACTTTTCACCTGGAGAGAGTTGAAGATGCGTATGAGTTGTAGCAGTGTTGGAGAGAGCTTTAGGAATGTGGGAGTGAGTGTGGCAGATTACCTTGTCTGTTGGAGTGAGGGGTGACGTTTGCCTGGTGATCATTCTACAACTTCCTGTATTCTGTGTGACTGTTTTTGTAATATAAATGTGAGACGCTTCCTAACGACTGCATCTTGTAGAGATTTCATTCTGTGGTGATCGTTTGTGTTTTGGTTCAATCAGTTAGATAATCTGTCAGTGGTTCATGCATACATTGCTAAGATCATCCCTGTTGCACACATATTTGTGCTTGTTAATTATATTGACAAATTTCTGCATCTCTCTCCTACGAATTTGTTTTCACAGTGACCACAGAGGATTTTGTAGACACCAGCCTAGGTTTCTACAAGTGCATGCTTTCATGGACGTGGATGTTGCCTCAACCCTGTGTACATGTTGTGTTGCTGACTCTACCACTTCTTGCTGAAACCATGTAATTCTCGTCGACGAATCCACCTTAGGTGTCGTTCACAGACGACTTTCGCCCTCACTTTGTAGTCTTGTACATAGAAGACTGGAAAGTGAAGATGGCTGAAATGCTTCCAGTCAGTTGGTGCTTTCCTGTTTTTCTAGAGGAGGAGTGAACCTACATATTCTTCAAGCATTTAACGAAATCAAAAAATACAGACTACTATTCTCACGTGTTTTTTATAATTATTAAAATATTACTCGGGAAATACCAAACCCATGTGGGTCATGCAGTGCATCTGTTAGCAGTGCATCTGTTAGCAGTGCATCTGCTAACAGTGGTCTAGTCTCTGACCTGTTAGTCTGTTGGTTATCTCACCTCCTTCTACTTGGACGTAATCATAGCAATGAGTCTCAAGGTGCAGGTAGGTGAAGGTAACGATAAAGGAGGAGTTGCTGGGGTTGGGATTGTTCAGCGTCCACACACAGAAGAGTCTGTTGTTGTAGTTGCCTTGTGAGAAGCCAGGAGATACCAACACCCCGCCGGAAGACGCCAGCTCTCCGCCACACTCTGCAATATCACACACGTAGAAAAATTAGACAGTGTCCAGAATGTCCCTCATCAACAATGCTTGCTATGTTCACCCACAAATTTAGAAAGGCGACTTAAATGCTTCCTTTCACATGTCATTAAAGTTCATTTAGCATTAAACAGAGAATTAGACTCTAGTCCACTTCTAATGATATATTTATATTGTTGTAATCTTAGATTTTTACCAATTTGGCCATAAACTATAATTTTTTTACAGGGAATCTTATAGACACAGCCGTTAACATTTTTTGTGGAATTTTTAATCAATTTTTTTTTTCTGTATCAAGATTTTTAAATACAACTTCGGAATTAAAATTCTTAATTAGAGAAGGTATATGAAGAAAGTTTTCATGGTAAATGAGAACCAACATATTTTTAGATGAAAAAGGTTGTTTGTCCTTTTCTGATTGTAAAATGTATTTCTAGCAGTTTTAAAAGACTTATCAATTAAGTGTTTTGGGTATTTTAGATCATTAGGTATTTGGTAAATCTCTAAGAATTCTTCATCTATGAATTCTGGGCTGCAAATACACAAAGCTCTCAAAAACACTGATGAGAATACAGAAAGTTTAACTCTAGCATGATGAGAAAAATAATAGTGCACATAACAGTTATTTGTTGGTTTTCCATAAATTTTAGATTTAAAATCAAGGATCCCCTTAATTAAAACATATAGGAAAGGCAACGAGTTATTTTGTTTAAACTCAAGAGTAAAATTTATGGAATGGTTGACATCTATATTCTTAGGTATTATACATAAAACATTACAAGGATATCTGTACCACTTAGCTCTACTGGGAAGGATTTTATTATCAATCTTGTTTCAACGTATTCCATTACGAATTGCTAAGGATAGGTGAGAGAAGACTTCCCATTGCCATACCAAACTTTTGAGTGTAAAACTCGCCATCAAACACAAACTTTGCTTCAACAATACAGAGTTTAATAAGCTCAATAATTGTAGGTACTGGCAGAACAACCACTGGTACACAGTGATTGTTCTGCATATTGATATCACCTGTAATGAACCCGGAGGATCGTTGGAGGATTCAGCTATAGGTAGGTAGCTGTCGTTAGCAGCTCTGAGAGAGAGAACGACTTATGACTTACCTGAAGGTCCTTAGCAGCTTCAAAAGGAAAGAAAACTGCTTCAGAAAGAAAGGAAACGACTGAAGGCTTACCCTGGGGGTCATCTGAGGACCAGTGCAACTTGAACCCTTTTCCCTGGGAATGGGAGGAACCCAAGGAATGGAAGATTACCATCACTGTGTTCATACTTGAGTTGAAGCCATAATGATTCGTTACCTGTTGCAGCAAATATATATATATATATATATATATATATATATATATATATATATATATATATATATATATATATATATATATATATAGATATATATATATATATAGATATATATATATATATATATATATATATATATATATATATATATATATATATATATATATATAATAAGAGAGAGAGAGAGAGAGAGAGAGAGGAGAGAGAGAGAAATTAGGGAAATTATACTGTCTTCATAAAATTGCAGTCAGGACTAACTGATATGCAATTCCAGGACCATAGGAAAATAATTGTTCTTGGTTAGGAAAATTATTCTGTTTTGGTAATGAGACAACTTTCTTTAGAAGATGACTGGAAACAGTATTAAATGTTTTGCAAATGGCTGCAAAATTGGGAAGAATTACTCAGAAAATATCTGATAATGGGGAAAATCAATTCTGTAAACGACTGAAGCAGGACAAATTTATTTGGATCCAAATATCCTATTGAAAAGACACGCTGCAGAAATAGGCAAACATTTTGCTCTGGCAGAGCGAAACAAAGTAAAACTGCCTGAATAAAAAAAAAAAGTTCTGCAACGTGTCAAAGATAGATTGGTAACATATATATATATAAAAGGATGCTGTTACCTGTGAGTTCTTGCATAACTGTCTGTTAAGGATGGGACTGTCCCTCCACGGTCCATTCCTGAACTGTAAGGACTCAAGAGTTAGTACAGCTTAAAGGAATATTAGACTCTCCATAGGAAGTTAAAATACATAAAAAGTTAAATGTAAAAATGGGAGAGATGGAGATAAGTGGTGCAAGTGAAAAAACAAACAAACAAGTATAGGTAGGGATATATATATATATATATGATCCCTGTTTAGGTGGAACAGTATACCTCTATATGAATGCTATATAGGCATGTTTAGGGGTACTAAAAACAACTAAATATCGCAGTATGCACACTATCTGCCTCGGAAAACGATATCAATACGACACGATACAAGTAGATGCAAGATTTTAGTCACCATGATATTATCTCTACAGATTATTCTACCCTCGTGGAGCTCGCCGCCGTAGAGATCGATGTCAATAATCTGCAGCCGAACTCTTTTCCCTGGAGGGACAGTGATGACCCAGCTACAAATCCTGCTGGAGTAGCCGAGGGGGTAGCCTGGAGATGTGATTTCTCCTTCGGGGCCTACCAGGTCGCCTCCACATTCTGCATAACAAAGAATGACGAGTACATGAAAATAAAAGCATTGCAAGTGACCTATTGAGACTTACTAGGCGGCGTCCATTTCCAACTACAGTGATTAATCAGTTTTTAGCCAGATTATTTTATTTCTGAGCCTCTCTTCAGCAGTCAGGTCTATGAAAATGGTTGATAACGACAGCGTTTAATGCACTCCACTGATAAAGGTAGGTCCAGCCCCCTTGGCCCTTACCTTCCAAGCTCTTGTTGAACATGAGCCTGAAGCCCTTGCACCTGGCCAGGTTGGGACCTCCCTTGAAGGTGATGTACGCGATGTTGGAGTAAGTGTTGATGGGTCCCACCTCCTCCCTAGAGCTGCACAACGTACCTAGCACCTCACCTGGTCAGACAAAAATGGGGATCAGCAAACGGTCATGTTGTTGAGTGAGCAAATGTGATATTTTCCGACGAAATGAGGAAGCTGTGTCGGGTATCACTTTGTATGATTGATTATCTACCATTTCAGCACATTCAATTAGTGGGTCAAGCTCACTTTACTTGTGTCCAACCAACTCATTCTGTCTCCATTTTGAATGTAAGGCTCACTTGGTAGTCACCAGTGAAGCTATGTAAAAGTAAATTCTTCTGCCATGAGTTTCGCCTTGACTAATTTTTCGTGGTAGATTGACTGGGCTCTTTGTGGGGTTTCAGCAAGATGAGTAAATCGTCTAATTCTCACTACTGGAAAACCACATTTGTTCATCACTAATATTCTAATACACACACACACACACAACTCCGCCAAATGCAAAGCAATGAAGATCTGGGAAGGGCAAAGAAGACCGCAGAGAGAGTATAGGCTAGGTGGCCAAGACTGAAAGCCTCACTTAAGGAAAAGGATCTTGGGATGAGTATAATACCGAGCATATCTCCTGAGGTGCACATCAACTAGATAACTTCTGCAGCATATGGGCGCCTGGCAAACCTGAGAATAGCGTTCCGATACCTCAGTAAGGAATCGTTCAAGAGACTGTACACCATGTATGTCAGGCCCATACTGGAGTATGCAGCACCAATTTGGAACCCACACCTGGTCAAGCACGTCAAGAAATTAGAGAAAATGCAAAGGTTTGCTAAGGGGAAGGACCTACGAAGAATGGTTAAGGGAAATTGGCCTGACGACACTAGAAGACAGGAGGGTTAGGGGAGACATAATAACGACATACAAAAGGCTGGGAGGAATTGACAAGATGTTCCAGAGATGGGACACAGAAACAAGGGGGTCACAATTGGAAGATGAAGACTCAGATAAGTCAATGGGATGTTAGGAATTATTTGTTTAGTCAGAGTTGTCAGGAAGTGGAATAGTCTGGCAAGTGACGTAGTGGAGGCAGGAACCATACATAGTTTTAAGACGAGGTTTGATAAAGCTCGTGGAGCAGGGAGAGAGAGGACCTAGTAATGATCAGTGAAGACGTGGGGCCAGGAGCTATGAATCGACCCCTGCAACCACAGATAGGTGAGTACACACACACTCACCTCGGGTGTATACAGATACGAGTGGAAATGTGAAGCTAAGTTAAGGTAATTAGATTTTATATCACTAGAGTTAGAGAATACATTATCAAAAGGTTAGATACTCATGGATCATAACAATTAGATAAAGATAGATTGCTTTAATCCGTTCATGGATTCAATATAAGGTATGACAAAGCCCAAGAAAGTTAAAAATTCCCACAAGCTCAGATAGGAGAGCCTTATGTAGGGGCAGAGGGACTAATCATATCAGATTTACGTCTCCACTGCTTCTAAAGTCTCCAATATGTAAGTCACCTCTTTATTCGACTGACGAAGGCTGCTCAGCAGGCGATATGTTTCGACAACAAAGATACCGAACTGTTGCCTTTGTATTTTACTCTTCTACATGTCAGTATTGTATATCATTAATATAAATTAAAGAAGTTAAAAACTTGTATCAGAAGAGGAGAGAAGTTTTAGGAAGAGACATTATCATAATATGTATACAGCTTTGCATAAAACCCTAAACCCATGTGAACACATCCAGCACATGTAATGGAGGTTCTATCCTCTGTTCAATAATGGACTCACCCGTGGCATTCTGGTCGCGTATCTGGAGGCGTCCACGTGGATTGGTGCAGTTCACAGAAGCGCTGCAAATGTCGACCTCCAGGAACTGCAGCGTCACGTAGTGACCCATAGGCGCTTTGACCTTCCAGGTGCAGTTGATGTCGGCACTGTAAGGAGTGGGGAACCCTGGCGAGGCGATTATGCCATCCTCCCATGCGTTGTACGTCCCTCCACACCTGTCTGGAAGCAGGCGAAAAGATGGTGGTATCTTTCTTCTTAATATATCTAATCTGCAAGAAGCATTTGATTTTGAAAAAAAAAATAATTATCGTGGCTTGAATAACTCAGCCTAGATATTAAAGATGATGCTAGACTTAATTCGGACTCCTTTCAACTTGATAATGATTATGGAAGGACCGAAATGTGGTCTTGTTTCATCTCCAATTTTGTGAGTTGGTTGCGAATTTGGTTTCTGAACTGCTTCTGCTGTGCCTGTCATCTGTAACGCTGACGTTATGTTCACCCCTGGAACCTCCTGTCTAAGAGAGATGGGTAAGCCTCCAGACAGCCCCCTGTCTAAACCAACTATGACAGTATATTCAGTTTTTCTCTCATCTCCTCGGCACCATTCTTGTGTTTGTTATGACAAGATAGTACAGATTACAATTACATATTCCTGAAAAAGCACTAAAATCCGTAAGGGTTTAGCAGCCACCATCCTATGGCTGATAATTTCTTCCTATCACAATTTCCTTACGTCTGGAACCTACTTCTCTACTACTGAAACCTCATTTTTCATGACAGAAGCCTGCGCCTCCACAACTGGAGAGTGCTTCCTGGTGATAGGAACCACCATCTTCCTCCACGACTTGATTGGAACCTACCTATCGTCGCCTCTGCTTTGAAACCCAAGTGTGGGGATTGAATGTTGTTGTAATAGCGGACATAGATGGCGTTGCCAGTGGAGTGCTGCGTGTTGGGGGTGTTCGAGCCACAAAATTTGCCCAGCTGGGGAGATAAGATTGTCCCTCCATCCCTCACTTCCACGAAGGCTTGGCTACAGTTGCTGGCGGCACTGTAGAAGGGATGAGAGTTGCTTGGTCAGAAAATTTAAGTGATTTCCACAAGATTAGGTAAGTAAGATTTAGCTAGTTCGCTTAATATAGCACGATATACTAATTAGAATAGGCTAGTAAGATTCACTTAAGAAGATTAGCTTATGTGAATAGTAGGTTTGAGTTAAAAATCGATAATAATTTTATTATTATTAATCATTATTACTGTATTCATAGGGAAGTGTTAAACCCATAAGTGTAAAAAAAGGATAGTAAATTTAGGTATGGTTAGTAATTTTAATTAATGTTGTTATTAAAGTTAGGCAGTGTTACTATAAACATGGCAGGTTAAGTTGCCTATATAACACCTTGCCTGACGATAGACTTTTATATTACCTGTCATCACTAAAGCTTGGAAAATCGGGGGTAATGTCGAAGACACCCACGAAGTGTAGCGAGATGGCATTGTCTTGAGGAGCCAGGACAGTCCAGGAGCACTCTGTGTTGTGGCTTGGAGGGTTGGGGAAGTTGGGTGACTGGATGGTAATTGTAGGCATGTCGGTAGTTAGGTGGTGACTGCCTCCACAAGCACTCGCCAGCTCGTAATAACGCAACTTGAAGCCCTGAAGCAGAAGGAATCAGTAAGGTGTAAGGTCGAATTTCTATTTGAATATCAGCAGCCAAGTTCGCCATATACAATGATGAAGTAAAGCAATAAATGGCATTACCACACAATTAAGAATATGGGCCACGACACCGTTGCTGGAACCATTTTGAAATAACCCACACTTTGGAAAGAGAAAATTATATATATATATATATATATATATATATATATATATATATATATATATATATATATATATATATATATATATATATATATATATATATATATATATATCATAACGGGTGAGAGCAGTGGACTAGACAGAAAAGGGTTAAGGAACAGGATTAATTTATTTGGCTCTGTTTTGCTTTTTTTTTTTGGTGAATATAATACCTAAAAGTTAATGTGGCTTTGACCAAATAGGATTTTACTCAGCGTAGGTCATTGTTAAACAAGCAGTGGGTCTTTCCTATGATTTTCAAACTCTATATTGCTATGCGGTGACCTCAACAATCTTGTATATAGATTTTCCCTCCACAGAGGCTATGACAAGTTTCTCTTGAGTGGAAGGATGTCTTTAATATGAACCTTCAATGGGGTTACCATAAAGCTGGTGAAAGGCTCTTGATCCAAGGAACTAAACTTACCTTTCCCTTTCTCAGGGTCAAACCTGATTTTCTCCCATTCCGTCTGGAACTGTATAACCTTTCCGGGTGTAACGCTTCCTGACAGATATACAATAACATAAAATCCATATATGCAGCTTATATTAAAAGGAATCATTTTTACTTTTTCATCCAAGACATTTATCTATAAGCAAAACAACCACGAGGGGAGTTGAATGATAGCTCTATAAATTAACACCCCGTTTGAAATGGCTCACTGAAGTCAGGTAAGCAAATGGAGTTTCCTCTCACCTTATCTGCGTTGATAAAGTCTGAACTGAAGAAGAGCCTGACAACATTTGACGAACTCTCCATGTTCTGTGGAATGCTTTGCCCACAAAACATTCCCCTCCCCAGATACGGAGAGGTTGGATGTGCTCCATTTTGGATCTGTTGAAGATAATATTTTTGGAATTACTGGTTGCTGGAGGATATATCCTTGTTGGGGGTTAGAGAGTGGCTGGCGTAGTCGTCGTTGCTGCTATGGGCAGGAACTGAAAATAATAATACGCACGAACACACTTATGCACACACCCTCAATGTGGTAATAGGTGGAGAGTATCTCACATGTACACAAGACAGAAGACAGTAGCACTGGAAATGAGATTGCATATTTCAGCTTCCAACCGGAACCGTCAACAGGCATTTCGCTGATGAGTATTCCACTTTGGAGTCGAAAGATGCAGTCTCATTTCTATTGCTGTTTTCTTGCCTACAAAAAGGATAGCCTTCAGGATTAACAAGCGATCATTACGCATTGATTATAATCATGCGTGATAGAAATATACCATGTTAGTGAACGGAAGGTTAGGATGTGATTCTAAGGCCTTGGGTTCAAGCTGACAAAACTCAACTAAGTTACAGCTAGACAACCACAACGCATTCCGACTCACTGTCAAGTAGTCTCCGCTGCATGTTGGAGTCGTGTTAACGACCTTAAACTCATCAAATTCCAGGCGGATAGTCCTGCCTATCCCAACCTTGATGATCCACAGGCACTCCTGGTTGAAACGGTAGTTCTCCGGATAGTTCGGGGTGTTGATGAAACCTTCAGCTCCACTCAAGTATCCACCGCATGCTGCAAGAGGAAATTAAGAGTTACACCAGTAAGTGGTCAGTGGCATAGTAGGCAAAGCTCTTGCTTCACACGCTGAGGGTCCGTGGTTCGATTCCCTGCAAGGGTGGATACATTGGGCGTGTTTCCTTATACCTGTTGACCCTGTTCACCCATCAGTAAAATGGGTACCTGGGTGTTAGTAGACTGGCGTGGGTCGCATCCTTGGAGAAAACAGACCTAATTTGCCCAAAATGTTCTGCATAATAAGGGTAGTATGTAACTGATGTCTGCTAGGCCTGTATACCTAGTACATGCACTTGTAGAAATAAAGCCCAAGAGGATTAACCTTGTCTTTATAGAGAATTATCTGTTCTCATTACAAATTAAAGCAATTGTATTCCTCAAGCACATAATATTCTGCTACTGTATTTTTTACTTTGCAAATCCCGTTTAACCTTTGTTTGTTATACGTCAAGTTGAAGCAATTTTAGTTTATAAAGGAAATTAATAAACTACAACATTCACTGACTCATGTGAAGAATACAATTTCATGTCACATGAAGACGTTTTCACCTTCACGTCACATGATGTTCTTACCTTCACATCACATGAAGACATTCTCACCTTCATAACAGATTAACATGTTCCGTTCTTACTTTGTTCACGTGACTTTAAGACATGCACTCACGTTTAAGTGACGTGAAGAATCACCTTCACTGACCAAGGACGCAACTGCTACTCACTTGAAGCCAACCTGGCTGTGAATCCATCGTAGGTGACGAGGGAATCAGTGATGAGGCGAAGTCTGAGGAACATGCCGGAGGATGTGACTGTCACAGGCATCTGGTTGCGACGACACAAGGTGTGGGTCAGGTTCCAGTTCATCTGACCCTCCACACCTGCCAGGGATAAAAAAAAAAAGCACCAGCTGACCCACAGCAATAGCATCTCTGGATCAATGCACCAGCTGAATTTTAATCAATACAATCAGGAGAGCAACTTAAATTAGTCACACTTGACTTGGTTATTCTAGGGTAATTTGCTGTGCTCTCAGAACCAAAGTACAAATGTATATTTACTCCTTAAAATCATTTGTAGATTTTCGGAAATGCTCCGTATCAAATTTTCTGTCAAGTTGATTGAGGACCAAAGATATCAGTCGACTACTAATGCTGCTCCTAATCCTACTGTTTCTGTCACAACTACTAATACTACTATTACTTCTACTAGTAATAAAAGAAAGCTCATATAACTAGTGCTATTGCTTGAGTTATTACTATTGCTTCTATTACTGTCACTACTACTCAACAAATACACTTGATCCTACTAGCCTGCTAGGCGTGACCCAAGTCATCAGGGACAGAGAACAAGATGGGAACAAAAGAACAGGCAAATAATGGAAGCAAAGCAAGCAGGGAGCAACAGATGAACAACTAACAGCAGTAGAACAACAGATGAACAACTAACAGCAGAACAGAAAAGGATACAGAGGCAGGACAAGAAAGTAAACAGCAGCAGAATAAGTAGAGTACAACAGCAGAACAAATGAGTAACAGCAGCAACCATGGTCACAGTAGCAGAGAAGGCAGCATCAGCGGAATTAGCAAGGAAAACAATAACAGAATAAACAGAGTACAACAGCAGAACAAGCAAGCAAAAGCAGCAGACCAAGCAAGTATCAGCAGCAGAACAAGCAGGGAACTATAGCAGATAAAAGTTTACACAACAGCAGTGGCAGGACAAGGACTACACGGCAGGGAAGGGGGGAAACCCAGCTAGCAGAAGCAGTATAGTTTTCTAGTAGAGGTGCCTACCGTCATACACCTCAAGACGATCGTAAGAACAGGAGGAGGACTCTTCTAGCTCGAAGGACAGAGACATGTAAACCCTTTGATGTGGCGACGCTTGGATAAGCCACTCGCAGTTGAGGTTGTTAGCATAGCCTGGGTGACCTGGGTTATGCAGAACGAAGTAATCTTGGAAGCCATAACTACCAGGGTCGAAGTGGCTGTAGGTGTCATTCAGCGTCAACCTGAAGCTGCAGTTGTTGCTCGCATCTGGTGTAAGAGACGAGAGAGTTTTATGGCCGTACTGAAGGGAATGTGTAGGCACTATGGTAACTAGAAACAAAATGTGTCACACCTAGGCACCGAAGATGAGAAGATGAGGCACCATGAGCAGAGAGAGAGGAGAGAGAGAGAGAGAGAGAGAGAGAGAGAGAGAGAGAGAGAGAGAGAGAGAGGAGAGAGAGAGAGAAAGAAAGAGAGAGAGAGAAGAAATAAGGACACAGGTCATGGCGAGTTGTTTGATGTACAAATGATAATTGGTCCTCTAAAACATTGAGAATACCTTCATTGGCTACTTTCGTGATTGAGAGTCAACATCTAGACTCAACATTCTCCTGATGTGTAACTGGTAGTCTTTTATTTTGTTAATGAGGTCTGTTGAATGTATAAAACGTGTGTTCGGCAACTTGCCCAGGGCCTCAAGAGACTATCCCCCTTATACATTTAGGAGAGGCCGTAATTTTAGGGTAGGCATGGATTTACCACCTTTAGCTTATCTAGGATATTATTAACTCAATGAGAGCGAATCAGATACAATTAAGGTGTCAAATTTAGATACAAAGACAAGTTCGAGTGAAACTAATACAAGCAGCCCCCATTTTACAGTGCATTGTTTTATGGCGTTTTGCGAATGTAGCAGTTTTCAGTTCGTTCTTCATTTACTCAGACTTCCTTCAATATATACATTCACCACTCACTATAAGCTAGAATTTTTTTTTAAATAATGTGTGTAATGTATATGCGTTTTTTTAAGCCTAGCACTATTGCTCACTTTTTTAGGCCTAGCTCTATTGCTCACCATGTTATCATGCTTTTATATGCATTTCAAAGTAAAAAAACAAACTATATTTCGCTTTACAGTAGTAACCCGGAAGTTAACCTGCTATATTAGCAGGGCCCGCCTGTATATCAAGAAAATATTGTTTTGGGTAAAATATATCACCTTATGTGAATGTGAATTTTGACAAGAAAATAAGAAAGGGGAAAAATTACCAAGATCCTAGAGTAACCATGTCTACCTTATAGTGCAAAAACCATAGGGTCACAAGAAATGATAATCAACTGATAAGAATAAAATAGTATTTATTTTAGATTAAAGATATCGGTGAGTACATGTCTGTAGTGCTCCTCTCTTGCGATTAACGGATTTAGGATGATGTTTACACCCACCCCTCCCTGTACTGACCCAAGTGGGTTTAAAGTTTCTTAAAATAATAATAGAAATAATCCTTTCAGATTGAAATTGAAATATACCTACAAATCTCACCTTTCATCGTCGTGGCTGGAAACATACAATGAAGATCACAACAACAAAACAACAACAATGGAAATATATGAGTTTCACCTAGTTGGGTCAGGCCCGGGGTTCCTCTGGTATTGACAGCCTCGTAGCGGAACCGAAACCTTGACCCTTCATGTTGGTGGAGGGCGTGGAGTCTTGCCGTGACCGTCTGGTCGCTCGATACCAAGGGTTCAGTTGGCAGCTGGTAACCACAGAACGTACCTAGTTTCTGATTCTCTTCAGCGGAGGGTCCGTTGTAGAACTGCAGTTGTGGATTAGGAAAATATACAGAGAGTAACTAAAAAATTGGAAAAAAAGGAGAGTTTTGATCTGTCAGGGGTCACTCGTGACCATGATTACAGAACACCTTGCATGCTTCAACACTGTATTGCTTCATTATTTAAATATAAACGTTTACTGTTGAATTATTGCGAAACATGAAAGTGTTGCTGTTACTTGAAAAATCATAATAAATCACAATATTACTTTAATAATTAATTAGTAATATTATTAATAATTACAATAATACCAACAATGCAAAGAATTATGCTAAAGATGACGATAATTATGGTGTAAAAATAACTTGAAGAAGCATTGCATAGGGTGTGTAAAATTCCTTACAAGAATCACACACTCTACTGTACAAGACAACATGCAATTTCCACTGAGCTTATAACTACCACACACACAACAACCAATAGCCACCCCAAGTACACCAACCGTTAGAGAGGCTAAGCAATTGTCCGCAACGGGGCTTCCCTCTATACGCAAGTCAAGGAAGGTGATGGAGACGTATTGTCCAATAGGTACGGTGATGGTCCAGGTAACGTCCTCTGAACCTCCGTAGATATTAGGGAAGAGAGGAGACACTACCTCACCTCTCGTGCCAAAGATGCTGCTGCCGTGCACTGTAGGGACGACGAGTGAGTTCAATTATTTAGGGTCATTAGCACCTTCTAATATTATTAATATTAGTCATTTTAATATATAGATAGTGGGATTTTTTTTACAATTATTTGTAAACGATAAAGCATCAATGGAAGTAGGTGTTAATGTGTAATGCAGAAGACTCGAACCTCCGACAAGGAAACAGAGACTGTCTCAACCAGGCTAATGCAAAGATGTGGAGGTCAGAAAAACAACTAATAATAAAGAGATGGAACCGGTAAAACTACGCTCATTATTACTGAAGAGACCATATAATTAAGTGATTCCGATTCATTGTTTTGTATTTTTTCTATCACCAAAAATCTATGTCCAACTCACTTAGACTGTAAAAGGCCAGGAAGCCTTTGGCCTCTGTCCCAAACTCATCTGAATGAAATTTGATCCAGAGTGAGTCGTGGGCGATGATGGTGGCTGGGAGCTGGGAGGTCGAGGATGAGCAGTTGTGGAGGAGCAGTGGTCCGGCTGGACTCCTCTCGTGTACCTCCACGTAGTCCAAGTTGCAGCCTGCAGATTCCTCAAGGTCGAATTCCAGGAAGCTAAGTTCTATCTGGTTGCCTGTGTGATGAAAAATAGGTCATTCATAGTTTACATAAACATAGATGAGCACTGTGGCACCCTATGGGCCCATATATATAACGAAAGCACAATGTCACCCTCACTGATGGTATATTTTACCATCGTACTACCACTAATGACCCATGATAACCAGGCCAAATATACAATTAACCATTACCAAGGTATTAGTTGTAATGCAGTTAGGTCAACACCTATGAGTTTTGAGAAGGTACCTTACCTCCCTGAACTTATATTAACTGAATTAAATTATGTGAAGCCTCACCCCGTGTGGGAAATAAAGTAATTAGTTCGATCCTCAGGTAATAGCAAGTGCAGAAACGTGAAAATAAATTTTCTGAAATTCTGCGGGAGATGGTGTTTTTATTTATTAATATTAGGGCCTATGAACCGATGGTTAACTTTGATCTTCAGTGTTTGGAAGAGGCTGAGAACCGACAAGTGGATGAAAATGGCACAAAATACCGTAAAACTTAATAATGGCAAAGTTTAGCTGGAGGGAAAACTATTGAGTTTCTCCCTCACGAAACGTCCTTATATGCTTACGATGTTCTGTGTCATTTTCATCCCCTTCATCTTCAATATTTACCTTGAATTAAAAGTATACTTAAGCCAGATAATTCTTTAACTGAAAGCCAATTAGTAGTTCTAATGATCCTGACAGCTGAAACACCTCAAGTAAAAAGACTAACTAAATATCTAATGACGCACTTATTTCAGGAACTGGTAATATATACATGCCACTAGTTTCTGTCCCAGGAACTAGTGACACACCTGCCTCCGTAAATATTCCTCGTCCTGGTCTAGTATTAACAGCGTACCTGATGATGTAACTAACGACTCACCTGGCCCGGCGGAGATGGACCACTCACACTCGAAGTTGATAGGATATGGCTCGGGGTACTGAGGACTGGCCAGCTCCCCGCTCGCAGAGATCAGCTCGCCTCCACACCTCGAGGTGAATACGCTATACACTGCCCTGGAACGCCAATGGGACGAAATTGTGATTGACCCATCATTCATGTATCTTTACTTAACACATGACATGCCAAAAACACAGTAAAGTATGTGCTTCAAGAACTATTCGGGCTGCTACTGTCTTTGCTTCTGCTGCAGACCATAAATGGACAGGTAAGATCGGGATAAAAGAGCTAAGACTTTCTCAAAACCATGACAACTTGACCTATTATTATTACGTCTACTGACCACTGGTAGCACTAACAATGGGGCATTTTCCACTAATGCCAAGAACAAATGAAAGGCTCACATGACTTAATATTTGAACTAAAGGAAAAATATGAAAACATTTCCAGAGCAAATTGCGACAGAACAAAATTCTGTCGAAATAAAAGCTTGCTCTGCTTCCGTGTCGTTTCTTCATAACTGTCAGCAGTACACCTTTATATCCAGTTAACATATGTAGGTTAATTAAACCTCAGAATAGCTATCACCCATGGGATTTTGTATTTATACTATTATATCTTCATGTAACGGGGCATATTTTTCTTGAGTGCTTTTAAGCGTGATTGATTTTTTTTAGTATTCTCGTAGCGTGTGAAAATGATCGTGGATGAGTATATTCCTTAAGAGAGTTAGTGTGTATGAGTGTATATACTTTTCGGTTAACAGGAGGACAGAGCGACCTCACAGATCTAAACGCTGTGTAAATCTTAAAACCTCCTCACCTGAAGCTGACGAAAGAGTATTCATTCACTAAGTGGACAGTGAGGTACTCTGACGACGACACGATGGACCTGGGTACTTGGCTGCCACAGTACTTGCCTCGCAGCGGAGAGTCCAGCAGCCCACCATCCAGCACCTGGAATAATATGGAAATTAGTGTGTGACAAGCTGGAGGCAAGAATCTCCGACCTCTGGTAAGGGAGCAGTGACCGTCTGAACCAGGTGGAGTAAACTAGAGCTTCCAGTAGTGACTTCAGTACCTCCATGCGGTTAACGGGTACTTGTACTAGTGACGTGGCGAGAAATGCCTTAGAAACTTGTTTGAATACGTTTCAGAGTCGCCTTGGGTGAAGGTTCCAATATTTCAATTGTGAAGTCTTTAACTGACACAGGATACACATGGATAGTGTTGGCTGCGGTAACCTGACTAATGTTTCAACAGAGAGAGAGAGAGAGAGAGAGAGAGAGAGAGAGAGAGAGAGAGAGAGAGAGAGAGAGAGAGAGAGAGAGAGAGAGAGAGAGAGAGAGAGAGAGAGAGAGAGAGAGAGAGAGAGAGAGAGAGAGAGAAAATAAAGCGGACTTACCGCAACATATTCGTTGCTACAGTTATCGTTGGAGGGGTAACGGGTGAACATGTCCAGATGCACTATATGTAGGAGGACTTTGTAACCTGTTGACAATGAGGAGAGTCTTATTAGTCTATATTATTAGTTATCCACACCCAGATTCACATCACTTGAGTTACAACGTGCCGCATCCCTCTCCACCTGATTTACCTATGCCCTCTTGACCTTTGACCTAATGGGTATAGTACTTACCTGTTGGCGCGTGGAGGTGCCAAGAACAGTTAATCCTGGAGATGTCTCGAGTAGGGTAGTGGGGAGATACCAGTTCACCAAAGTCTTCCATGCCCACCTCCACACTCGCCCCACACCCCTGTGTAAGGGGAGAATTCCAGATGAATCAGAAGTTTGTTAGGTAGGCCTATAGCCTCTACAAGAGTCATAACTGCATTTCACCAGTATACTTCCTGTATTTCAACGGTATACTTCCTGTATTTCAACGGTATACCAGCAATTCATCATTACACACTGCAGGAACCAGTAAGAACTTTGCAAGATATACTTTTCATTTCATAAGTAAATGTCAATGTGGGCATTTAAAGAGAAGTTTATAAGAATAACCTACCCATTGCAAGTTTAGGAGACAGAAGGCTAGTATATAATCCAAATATATAATCTAGTATATAATCCAAATATATAATCTAGTATATAATCCAAATATATAATCTAGTATATAATCCAAATATATAATCTAGTATATAATCCAAATATATAATCTAGTATATAACACAAATATATAATCTAGTATATAATCCAAATATATAATCTAGTATATAATCCAAATATATAATCTAGTATGTAATCCAAATATATAATCTAGTATATAATCCAAATATATAATCTAGTACATAACCTTACCGTGTTGTAGTCTGCCTGGAAGCCTCTACCGTTGGATGATCCATCTGCTTTCAACCTGACGGTAAGGACATTGGAGGAGGCCCTCACTACGGGAGGACTCGGCAGGCTGCTCCCACAGTGCTGTAGCAGTATAGGTGCTTCCTCGTCCTCCCCGTCATGCACCTGAGGCGTCAGGCAAAAATAATGTGTTGCCAGTCAGTGCCCCGAAGCATGATTGAGGTTTCAAGGTTTCATCGAGGAGGCGAGGGTTTCATGCAGGTTTCTGCATTATTGTATAAATAGTATATAAAATAAGGAGTATAAATTGTAAGGAAAAAGTGCTCCATAATTTTGTCAAATAACGAGAAAAAATTGTATGGGTCTGTCTCCAAAAATTGGGGAATAAGTTTTATAGATTATTCCAAATTAAATACTTCTGCTCTTTTACCTGTTTCAAGCTGAGAAGCAAGTTGTCTCTCTCTCTCTCTCTTTAGCCCTAAGGATTTCTAACTCCTTTTCCTCCTGGATCTTTGTACGTTCAATCCTTCAGGTATTTTTATTTAATTAGGACTAATTTCGATCTCTACTTTCATTATTAGCTTTGGGGCTTCATCCAGGGGCTTCTCCAAGATCCCTCTCAGCACTAGAATCTCTACTGTTTACAGACATTTTGCAAATATTGGACATTTGCAGAAAAAAGAAACCGACTTATTATTACAGGGGAAAATTAATTATTTGTATAATAATGACAAATTAAATCACAATTTTTTCAAGGACTCGGCTTACCATTTTCTTCAAAATTTTCACAGTTTTATTGCATTCACAGAGAATTACTGTCATGAAATTACTCCCTAAAAATCAACAAATTTCCACGCACAAAATCAGACACAATAATATTTGTCTATTACACCAGAAAAAAAGCTAAATTATAATTTACTGTAAATATTTTAAAGTAAATCCTTCCTTCTAAACCTCTACCTGGGAGACAAACTCCAGGTGTTCCAAAGTTAAAAAAAAAAGTACTGACTTTTTCGTGTGATAAAACTTAATTAACACAGTAATTTGATAATTCTTCCGGATTTAGTCCCTTAGTTACGAAGTTTTGGAGGACTGGGGGAGGGGGGGGGTAAAACACTTATCAAGGGGTGAGTACAAAATTATTTCAAGATAATCCCCCTAGGGCTACACAACCGTAACGTCACAAAAACGTTAAACAGGTGGTCAATGCCATTCTTAAATTTTAGATTTGACCTTTCTGGAAGGTCAGTTTAAACTACCCTGTAGAAAAATATACATAGTTTATATGAAATAAATACAACACAGAACCTGCCTTCAACACATTCTACAAAGTAGACTTTTACTAGTTAATTAAAGTTAGGACATAGATTTAACCTTATGGGGTAGCCATACCCACACACTCCCTCTCAGCAGACTTTTAGCCTACTGTTAAATACATTATTTCAGTATCTCAACCAAACACACAGGTCCCACTCAAACAACAGGGCCAGGCCTATGCCAGGGTCCACTCAAGCGTAAAATTAAACCCAAATACAACCTACGCCTAAACATCTCAACACACAAAGAGACACACCACACCTTACTTCTTTGCAAGCTGGGTCTATGATACAGTCACCACTACTAACTCCCTAGTGAAACCAATCACGTCACTCCCAGTTGGTCGGTCGTCTAATACGTGTCCAGCTGCCGTCTAATACATGTCCACCAAAGAGATATCATTTATATAATTATGGAGCATTTTTTCCCTTACAATATGAACTCCTTATTTTATATTCAATACATACAATAATGTAGTGACCTGATAACAAAGGGATAATTTGTAATTCTAATCCCGGTTAAAACTATCTTGTTAAATTTGACCGTGTGTGTGTGTGTGTGTGTGTGTGTGTGTGTGTGTGTGTGGACCTGCCTACTTGTGTTTACATGTCTTATGTCCGTGGCATACAGTCTTCATCACATCTATGTACGTGCTCAGATTTTTCAGTAACATTTAAAGTATTTATAAATAGCATAGTATAGCGTTGAAAGTGATATATTTCATATTTCTTCAAAGCTTATTGGAAAGAAATAGATAGATAGATAGATGAGAGAGAGAGAGAGAGAGAGAGAGAGAGAGAGAGAGAGAGAGAGAGAGAGAGAGAGAGAGAGAGAGAGAGAGAGAGAGAGAGAGAAAGAGAGAAAGATAGAGAAAATAAGAATCCTGAGCTCTCGTTAGTATCCTGAAACTCTTACCGATAAGTAATCATAAGAACAGTTAGCGCTGGGCTCCACATCGAAGTCGGTAAAGTTGAGTTCGACCACGTGAAGAGCGTCGACCCTGATAGTCCACACACAGTCAGAATGGATGTCATAGAGCTGCGGGTAATTGGGGGAGTGGATACTACCATGGGGTGCAGTGAATAACCCTCCACAGCCTGGGGAGTATATCACTTAATAAGAAAGCAAGTAGTGAGACATGGATGAGAACATGAAATACGGGTAATGATCAGGCAATGAGATAAGGATGAGTTCTCGAAATATGAGACAAGAATTAAAGTAGATCTAATAAAGAGTAACAGGTCTAGCTAATTTTACTTCTGTCTAGATAGGTGATACAAGAATAGTATAGCGGAAGGTTCTCTCAACAATCAAGAACAGTATAGTCAAATAATAGAAGCAGTGAGCGTATTACAGTCGCCTACCTCCAGGAATAGTGGTATAGGAAGCGTTAAACCCTTTTCCTCTGACTGACTGGTCGCTCTTCAAGATTAAGATGGCAGAGTTTCCTTGTGTTGTAACTACGGTGGGTCTTGTCTGCTCGTGACACAGCGTAGTTAGGACGGGAGAGGTCATGTCCTTCCCTCCATACACCTGAGGAAACGCAGAGGTATCTTGAATAACTGGTGTTGACTTATGTATGGTAGACCATTTACTGCAGACCACACCTTGCGCAAACCAATCTTGATAAAGCTCTACCAAGAGCAATACGTTGTCTCTAGCAATTTCTAAAACACAACGAAACGGGTTGAGATTGAAAGTTGATTAGGAATTTTATAAAATCATTATGGGGTACAGATGGTGACTCATTTCTGACTGAATGTGCAAATATTTTTTGAAATCATCTGGCTGTGGGATATGAATATAAAAGATAGTTGCTAGTTATGGAGATCTCGCGTACATTTTCCTATACCTTATCTCATTTGTTTTCTCTCACAGTTAATCTCACACTATCTCTCCCACACTCCTTTATATACACAAATCTTGCAAACACACTCATACCCTTCTCTCATTCTCACACTAATCTCATTTTCCTTCAGTCTCTCACATCTTTCTCACGCCCTCTCACTTCCTCTGTCGCTTTCTCACATTTCTTTACCATGCACTGTCTCTCACTGTCTCTCCCTCACACGTTAACACTCCTCCACTCTCACCAACCCACCCGTAGAACATCGAAGATACAGTTGCCTGAAGACTCCAGATCGAAATCATGGATGGTTATCTGGATCTTGGTGCCTGGAGCCGTTCGGATGTGCCACTCACAGTCTGTATTGATGGGGTACGCGTTCGGGTAGTTTGGACTCGCAAAGTTACCCGAAGGTCTGGTCCATTCACCGCCACAACCTGGAGAAGAGAGGTCTCCCATTGATGCAAGATACCAAGACAGTGGAATCGGTGAAGGGCTCTTGATATCCAGGGTTTTATATTACACTCCTCTTCGGGTCAAATTTTATTACCTCCCTTTCCCTTCTGGAGCAGGGAGGTAATAATAATAATATTAATAAAAGATAACAAAACAATAAAACAGCAACTGTGGATACAGTCGCGTATTGCCGACAGCAGAGAAGAAAAATAGGTGTATAAAAAGCACGTTTCGCTCTGCTCAACAACATCACAATAAAAGCGAATGTACACTGTGTCCCAGATGCTGCTGGGTTGCCAGGTGACACTTCTGCAGGCAGTTGTACCACGATGGAAGTATATATTGTCTAACTTTGCCTCATTCAAAACTAAAAAAAGATGGCCGAGGTTGTACCGATAAATATACAGGAAAGACAAATATGTGATAATTAGCAAACGTTTCGCCATCCAGTGGATTGATAAAGGCACTTGAAGGCGAAACGTGTCCTGAATAAAATGGTCTAGTTACCGCATGTGTATTTCATATATAATGTTGGCCAACTGTCGTATAGCACAAGGTAGTTGCAAACTCTGGATGTTCCCACAAAGTATCTAACATACAGAATGGACACCTTAGGCAGAAGCAAACTTAAGAGTGTCCCTACCGTAGCCGCACGATGTTAATATTACTAATTTTTGTCTTTCCAAACAAAAATCCCCCCTCACCGTTGACTATCCATTCCAGCCTAAAGCCGTTCCTTGCCACAGAATGGTCGCTGATGAATCTGATCTCCAGAATGTTCATCAGATTCGAAGTTGCTATCATCGGAGGCGTGGTCTCACAGTAATGACCAAGGCGTGACCTGCTTCCACTCCATTGTTGTCCTTCCCATACCTGGTGAGCGGTGGGGAAATGTCAGGTTTCTTTATTTTTAAGTGTATTTTGAATGTCGTGGTTATATCTCTTATTCTTCCAGTGTGGGTAGGCTCAGTAATTATGTATTTTTTTCTAAAAGTTCTTGAGTCTCATATTCGGTCAGTCTGGTGTATGTCAGTATGTATATATATATGCGCAAGATGTATACACAAAAAATGGCATCCAGATTTTGGAACGCAACTAATTTAAACACTGATACGCATATATATATATATACTGGAAATCATAAAAGTATGACTTAATTAACTTTCTAATGTATGTAATAAATGCATTAACAATGGATTATGAAGCCAAAACCAAATACAAGTCATTCTTTAAAGAAAAAAATCATTACCCATCACAGCTTACCTCAACATAGTCATATGAACAAAGACCAGACTCGGTGTTCATGGATTCTTCTAAGACGAAGTCGCTGAAGGAGGCGTTGATGGAGTTACCTTGAGGAGCCTGGATGGTCCAAGTACAGTTGCGGTTGTGAGGGTAAGAGTCTGGGTAGCCTGGGGTGGTGATGACGCCCCGAGGGCCTTGCAGCACTCTGTTGCAGTCTAATAAAGAGGAAAATAATCTTCAGGTTACTGTCCCAGGAAAGCAACACACTCTGGGTTATTTCCATTTGGGGGCCTTCCAGTTCTCTTCCCCTAAGATGCGACCCACAACAGCCAGCCAACACACACTGCTACGTGAACGTGGACAGCAATTGTAAAGAGGCACAAGTCTCAACCAAACCGGAAATTCATTGATGATCGCACGACCTGACAATGAGCAACGAGTTGCCCTACTGGCATAGTGTGGACGACTCTGCTTCCATTTGATGCTGATCCTCCACCATGCGTTTAACAACAACAAAATCCAGGCGATTTCGTGACGTATCATTTACATTCTCGAAGAACACAGGAAATTTGTAACAGTTAGCTTATATAAAATAAAAGATGGTTGCTGTATTATGTAACACCAGTTACAGAATGTAACATTACAAGACACATTACAAGACAAAGATGCAGTGATTTTGGTCAACCTTTCTTGTTGTTACAGTTTCTTTGCTTCTAAATCATTTAATTATGAGCTTCATGTAAATTCTTTTATTTGAATTGAAATATTAGCATCACATATTTCTATACCATCTAAAGGCCAGGAACGGGTGGGGGTAGAACCCATGGCGGGTGAGCCGTAACCTGCTGGCCCAGTGGGTTACGCACCGGCCTGGAGTTTTAAGACGCACCCGCCATGGGTTCAAACCCCCACCCGTACCGTGGTTTGCAGTTGTGTTATTACGATCTGGCGAGTCATTAACGTCAGGGATACTAGATACTGAAACAGAACCTAATTCCTGGAATTTTAGTCCCATTCTTACTTGCATTAGTTAGAACAGTTAGCAGTTAGCTACAATATATTTCAGAAGCATTTAGTAAGTACCATACGCGTGGGTCATTGAGCGTATGCTGCCCCATACCCTCAATGACCCACTTTAGTTTAGTGTTTCACATAAAGACAAAATATTGCTTACCTGCTATGTAATGCATCTTGAAGCCTCGGCCATTAATGCTGTAGTCGCTGCGGAATCGAATCCAGAGGGCGTTTGACGACGAATTAATGGTAGCGAAACTATGGTCGGCGTTGCAGTAGCGCCCCAGCAGGCGAGACTGTGAGGTGCTGCCGTCCCGTACCTGCAGAAGTTGGGAGGAAAGTGAAGGAGCCCGGCACTGACTCGCTACAGTTAGGTAGGTTGCCTGTCTTGTGAGTAGAGGACGAAGGATCAGACCTTCAGAAATCTGTGCACTGAATGATCCACACGAGTATACTGCTTCACATATGCAAATAAACAAATTCGTAGCTGTGACTTGCCAGAAAAACCCTCCTCCTTCCTGAAAGCTGATGATGTTTGAAAATAAACGTCACTTATGTAAGAAATGCACACATGTGCGGTAACTAGAACATTTTATTAAGGAAACGTGTTGCCATCCAGTGGCTTTGTTAAGCCAGTACATGAAACAGAAATATGGCGTGTGTAGAGTGGGTCAGGTCAGGTGATGCACTGGAGGGTAGAGCTAGTGGGGTCCTAGTTACCGCATATGTCTTTTTCACCTACGGAAAGTTGCTGTTCGAAATCAAATCAAGTAAGGAATAAAAGAATGTATAAATAAATCTGCTCAAAAAGCTCACTACCTGACTTCTTCAATGTAAAACAATGTTAACACACTTGTTTCAATAAACTAATAAGAACTTGACTCCATCTTTATATCCCACCTCAAGAAAATCAAGGGCACAGTGTGGTGTGTGCTCTATGTCTAAGTCTATAAAGCGGAGAAGAATAGCAGAGCCTTGGGCTGCTCTGATGGTCCAGTAACAGTCAGCGTTGTGGTGGTAAGGTTCTGGGTATCCAGGGGAGATGATTTCTCCCGTCACAGCGGTCAGTTGTCCGCCACATCCTGAACAAGAAAGCTAGGTGGTGAATCTTAACATCGATATATATTATTATTATTATTATTATTATTATTATTATTATTAGGAGAGAAAGCCCTAAAATCGTAAGTTATCTAGCTCTGTTAAGTGATGATGAATTGTAACGGGAGAGCCACATATGTAGAAAACGATGTTCAATAGACTCCTTAAAATGACTTGCCTTGATGCTGGTAGAGGGCTCTACGTCCATGGAACTGGAGCTTCCCTCCTCTTCCTCGGATCAAACCTGATTACCACCCATTCCCTGGTCGCTGTCTATCTCTTATGAGCCGAGTGGTTCCCCCCTTCCCCCCACAAACGTAATGACGATGACTTACCCGTGGTAGCAGCGTCCCAGAAGAGCTTGAAGCCCTTGTAGGTCTGGCTGTAGTCACTGGTGAACTTGAGGTACAGCTGATGACTGTGGCTGTACACCTCGGGTACAGTTTGGTTCCTGCTGCACACCTTCTTCAGGAGTGGGGACGTAGGGTACTGACCGTTCCTGAGAGACAGGGTCAAGATGAAGAGACGAGAGGCACTTGATATTGTTGTTGTAATATTTTTTCGTACTGGGAGATGCTTTTGTTTATGTAGACTATAAATTCACAATTTCTTTCATTTGCTTTCTGGCGTGTGTGTGACTACTAAAATGAGTTTTCAAGTATTGAGCTCCAGCTCTTAGGTCCCTCTTCTTAAAATTCATTTGGTTGGCGTTCTCTAGCCCCTCGGGTTCTGTCGTACCTACTTTTGAAGCCGAGTCTGTTTCCACTACCTGGCCTTCCTCCTTGTATTTTCCTCAGAGTAGAGAAGTGTTTCCTAACGTTGTTATAGCTCATCTGAGTAATCTCCATGTGTGTTCCCCACGATGATTTATCTAATGTCCAGAAACCTGTCTCTGTGTATCTTCATCCAAAGACCTCCAGTGATGTGAGGTGTTCAGCTTCCCTAATTCTGGTTGCAGTATTAGGGGAGCTCTTGTACTCATTTCTAAACTAAGAGTCTATGTTCACTCGGCCCTTGCCTTGTAGGCCTCCTCATCCCTGTCCTTAAAGCAGTGTTCAGTGCCTGGGACGCATTCATGTGTATATTTTAGTGATTACCAATTTAGAGCCAAAGAAATACGTCTATTATAGTGACGTCACTGTACATCTATCCTTACCTGATTTCTAAAGCATCATATTGACAGTTGTCAGCCATCTCAATCTCCACTTCTTCGAAGGTGAGTCGTATCTGCTGGCGTCTGGGGACACTGATTGTCCACTCACACGTACGGTGGTTAGGGTAGTTTAAGGGATAGTTTGGAGAGGTAATCATTCCCACCTCGCTGTGGTAGTGGCCTCCGCATGCTGGTGATGGAAGGCAAGTGATTAGTAATGGTCTAGTGGTGGGAAAAAAGCATGGGAATGAAGTTTGTTCTGAAAATATGTAATAAATTTCTTCTCTAATGAAACCATGCTCTCTCTCTCTCTCTCTCTCTCTCTCTCTCCTCTCTCTTCTCTCTCTCTCTCTCTCTCTCTCTCTCTCTCTCTCTCTCTCTCTCTCTCTCAGCACTTACTCCTCGAGGCGTCCAGGCCGTGGTAAATAAGAGAGAAGCCATCGAGGTTGAAGTTGTGGTCGGAGTGGAAGTGGATGGTGACCAGATTGTCTGAAGACGTCATCATAGGAGGCCTCTGCTCTCCACAGTAACGCCTAGGGAAAGTCAAACGTGTGTGTGTGATATATATATATATATATATATATATATATATATATATATATATATATATATATATATATCATAAGGAAGAGTCTTAAGCACTGTGTGAACAGTGCAATGGAAGACCTGGCTTGTAAATTTACAAATATGAACATGGAGACTAAATTGTATGCGTTTGTGTTATGTACGTTTAGAAATCTTAAACGAGTTTGTGTTATGGAAAACTCGGATTTGCTTGTGATGACTGACTAGCTCGGTGATGATTGCTTATAGATAATTAAATGTTGATGATTCCTATGCACGCATACGTAAGATAGCGATAGTACAGGAAACATAACGAAAGTCAACTTACGTTCCCATCCTGCCCCCCATGTTCGGTATGGAAGAGTTATCGAAGATCTCCACGAAATCATAGTTACAGGTATGGTGACCTTCCAGATTGAAGGAGCTCCATGTGAGCTGAATAACGTAGCCTGGAGGCAAATCCAGTATCCAGAAGCAGTCAGTATTGCCCGGGTAGGTCTCTGGGCTGTTCGGAGAGCTGATCACACCAGAGAGCTCCCGAAGCACCGCTCCGCATCCTGAGTCACATCAAGCACCCAAAGCATAAGAAATTTTTGTTGAGAAAGCGGATATAAGTTGAATTTCGATTATTTTAGCTATCACTGACCCCAGTAACAGCCCAGTTGGACTATCTTAGTTATTACTGACGTTAGTATAAGCCAAGCTGGATTATTGTTGATATCACTGATACCAGTAATAGCCAAACTGGACTATAATAGGGAGACTTTAATGCAGTTATAGGGAACCTTAATTATGGTTGCCAGTGGTATATAGAGAGTGTCACCCTTTATTTATCATAGCAACAACTGATGCCTATGATAACCTGAGTTATCCTAGCTGTTACTGATGCCTAGAAAGTTACACACTGACATTATCTTTAAATGAAGTTTTAAATATTACATCTTAAATCACGAATATAGGGACAGCAATATTAGCAGATTCTAAATACGTAAACAATACTGTGACTGGAACAATACACAAATAACCAGCTCATATGAGAGAGAAGCTTATGACGACATGTATTGTTTTAAATACATACTTGTACTGTCTCTAAAAGCAGAGTCAAACACACACAAATGGACAAAATAACGCCAAAGCTTACTGATATCTATGGTGGTGAAGTTGGCAACGAAGCCGCGGTTAGTGACGCTGGCATCAGTTACGAACTTAAGCCACATGTGGTTCAGTTGTGAACGGACCGGATCCGGCCTGTGGGTCTCCGGGCCGCAGTACTTCCCCAACAAAGGAGATGAAGCCCTTCTGCCGTCACGAATCTTGCGCGGACAAGAAAGGAAATATTACAGTGAATCAAGTCACGAAACGGGTGGGGTTTTGAACCCAAGGCAAGTGAATCCTGGGACTTACTCTCCATGGTTTGAAGCCCCACCCGTTCTCTGTTTTGTTTGCAATCTTGTTAGTACGATTTAGTGAGTGTGATTGTACATGTATAAAACGATAATATGCAGCATCTTATGAATTTTAAGCCTTCTGGAGGAAGGCTTTCATGAACAGTATGTTACGCTGTCAAAAAAAAAGTTTGTGACCAAATCGTGGACACTCACCTCAACGTAGTCGTACACACAACCTCGCCAGAAAGATGGTTCCTCAATGTCGAAATCAGTAAAATTGAGTATTATGGCTGTTCTCGGAGGCGAACTGATGCTGTATAAACACTCCCGGTTGTGAGGATAGGGACGTGGATGGTATGGCGACCTGATCATTCCTGTACTGCCACTTATCTCACCTCCACACGCTGTGTGATAATAAGTGTAAAAGTTAATTGGTGATTAGTATTGGTGAAAGATCTTGAGACAGTCAGACGATCTTACACTTAAGGGTTATAAGACTGATAGCCTGAGATTTTCTACAAAAAAAAATAGTAACTAAGTCCTTCTTTTCTACCTAAGCTCTTTTTAAAGTTTTCCAGTAGAATTAAGATAATGCATAAGTGCATCCTCGACTGAACATATACGCACTATCATGGTGCAGGAGTACAGTTATGGGAAGGTAACTCCAATTCCTTTCATCAAGAACCCTTCATCTGCATCAAGACACCACCTCTCCCTTTGATTAATAATTTGTTAAGTTAAGTAACAGGAACTACAGCTTTGCTGAAACGAAACCCTTGCTACCGAAACATCAGTGGAAAACTTGACGGTATCCTCATTGCCCTACTGAAGTCTCCCATTTCAATAACATGTATGAAACTCATTCTCTGTGAAGGAATATACCTGGAGGATGGTCCAAGAGGATGTTCCGGGGATCAACGCCCCTGCGGCCCGGTCCACGACCAGGAAGCAGAGCAAGCTTTCGTTCCTACTACCGTTTATTACAGACAGTAGAGTTGCAGTGTACCGCTGACGTATACAATTCTATATACTAAACACAAAATCGTGGAAGCCTCACCTACTTGGTAGGTGGCGGTGAAGCCTCGCCCGCTGATGGAGTGGTCAGAGTGAAAGATCACGAAGAGTTGGTTTCCTGAGGAGTGGACGGGCAGCGGGGCGTTGACGCCACATGTCTTGCTTATGAGGGGGCTGTCTGCGCTACCACCATCATGTATCTGTGTGTTGGTCAAGTGTTTACCAACAAGTGCCTTTGACAGATAGTAACTACTACTACTATTACACAAAAAAACAATCCCACAGGACAAGTGCTTACCGACAAGTGCCTTTGACAACCAGTTTAGCATTTCTCCACTAACACAGATAATCCGGAAGACTCACAAACAAACCACGGTACAAATGGGGTTAGAACCCACAGCGAGTGCGTCGTAAAACTCAAAGGTGAATAAGCCACTCGGTTCAACCCCTTACCCCTCCCCCCATACAGTAGTTTGCTCGCAATCTTGTTATTACGATTTCGTGAGTCACTCACAGAAACATAGTCGTAGCGGCAGGCATGATGACGCTCCAGGTGGAAGTCGCTGAAGTTGAGCTGAATCGTCTCTTGGGGAGGCACGCGAATCAGCCACTCACAGTGGAGGTTGTGCTGGTAGGCGTCCTCGAAGGTTGGCGCTGAGAACTGAGCCATGTCGCTGGTCAGGAGACCTCCGCATCCTGGCAAGCCTACGAACAGTGGATCACATTTTCAATGAAAAATAAATTTGCCAGATAGTATGATAGCTTATTTTATACGTCAAAGTATCTTTTTTAACTGTAAGATGCCAGATACCAGCCATTTGGAGCAAACGTCTAAATTTGCTTGAAAAAGATGAAACAGAAATTGTAAACACATATTCGGATGTGATTTTGTTAACCCCATTTTGGGGCCTAGTTCCTAGCCCTTTTGTGTATCCATATTCTATTACGCTATCGTCACAGGATGACTACCTACTTGGAGTCTATCTAGAGCGTCCTCCGGGGATCACCTTCCTTGTGGTCCAGTCCATGACCAGGTCTCCCGTTAGATCAGGGCCTGATCAACCATACTGTCACTGCTGCCCACACGTAGTCCAACGTACGAGTCGCACCCTGTGGCTGGTCAGGTACTGGATATAAGGTGCACGATAAACTAACGCCACTTCGGCTACAAAATCTAAAAATCTTACCAGGTTCAGCACTGAAGGAGATGTGGAAGCCGGTGTCGCTTAGTGAGGAGTCGGAGTGGAAGTGAACGAGAGCTTCGGCTCCTGAAGTGGTGAGAGGCGCTGGTGCCTGGCTGAAACAGTACTTGCCCAGACTGTGTCCATCCTCCGTGAGGGCGTCTCGGATCTGATGCAGGGAAGGTAGAGCAGAAGGTAACTGAGACAGATGTCGTAACTATGTGGGAGTGACTGGTGTAACTGTGTGTGACTGACAAATGTTACTGTGTGGGAGTGACTGGTGTAACTGTGAGAATGTTGCGCCTCTACTACCTTACCCCTGTTGTTAACTTTTATTTCCTTCAATAGTACGTTGCGTTCATTTCCTTTAGTAGCTAAATTGGAAATGAACGTCCTTGTATTATTAAGATTATTTGTTTATATATTTATATTTTATGTGGCCACTATGGGTTAAGTTCTAGTGTACTATGTCACTTTATGTTTTCGGCCTGTGTACCGGCGGAAGGTAAAGATAAGGAGTCAAATCTCCAATAAACTCTGTTCGATTGTTATACAAAGAGCGTGGAAGGCAGCAACTCACCTCGAGGAAGTCGTAGCTACAGTTGGGGTGGTGTTCGATCTGCAGGGTTGCGAAGTGGAACTTGATTCTCTTGCCAGGCTGCACTTGCACGCTCCAGTAGCAGTCGCGGTCGGTGGGGTAGCGGCCAGGGTACCCTGGGGAGTTGATGGAGCCGTACTCCAGCCCATGAAGCTCTTCCCCACACACTGGGGAGAGAGACGAGAGGAAAAGTTAGCAAGTGCAGTGGAAGTTTATATTCACTGGGAAGTGTGTATCTCCTAGTCTAGTATATATATCGGGAGGAGTGTATCCTTACATTTTTAGAATATTTAACGCGTCATATACATGTTACATGCCGTTTTCAACAGCCTCGTTTATTCGATAATTTAATAAAAAGAACATGTAATACAGTGACAAGATTCATGATGGAACTGAAATATATTCTTATTATAAATACTGATCATGGGCACAAATGAACGCAGGTGGGGAAAAAAGAGGAAAAAGTACAGAATATTTTGGTGCTATATTGACTCCATCTCCAGCAGACTGCTGAAGAGGACCTCAGTTTGACTCCGTGAGTATTTATTTTACTGCATACAGAGTGGAGGACACGTGGAATGAAATTCAGGATGATTTTTTTTATTTTAAGACTTGATAGTTTCATCAATTATATAACAAAGCTTTGCTCTTGTATCTACATAAACCTGTTTTTTTTTTTTTTTACATATTTTGAATTTACAGGGTAAGAGCTGTTGTCTTATCTCTACTGTATTCCATTCGTCAGATCAGTCTTCGAGTACGCGTCACCGGCTTGGATCCCACATTGAATCAGAGTTTCCACCAGACCTAAATTCCATATGCTTCAAGGTGAAACCAAAGGAGATGAGCTCCATTTCATTGAAAGAGTGTAAGGTCAAGGGAAGACAGCACACGACGTACAGGGTAGTAAGAGCATTCACAGTGCTGACCAGGACAAACTGTCAGATAGATACTGAACTAATTTTGGTCACAGAAATGTTAAAAACAACCTTTACACGTTGTTGTGAAAGCAAATTTTTCTATTTTTTTTTCATTCCCCAGGTGCTGCATGATCCCTACAGGTTTTAGACCTTCCCGTGACCAAAAAAAAAAAAGTGCATGAACTCGTGCACAATGAGTGGCCACTCACCTGGATCTGAAGCGTTCCAGGTGAAGTTGAAGCCATAGCCAGCCTGGGAGTGGTCGCTACGGAACCACAGGTAAAGTTGGTTGTGGGTGCTGATGATGGTGCCATTGTTGCCAGGCAGACGACTGCCACAATACCGTCCAATCATGTGGGAGTTGCTTCCTGGCCCATCATGGATCTATGGGAAACAACACAAGCTTTGGCCAAGACGAAGAATGGAGCATCATTTGGTGAACGTGCGTCCGACGCTGGTGTCTCGAGTGCTATGTTACTGTAACTGCAGCAAAGATAAACTTGTAGACATTACAATTTCTTATGTTTTAGTTTCTCACCCATTGGTTTATCAGGTTTAAAGCTCTTCTGCTACACGAGGGTAATGTCCCCTGCGCACCACCACCAGGCAAGGATACTTCAGTAGCTAAAATAGAGACTTGGGTAAACTCTCAGCATATATACACTGAGAAATACACACACCTCTTGTGTATACATTTTTACTCTCCCGTTGCTTACATGTGGACCAGAATTTTACAATTATAGAAGATTGCGGTGTTTCAAGATCTCTCACTCACACACACACACACACACACACACACACACACACACACACACACACACACACTCACACACACACACACTCGAGTTTTAAACACGAGCGATGCCTCACCTGCACCCAGTCATATCTGCAGGAGCCTCCCTCCAAGTGAAAGCTGTGGAAGGTGATGTTGATAACTTTGCCTCGCGGGACTCCGAAGATCCAGGCACAGCTGATATTGTGATTGTATTGTGTACCCCACACGTCTGGATACGTCACCTGGCCTCCAGTTCCACTTATACGGCCGCCACATTCTGTGAGAAATCCCCTTTTAAAGACCTCTAAGCAGTTGATGTAGATGTAACATACGTCCTAAGTTTGAGGACAGTGCTGGTATCACAAAATGGTAGAGATACGTAGATTTAATAAGAAAAATGTAGAAATCTATTGAGTCAGGCAAAAAAAAAAAAAATGATGCATTCTATCCACTTGTAATACTTGAAAACATTTTCTAAGAGTACATTTGTGTAATCAGATTCAAGAAGGACTCCAGTAATTTACTTTTCAAGTCTGTATTTACAATAGAAAAATAAGCATGTTATAGATGATAACACTGGACTGAAGATATTTGAAATATATGGAAAGAGAAGACAGATAGTAAGCGGAAAAGGCTTTTGACGGCCGTTTAAAAAATAGGACAGCCCCCTTTCCACAAAAAAATACGATGGAGAAATCAGTCATCGTGTCCAAAATTGCATGTATTTTTTTTTTTATCCTGAAATTTTAGCCCTATTATTCACTGCTCAGAAGATCAACGTGTTAGTTAGGGAACTTTGTCTTAGTACACGTTGTCAATTTAATCTTTACGAAGAAGAATAAGAAGAAGAATAAGAATAAGAATAAGAAGAAGAAGAAGAAGAAGAAGAAGACGCAACAGCTGCATCGCTACGACTTACGTTGATTCTCCGTTTGACACGTGTCACCTGTGTGTGTGGCAGGACATAGACAGGTGAAGGAGTTGACACCCTGGGTGCAAGTGCCACCGTTCTGACACGGATTGCTGCTACATTCGTCAATATCGACCTCACAGTTACGACCTGTTGGACAACACAAAATTCAACTTAGCTTTCCAGAGTTCAAAGATAATATACTGTAAGAAGTGTGTCTCTCTCATTGTATATACCCCATGATGTGTGAATCTCTCAGTATATTGTATATACCTCATGATGTGTGAATCTCTCAGTATATGAACTGAGAGTTTGCGTTAATTGATATTATGAGAGATTTTTATTATCGATTGTTAGTGTCCGGTTGACTTAGTCTCAATGACCCACTTGTAGTCGATAGACTTTATGCTTAACTGACTAAGTGATCTCTTGAAGAGGCATTTCAACAAGGAATTTATTTAACCAAATTTATACAAACCTTTGATAGTTCCAATTTATAAGAAAAATTAACCCAGCAACCATTTCTAACTTTGCTAAAACTTAGCTTAAACAAAACAGCTTAATTCACTTAATCTAGGTCGCAGTTTGCATAAATTTAATCAGTTTTCTTGTTGGAGAGGCCGCTCTCCAGGTCCTCCAGGTGAGCCCAAATCTTAGTCTCGTGACACCCGCTCATCATGGTGTCAAAGTCAACAAAACAACACCACAAAGGCCTCACCTGTGTAACCTGGCTGGCAGATGCAGGTGTAGGTATATGGAGTCTGTGTACAAGAGCCTCCGTTTAAACACGGTTGATTGGCACACCAATTGGTAGTTGGTTGCACCTGGCCACCCCCGCCGCCCGAGGGCGTGGAGGTGGGCACACACCCATGGTTGCCGAAGCCTGACCCTTGGTACCCGGGCGGACATACACACTGGACATAGGTCGATGATATTCCTGAAGAGACAGAAGGTAAGCACTAGACCTTATGAAGAAGAATTAAGAGTTAGTTTGTGCCAAATTAGATCAGGTTAACTACTCTTTAGTTCGAATTTGTCACAAGATTGTTTTGGCTCCAGAGATTTGTGTACATGGTAAAAAAAAAAGGTCATGTCTCTTTTACGGGGACTTTCTCCTTCGTTCACATGAACGTAAGATCGCTGTCACTTGACGATGAAGAAATAAAAACATTTCGCCCAATGCCTGAGCCTTAACGGGATGCGACGTTTCTCTAAATTTTTTTTATAAATCTTTTCACAACAAACCCGCTAAGTGGAAGTGGAAATTGGAATTTTTTTCCGCATATTCAGGAAAATGACGCAAAACCGAAAGGTCATGTTACAACATACATATATTTTTTGTATTTAACAAAATTGTATATAACAAAACTGTATTTAACAAAATTGTATTTAACAAAATTGTTTTTAACAAAATTGTTTTTAAAATTGCGCTGCCACCCTAGACTACCCTGGTTACATAGAAGCTCTTGGAGGGCGTGGTGAACAGCTCTCGGTCCCAAGAGCTGGAACTATCCAAACGTACCCACCCATGTTCCCATGACGTTATATGACCCCTACGGGCTTACCCATGAATACAACAACAACAACAACAACAATGATAATAATAATAAAAACAATAATTACAACAATATTAATAATTACAATAATAATAATAAAATAATTGCATTAATAATAATAAAAATAATTGCATTAATAATAATAAAAATAATTGCATTAATGATAATAAAAACTAATAATAATATTATTATTATTATTAAATTATTATTATTATTATTATTATTAATAATTACGTAGGGTCTCATAAGTTTCTATGATAATTTTTTTTGGAACTTACATTTTCTGGAACTTGATTTTGACCAACTTTGACTCACTTGGATCGTCGAAGCAGCGAGCCAGGTAATGACAGGGTGATCTCTGGCAGGGTGAGGGAGCAGGGACACAGGTCACACCATCACCAGTAAACCCTGCCGCACACGGGCCGCAGCGCCGACCACCCTGCGGAAGGTGTAAGAGCAACAGGATAAAGTGTGGAGCAGGAGACGGAGGATCGAGCCTTCCATCACGGTTCGCTCTGCATGGCTCACCAGGGTTTATTGCTTCCAGTGAAGTAAAACAAAGCGTGTGACTCCTTACGCATTTCTAAATGAAATGAACGTAGATTTTTCCCGCAATGTTTTCTTTTTTTTATGGTTTTCAGCATTTTTTCATTAAAAAATAAAATAAATATGGTTATGGAGTGAACTGGAATTCAGTCAATAAAATAATTCAATTGCATTTTTCTTCTTAATGTCGATTCATTCATTTGATTGTTTACTCCTTCTCTCTCTCTCTCTCTCTCTCTCTCTCTCTCTCTCTCTCTCTCTCTCTCTCTCTCTCTCTCTCTCTCTCTCTCTCTCTCTCTCTCTCTCTCCCAAAAAATATTGTTTACAGTATAATATCACATCTAACATAACTAACTCTTCAACTAACACACGAGTAGGTTGCAAGAGACACTTCTGCAACACCCTAACACACGAGTATATTGCAAGAGACACTTCTGCAACACCCTAACACACGAGTAGGTTGCAAGAGACACTTCTGCAACACTTGTAGGTTTTCTGAACCATTTATATTCCACTCACGAGTGTGTTGTAGCAGACGCTGTAGGGAGAGCATCCTCCGTTGTTTCCGTTAAGACACTCGTCTACATCCCGACACACAAACCCGTTACCCGTGTAACCTGTGGAATACAACAGATATATTAACGGCGCTAGTAATTAATATATTTCTTGACGTCGCTGCCTTCACACGGCGCACATTGACATACGTGAGGAAAAAAGGTCGCCTTAATTCCGCTATTTGCATGTAATTCACCTAAATCAGATGTGACACGGAGACAGTAGAGTCAAAGATGAGTACTGTATAGTTTGGTATCACACTGAGGCTCCCATTCAGTGTGATACTGGCTTATACTGCACTCATCTTCCCCATTAAATTGCTTCTATCTAGTTTCTTTCATGCCTTTATTAGTTATCAAGACTTTTATTTTTAGATAAAATCGAGTACATAAAAAATATGACCAAATAAAATAAATATATTTTGGTATAAACAACTTCTGGACATCATCGCTTCTAACGTATTCTTTAAATAATTCACACACATTACAGTAATAATATACGAATGCAGAAAAAATTAAAAGCAAATTGAAAACAGCAGTAGTATGTTAAATATAGTCATTGCTTTAATTAGGGTAAATATCATATTGGTCAGGTAACTACACACAGTCAACTGTAATTCTTTGCTTCTTCTCCCCAACGAAAACAGTTAACTAAATTTATCTAAATTCTTAAGTAGGTTTAATATATATTTTTTAAAATTATGTTGAATACTCTTTTTATTTTGAAAAAAAAAAAGAATAAATAAATACTGACATATCGGAAATCTGCATAAATTTAGTCAAAATTTTTCTTGTTTTGGGGAAATACCCCACCCTAAAAAATAGTATATATTTTTTTTTTATGTCATTCACGTCTCTGGTCCGTTGCAAACTTTAGGGTACTATACGGACTCTCGGGTATGCTATGGGTCCTCGGGTACACGACTGGGGTTCCCGGGTACGGTACGAACCTTGCGGACAGTGTCCACAAACGAAGCCGCCAGGGAAGTTGACACACTGGACAGGAGGATCTGAGGAGCAGCGAGGGTGACTGGCGGTACACTCATCCACGTCAACACACGCTGGAGTGTCCACTCCTGGTTTCCAGCCCTGAAGAAGGAGAATGAAGGAAGATAGTGAAAAAGAATAGGAATCATCAGAAAGAATTAATGAAAGCAACTCTCAGAAGTTCACTATGGATGTAGGGAATATTCTTTACATTTCTGAAGAATATAAGAATATATATACGTATATATATATATATATATATATATATATATATATATATATATATATATATATATATATATATATATATGAATCAATAACAACACTGCACTAGCCAGGGGTCGAACCCATGCTGCTTTGGCCCGCCTCATGTTGAGCGAAAACACGTGAAGAACCAACCTAAATTTAATAATAAACGCAGAATGTATTGCATTGCGAAAAGTTTCATTCACTTCTAAGAGAGTATTACAGTAAGAATAAGATCGTCAGACACCGCTAAAAGAACAAAGAAATATGAAACTTCACATTCATTTTCATAAGTTCATTGGAAAGGCAAAAAAAAAAAAAATTCTTACATTTCTCAGAGAATGTTATGATTCGGCGATTGTCCATCAGATCAACTAACAAGCGAGTGCCAGTCGGCCCCACAAGAATCCAATGCTAACCAGCCCCCACAACAATGCCAATGAGCTCACCTCGTCACAAATGCAGGAGTACGGGAATCGACCTCTCTGAGAAGAAATACAGATTCCATGAACGCCACACAACGCCGTACCAGTAGACGAGGTACAGTTGTCGCTTTTCAGATGACAGTGGATACCGTAGAACCCAGCCTGACACAGACACCTGTATCCACCGTCGGTGTTTTGACATGTAGCACCGTTCTGAAGACAAAGGAAAACCACTATAAGCATTCAGCTTTTATTTATTAAGGGATATAAAAAAAATGCCTGGAGATAATAACAATGCTTACAGTCTTATATAGCAGCTACATCCATTATATGACAGCCTAATTTTATCCTTTATTTATATTATTTCCATGGGGGAAGAGTTAAACCTGTAGGGGTCATATAGCTCCTGGAGATTCCGAGGTAATCAGGTTTTATCCAAGGAAGAGCAGAGTAGCTCCAGTTCCTTGAATCAAGAACTCTTCGCCAATACGAAGGCACTTCTCTCGGAAAGATTGTGCCAAAGAATTCATAGCAACCCAACGGCCTTACCTGGCAGCCTATATCTGTGCCGAAGAACTCATAGCATTCGTTAAAGTCTTCAGCGCAGTTCTCGCCCTGCCAACCCTTGGGACACAAACATTTGTACTTGAGGTAGCCGTCGATGCAAGTCCCACCATGCTGACAAGGGTTGCTGCCACACTCGTCCGCCTCCAGCCGAGCCTTCAGCACGTTGACCTTAAGCAGAAGAATCCCAATCCTTGTGACCAATAAGTTAGAGGTGACTGGATGAGAGTGGTGAGAAATAAACATCAATAATATACCGGGACTGGAGACATTCATAGCAAACTCCCTCGGGGAGGATATAGAAACTAAAGTGCGTTATCAGTTTCTTCTGGTTCATTATCATGCAGTTAATCAAGCTGTGATTTTTGTGAAGGGTTATGAACGGGAATGGGAAGTAGTTTATGAGAGATGAAGAGTTGTTTTAATGAATTAGAAATGATTATGGACAAGATATAATGAAGAGACACATTACGAAACGAAGGTTTTTTTTTATAAGAAGAAATGTGTCAGGAAAAGAGTTTATTGGGTAGGGACAGAGAAGTTTTCTGTTTTTTATTCAACAAAATTGAAGACATTAACAATGTGATGCTGTTGTCTTATACCGTATGTTGTCTTATTCCGGCAAGACACTGAGGAATATCGTCAAACATCGTAGAGGTTAGTTACAGAAGCTTCAAAGTTTTTTTTTTTACTATTACTTGTGAATTACCATTTCTCAGAATGGCCTATTCCGTACACAGGAGAGATGATTTTTTTATGATAGATCAACTATCATTACTTTGGGATACACGCTCCAGTTAGCAGTTTAACCTATGGCATGCGGACATAGTCATCCACTTCCTTAGCCACAGGCAATTAGAAATTCTATAGTAATGGAAAACGTTTTTACACAGAGATAGTATACCATTCCTAGACTACGTTAAGGTCAATCCTGGATCTTCATCAACTCGCGAGTGGGCAAAGAAAAAGGGAGGTAAACTGTAAGTTCGGTCAAGTTATGTAAGATCAAGTTAAATTAGGTCAGGTACAGTCAGTACCAACCACACTGTAATACCCGCACTCACCCTGACTGTTAGTCTGCGAATTTCCCGCATGACTCTGCCCGTGTTCCTGATGCCCCCTGAGCTACTGCTGGTAGCATTGGACTGAATCTCCATCGCCTCTACCCTATTCTTGAGCTCCGGCAGGCTGACTATCCCTTCCTGAAGGTGAGCGATCCTCTGCTGGATTTGTGGAATTGTGAGATCCTTCAGGCGGCGAAGATCCTCCAGGCTCTGAGTCGTCTGCAGCGCAAGTTAACCGTCAGGAAACTTTTATTGTTATTATATTCATAAATAATAATATTAAAACAGTATTTCAATTTTCCCAACAAATTTCCAAAATGACTGTGACTGCCGCACGCAAGAAGCACACCAACATACATTCTGATGGAGTCTGGCGATGACATCGTTGAGCTGCTGTAGCCGCTGTCCTCCGTCGGGAGTGATGAGAGACACTTGTTGACTCAGACGAGACACGTTGGTCACCAAAGGATCTAGGCGCTCCCGCAGGCTGGTTCTGACAGCCGTCATGTCACTGCGCAGGGTCGTCACGGCGTGCTGTGGAAGAGGATGTGGGTGGTGGTAGTGGTGATGGAGTGGTGATGGTGGTTAGTGGAGGTTGTGGTAGTGGTGATGGAGGGGTGATGGTGGTTAGTGGAGATGTGTGGGTTGTGGATGGAGACTAGAGACGTGGGGAGTGGAGAAGGGGTGATGATGGTTAGAGTATCGATAGTATTGGGATGATAATGGTGGTGTGGGGTGAACTGCTTCTTCTACCACAGTATTTATAATAAAAAAAAACAAAGCGAAATATTATTGCGCCATTTTGAAACCAAAAACGCAAATAAAATAAAACTTTTGCCTAATAACACAAAAAATGCATCATATTTAATAGAACATTTACATTGCATTAAATAAAAACATGTTTCTAACAGGAAAAAAAATCCTAAAAAAAATATTTCTTCAATTTTAAACACACGCACAATGTGAGAGACGTAATTCCCAGTATGGATCTGCTGAGCAATTTCGACTATACAAATTATGTATGCTAATTTCACCATAATATAATCAGCTCTAAAGTTTGTCATAATTGAAGAGCGTTTATAGACTGTTAAATTTGTTTGAGTGCATGTTATAAAGTGCTAAACCTGTGTAAGTTATTCAATGCCCTGTGTAGTGAAGGCTCGCTTCTCCGTTAGCTAATAGCGGCCCGGTTTCTGTCCTGTCAATCTACAAGATTAGAATCCTATTTTATTTGGAGGGTTTCAGGGATATTATGGGTAGGAGGGAGATGGAGGATGAGTAGGTGGGAGGGAGGAGGATGGGTAGTGGGGAGGGGGTGGAGGATTAGTAGGAAGATGGAATATGGGTAGTAGGGTGGGGATGGAGGATGGGTAGTAGAGAAACGCCTGTCTACTCAAAAAAAGAGCTCTAAAACATACACACACACACACACATAGGCGGGGCCAGGAGCTGTGAATCGACCCCTGCAACCACAACTAGGTGAGTACAAGAACTGTGACTCGACCCCTGCAACCCCATATAGGTAAGTACACATATTCAGCTTCACGTAAACTCCCATTCTCTTTATGGTCTCGACTCCTAATGCATTTCTTATCTCACGATGATCCTGCATATCAATGAGGCCGTGAAATCTTCACGGTGGTTGCATTGAATGTCGGAGCCTGACCGTGTTACTGCTGACGGAGGCGTTGAGGGAGATTATGCTGGTTGCCACCCAGGTTTGAGAGGCCACCGTGCGGGCCACTTCCGACAGATTTCGTACCAGGTACCCCAAGTCTGTGTTGTGAAGACCTTCCAGTTGAGGTCGTACTGCTGACACCTGGGAACACACGCAGCGTCAGGTTTAACCAAAAAACATCCGATCCACACAAGATATAAACATTGGTATCAAGATATAGATCAAGAGATATAGATCAAGAGAGAGAGAGAGTAGCTGCCAACACTTTGCTCTCTTTATTGTCTAAGAGCACTTAAGATCCGCGTGATCTGTGCATATATGTATAAATCGAACAAAAAAATGCTTTAGAAATACAAAATAGTTCAAAGCTACGCAGCCTTAAAAAGACTAATAATTTCTCTCAATATAAATTCTGAAAACACCCAAGATTTTTCTGTACATAAAAATTCAGTCATGATTGAGGCAACCACATTACACGAATACAAGGGATTTTAGTTACTTGGTATTAAAGGTTAGGTAAAAGAGAGAATAAAAGCCACAGGAAAGTAGGAGGAATAATTCATAACTCACAAGTGTGAAGATAAATCATTATCAAGTCAGTTGTGACTTGATAATGGTCTGGGGAGGACCGAAACGCTGTTTGAAGCTTTCTCTCAAAAATGTGGATTTAATAGACAGTCATAGAAGGTAGGTACTTCCTGAAATAAATGGTATGGAAAACAAATATAAGAGACAGGTCCTCGCTAGGGGACAATGCTCTTGTGTCCTAACAAGACACAAGAGACAGAACAAGAAAACTCACCATGGACAAAGAAACAGATACAATAGACAGATTAGGGGGAAAGTGATCACCAAGGACAGTGGGAGAAAAGTTACTCAAATATGTACAGGTGTAAGAGAACTCCTCAGGTACCGAGGTGAGGGTACTCACCAGGGTGAGGGAGCGAGCCACGTCCACACCATTGATGACAACAGCGCCAGCTCCTTGGGTCCTGAGTGTGATGTTCTTACCCACACCTCCATCCAGACGTAAATGACCTGCCTCGCAGTGCACTCTGGGTCTGTGCACATGCACCCACATAAAGTATTAATGTTTTGAAGTAACTGCTAAGCTTTATACTTTATATAAATAAATAAATAAATGTGGAGATCTCCATTGGGAAATGGAACAGAATTATTCCTCCGTAAGCCATGCGTGTTGTAAGAGACGACTAAAATGCCGGGAGCAAGGGGCTAGTAACCCCTTCTATATGCATTCCTAAATGAATGTAAAAATAAAAAAACTTTTGTTTTCTTATTTTTGGGTCACCCTGCCTCAGTGGGAGATGCTGGTGTTTATATGCATGTATATATATATATATATATATATATATATATATATATATATATATATATATATATATATATATATATATATATATATTATATATATTTTTTTTTTTTTTTTTTTTTTTTCAACAAGTCGGCCGTCTCCCACCGAGGCAGGGTGACCCAAAAAGAAAGAAAATTCCCAAAAAGAAAATACTTTCATCATTCAACACTTTCACCACACTCATACATAATCACTGTCTTTGCAGAGGAGTTCAGATACGACAGCTGAGAAAAGTCCTCCCAGCTGTCACTATCTCAGACCCCTCCTTTAAAGTGCAGGCATTGTACTTCCCATTTCCAGGACTCAAGTCCAACTAAATCAATTAACTGGTTTCCCTGAATCCCTTCACAAAATGTTACCCTGCTCACACTCCAACAGATCGTCATGTCCCAAAAACCATTCGTCTCCATTCACTCCGATCTAACACGCTCACACATGCTTGCTGGAAGTCCAAGCCCCTCGCCCACAAAACCTCCTTTACCCCTTCCCTCCAACCTTTTCTAGGACGACCCCTACCCCGCCTTCCTTCCCCTACAGATTTATACGCTCTCCAAGTCATTCTACTTTGATCCATTCTCTCTAAATGACCAAACCACCTCAACAACCCATCTTCAGCCCTCTGACAAATACTTTTAGTAACTCCACACCTTCTCCTAATTTCCACATTCCTAATTTTCTGCATAATATTTACACCACACATTGCCCTTAGACAGGACATCTCCACTGCCTCCAGCCTCCTCCTCGCTGCAGCATTTGCAACCCATGCTTCACACCCATATAAGAGTGTTGGTACCACTATACTTTCGTACATTCCCTTCTTTGCCTCCATGGATAACGTTTTTGTCTCCACAGATACCTCAATGCACCACTCACAAATTGTGGGACCCATATATATATATATATATATATATATATATATATATATATATATATATATATATATATATATATATATATATATATATATATATATATATATATATATATTTTTTTTTTTTTTTTTTTTTTTTATTAACACATCGGCCGATTCCCACCAAGGCAGGGTGGCCCGAAAAAGAAAACTTTCATCATCATTCACTCCATCACTGTCTTGCCAGAAGGGTGCTTTACACTACAGTTATAAAACTGCAACATTAACACCCCTCCTTAAGAGTGCCGGCACTGTACTTCCCATCTCCAGAACTCAAGTCCGGCCTGCCGGTTTCCTGAATCCCTTCATAAATGTTACTTTGCTCACACTCCAACAGCACGTCAAGTATTAAAACCATATGCCTCCATTCACTCCTATCAAATACGCTCACACATGCTTGCTGGAAGTCCAAGCCCCTACACACAAAACTTCCTTTACCCTCCCTCCAACCTTTCCTAGGCCGACCCCTACCCCGCCTTCCCTCCACTACAGATTTATACACTCTCGAAGTCACTCTGTCTCGTTCCATTCTCTCTACATGTCCAAACCACCTCAACAACCCCTCCTCAGCTCTCTGGACAATCGTTTTGGTAATCCGCACCTCCTCCTAATTTCCAAACTCCGAATTCTCTGCATTATATTCACACCACACATTGACCTCAGACATGACATCTCCACTGCCTCCAGCCTTCTCCTCATTGCAACATTCATCACCCATGCTTCACACCCATATAAGAGCCTTGGTATAACTATACTCTCATACATTCCCTCTTTACTTCCATGGACAAGGTTCTTTGTCTCCACAGACTCCGAAGTGCTCCACTCACCCTTTTCCCCTCATCAATTCTATGATTCACCTCATCCTTCATAGACCCATCCGCCGACATGTCCACTCCCAAATATCTGAATACATTCACCGCCTCCATACTCTCTCCCTCCAATCTGATATCCAATCTTTCGTCACCTATTCTTTTTGTTATCCTCATCACCTTACTCTTTCCTATATTCACTTTCAATTTTCTTCTTTTACACACCCTACCAAATTCATCCACCAACCTCTGCAACTTCTCTTCAGAATCTCCCAAAAGCACAGTGTCATCAGCAAAAGCAACTGTGACAACTCCCACTTTGTATTTGCTTCTTTATCTTTTAGCCCAACACCTCTTGCCAAGACCCTCGCATTCACTTCTCTTACAACCCCATCTATAAATATATTGAACAACCACGGTGACATCACACATCCTTGTCTAAGGCCCACTTTTACTGGGAAAAAGTCCCCTTCCCTCCTACACACTCTAACCTGAGCCTCACTATCCTCATAAAAACTCTTCACTGCTTTCAGTAACCTTCCTCCTATTCCATACACCTGCAACATCTGCCACATTGCCCCCCTATCTACCCTATCATACGCCTTTTCCAAATCCATAAATGCCACAAAAACATCTTTACCCTTATCCAAATACTGTTCACCTATATGTTTCACTGGAAACACTTGGTCTACACACCCCTACCTTTCCTAAAGCCCCTTGTTCATCTGCTATCCTGCTTTCTGTTTTACTCTTAATTCTTTCAATAATAACTCTACCATACACTTTACCAGGTACACTCAACAGACTTATTCCCCTATAATTTTTCCACTCTCTTTTGTCCCTTTGCCTTTATACAAAGGAACAATACACGCTCTCTGCCAATCCTAGGTACCTTACCCTCTTCCATACATTTATTAAATAATAGCACCAACCACTCCAAAATTATATCCCCACCTGCTTTTAACATTTCTATCTTTATCCCATCAATCCCAGCTGCCTTACCCCCTTTCATTCTACCCACTGCCTCACGAACTTCCCTACACCCACAACTGGCTCTTCCACACTCCTACAAGATGTTATTCCTCCTTGCCCTACACACGAAATCACAGTTTCCCCTGTCTTCATCAACATTTAACAAATCCTCAAAATATTCTCTCCATCTTCCCGATACCTCTAACTCTCCATTTAATAACTCTCCTCTCCTATTTTTAACTGTCAAATCCATTTGTTCTCTAGGCTTCCTCAACTTATTAATCTCATTCCAAAACTTTTTCTTATTTTCAACAAAATTTGCTGATAACATCTCACCCACTCTCTCATCTGCTCTCTTTTTACATTGCTTCACCACTCTTTTAACCTCTCTTTTTCTCTCCATATACTCTTCCCTCCTTGCATCACTTCTACTTTGTAAAAACCTCTCATATGCTAACTTTTCTCCCTTACTACTCTCTTTACATCATCATTCCACCAATCGCTCCTCTTCCCTCCGCACCCATTCGCCTGTAACCACAAACTTCTGCTGAACACTCTAACACTACATTTTTAAATCTACCCCATACATTTTCGACCCATTGCCTACACTCTCACTAGCCCATCTATCCTCCAATAGTTGTTTATATCTTACCCTAACTGCCTCCTCTTTTAGTTTATAAACCTTCACCTCTCTTTTACTTACTGATTCTATTTTCCTTGTATCCCATCTACCTTTTACTCCCACTGTAGCTATAACTAAAAAGTGATCTGATATATCTGTGGCCCCTCTATAAACATGTACATCCTGAAGTCTACTCAACAGTCTTTTATCTACCAATACATAGTCCAACAAACTACTGTCATTACGCCCTACATCATATCTTGTATACTTATTTATCCTCTTTTTCTTAAAATATGTATTACCTATAACTAAACCCCTTTCTATACAAAGTTCAATCAAGGGCTCCCATTATCATTTACACCTGGCACCCCAAACTTACCTACTACACCCTCTCTGCATGTTTCTCCCACTTTAGCATTTAGGTCCCCTACCACAATTACTCTCTCATTTGGTTCAAAAGTTCCTATACATTCGCTTAACATCTCCCAAAATCTCTCTCTCTCCTCTACACTCCTCTCTTCTCCAGGTGCATACACGCTTATTATGACCCACTTTTCGCATCCGACCCTTATTTTAATCCACATAATCCTTGAATTTACACATTCATATTCCCTCTTTTCCTTCCATAACTATCTTTCAACATTATTGCTACCCCTTCCTTAGCTCTAACTCTCTCAGATACTCCTGACTTAATCCCATTTATTTCTCCCCACTGAAACTCGCCTACCCCCTTCAGCTTTGTTTCGCTTAGGGCCAGGACATCCAACTTCTTTTCATTCAACTTCTTTTCATTCATAACAACGGCAATCATCTCTTTCTTATCATCCGCACTACATCCACGCACATTCAGACAACCCAGTTTTATAAAGTTTTTCTTCTTCTCGTTTTTAGTAGATTTGTACAGGAGAAGGGGTTACTAGCCCATTGCTCCCGGCATCTTAGTCGCCTCATACGACACGCATGGCTTACGGAGGAAAGATTCTTTTCCACTTCCCCATGGACAATAGAGAAAATAAAAAGAACAAGAGCTATTAGGAAAAAGAAGAAAAACCTAGATGTGTGTATGTATATATATGCATGTGTATGCCAGTGTAGTGTGACCTAAAGTGTAAGTAGAAGTAGCTAGATATACCTGTTATCCAGCGTGTTTATGAGACAGAAAAAAGACACCAGCAATCCTACCATCATGTAAAACAGTTTCAGGTTTCTGTTTCACAGTCACCTGGCAGGACGGTAGTACCTCCTGGGTGGTTGCTGTCTACCAACCTACTACCTACAATATATATATATATATATATATATATATATATATATATATATATATACCATCATGAAAAGTTTGGTTCTGTTTCACAGTCACCTGGCAGGACTAGTACCTCCTGGGTGGTTGCTGTCTACCAACCTATACTACAATATATATATATATATATATATATATATATATATATATATATATATATATTTATATATATATATATATATATATATTTATATATATATATATATATATATTTATATATATATATATATATAATATTTTATAAATTGTTAAAGATGATAAAACACTGTTCACAGTGACTTTAAATATATATATATATATATATATATATATATATATATATACATATATATATATATATATATATATATATATATATATATATATATATATATATATATATATATATATATATATATATATATATGTGAAGACACACTAGTATATTTTTATGGAAAATAGGTTTGGAAGAAGAAATTTTTTAAGGAGGACGGTGTAATAAATGTTAATTAAGAACAGGTGGATGTGGTTGAAGACTGTGTAATGAGTGTTGATGAAGGACAGGTGTTTGAGTGCATACCTGTCACTGAGTACAGCTGAGTGAGAGCCAGGCAGCAGCAGCAGCAGCAGCGTCAGCAGCAGCGTCGCTGACACCACAACACTCTCAGGCAGCATCACTCACCACATCTCTGCTGGTGAAGGAGTCTCATCTCATGTACAAACATCAGCGGAAAATTTAAAGTCACTGTGAACAGTGTTTTATCATCTTTAACAATTTATAAAATATTATTTTATTGCGATCTGAAAAGAATTTACTGTTTACAGTTTCACGATATTAATTTATATAAGAATAAGATTAAACCTCATTGGCAAATCACAGTACTCAAAACCTTGAATGATTTTTTAATTGATATAGTCTGTTTTTTGTATAATGAAATAACACAAAATTCTGTAAATAGGGTTTTAAAATATATCAATAACAACACTGCGGCTAGCCGGAGGATCGAACCCGTGTTCTTTTAGCCCGCCTCATGGTGAGCGAAAATTCACGACACTCTAAACCACTGGACCAAACAATCCTACGTAGGATTGTATGGTCCAGTGGTTTAGAGTGCAATTCTTCCTAATGCCAAGTGACGCAGTAATAGGGAGGATGACCTATGGGACCAGAGAACAAATAAAATTTACTGTGTATGATGGGTAAAAATAACCCCAAAACAAGTGTTGCGCCTATAAATGCTTCTTTTCTTACCCAAAATATAAGTTAATGCTTTGATTAAGGCAGTATTTTGTTTTGTGTAGAGTTTTTAGCATCTACTTCCTTCTCATAAAAACGGTAGAGTCTATTTAAGTTACGCTGTGAATCTATATTAAATAAATGCTGTTTCTAGTTATGTATCTGTATAAGTGTATTTTTAATTTTTTGTGTGTGTATAGACGAGTATCCATGAGCTAATCTTGGTCTCTCAGATAAACCTGATTCAATTCCTTTAATTATCCATCCTCCCCATCATTTATACTCTCCTACCATTTTTAATTTCGTCTTACTAATTGCTAAAACAGATAATTTCCTTCTCTGAGAGAAATAAATATATTTTTTGTTTTTTTTAGTCAGTTGAATCGAATTCCTCTGCGTATAAAGACTACACTTTCGGTTGTGAGCCGAACAGCGCTCTACGACTGAGCTAGCGTTGACACCTATAAAAACTGTACAGAGTACCGTGCTTAAATAATTAAACAGAAGATATGAAATCAATTGAAGGTCTCCAGAACTTACACGAGCTCCTCATTAAAATCCAAAATTTTAGTAGTTCCAGGCTAATGTTTGAGTCAGGGGATGGTAATCACTGCCACAGTCACGAAGGGTCACTTAGCACTAAGCTGCGCCAGGCAGTGGCACTTTGTCTTCACCCTCACAATGGGGGGATCGAGAGTAGGGAGGCAAAATGGGGAAGGGGAGGATCAAGGGAGATATTTGACCAGGTTGGTGCAAGCCCATATCATGTGACTAGGGATAGAGCAATGCGAGTGCTTCACTTACATCCCACTGTGAGGTAGCTGAAGGAATTTTTAGGCCATAGAGGTTGAAAAATAGCGAGGAAAAGAGCTTTGGTAAGAAAGAGCAGGCGAGAAAAGGGTTGTGGTAGACAGGAAGAGAGAGAAGAAACTTTGATTGATATTAAAACTTTGTGAAATGGTTAAGTATCGTTAATATTTTCGAATGTATATTCTGACGATCTTTAAGAATTGTTCGTAGTTGACAGTCGAAGGATCCAGGTTCAATCTCGGATGGGTAGAGGCATGGGGAAAGGTCTCCTTAGATCTGATGCTCCTGTTGTTGGTTGCATCTTTGGGAATGCTAGAAAAAATACCCAAAGAACAATAATTATATTTTTTGACCATAAATGAGCTGAAGTTGGTAAACAATTTCTATCTTGTAAAAGACGTAAGGTAAAATTATAATTTCTAATATGTAATTGAAATGAAGTTACATATAAACTTTCAGCCAGTACATATAAGTGTGAAAAAATGTATATATAAAATCCATACACAATCCATACAGGTTTGTGTGAGGTGTTGACACTTGTCTTCCTATTCCTCTGAAAATATGTGTAAGCCAATGAAACGGCTCACTTTTCATTTCCTATTTCACTGGTATTTTGTTTATATATTTGCAATCACGCATTTTATAGATTTGTATATATAATTTCCCTGTATATTTATAAAACTATCTAATTATCTATCTATTTATTTATCTTTCTATCTATCTTTCTGACGACAAGTCTCGCTCCCACACTGGGTGAGAAGTGCTGAACGACACACGATAGGAGTGGCAACCTGAGCGAGGGGCAGCACCTCCCCCCGGCGGTGTCAGCCTGCGAGTGACGCCCCCTATTCACACACACACACACACACACACACACACACACACACACACACACACACACACACACACACACACACTCTCTGTCTGTCTGTCTCTCTCTCTCTCTCTCTTTCTCCCTCTCTCTCTCACTATATTTCAAACTAATCAAACCTAAACAAATTACTAAGGAAGATTATTTTTAAACTGTAGAATCAAGATCATCTTTTTTCACATATTTATTTACAAAAAAATAAGGCACAAAAACGGCATTTTCTAGACTACAGCATAAGCAAAAATTTCCTAATTGACTGGCAGTAGTATTATATACTTACAATGTTGACTCACTAATAATATACTAATTCATTTCAGGAGCTTGTGTGTCACGATTACATTCTCGAAGAACACATTGCACTGTGTTCCTTGAGAATGTAATTGTATCTGTAATCAAGGAAATGATTGGAATATATTTCATCTTTACCGTCTGGTCACAGACCGGGCCGCGGGGGCGTTGACCCCCGGAACTCTCTCCAGGTAAACTCCAGGTCTCCAGGTAAACTCCAGGTCTCCAGGTAAACTCCAGGTAAACTCCAGGTCTCCAAGTAAACTTCAGGTCTCCAGGTAAACTCCAGGTCTCCAGGTAAACTCCAGGTCTCCAGGTAAACTCCAGGTCTCCAGGTAAACTCCAGGTCTCCAGGTAAACTCCAGGTAAACTCCAGGTCTCCAGGTAAACTCCAGGTCTCCAGGTAAACTCCAGGTCTCCAGGTAAACTCATCCTCGTAATAGTAGTCGCGAGAATCGTCGTGAAAGACATCATCGCGCGTCTAGCATGTCAATCTTATTGAGCCGAGAAAAGCATTTTGAGATGATATCATCCGAATGATGGGCAGAGTATTCCTGCAATAATAATACTATCATAATAGTCATACTACTACTGCTACTACTACTATTACTACTACTACTGCTACTACTACTACTGCTGCTGCTGCTGCCTGCTGCTAATAATAATAATAATAATAATAATAATAATAATAATAATAATAATAATAATAATAATAATAATAATAATAATAATAATAATAATAATAATAATAATAATAAAGCTCTGTGTATATTCTGAACAGCATGTCTCCTGACATATATACACAGAAAGGTGTAGTGTGTACGTATATATACGCTGAGACTTTATTTTAAGGATGGGCCCAGACAGTTTTAATCACCCTCATGTAGTAGACACACTGATATAATAACCTAACCTGCTGCTACTACTATAACTAAATAATAATAATAATAATTTTATTGCATTTTAAGATCATGTAGAAAATACCAGACGGGTGAGATAGATTATTTTTTTCACAGAATATACACCAAGAAGCATATGTCTCTTAATGTATATACACTTTGAGTTTTCTTTAGTCTCTATTTTATGGATTAAAATATTTTTGACCTGTGGTGAACAGGTGACATGTAGCCTCAATGAACTTTTATATAGTCATTAGAGTTTAAGCTCAATTAACTAACAAACCAACCATTCCTTAGCCTGTATACCTTGTACATGCACTTGTAGGAGGAGGAGGTGTTGATTCACCGGGAATTCTCCCGGCCCGGGTCTTTACCAGATGGCGACCCGGCTCCGGCTCCCTGGCGTGGGAGTAGCAGAGACCGAAGTCTCCCATGGGAGGGGGTACCCCTCAGCGGTGGGACCACCTGGTCCCAGGCCTAGCCATATTCCCCACCAGCACGAGGCAGGTAGGTAGATAGTTGCCAGGCCCCTCTGGTCTGCCACCTTCCCCGCCCCAAAGAGGCTGACGGGAAGGACAGGCTTACGAGCTGCAGATGGTAGCAAGCTCCAGCCTTGGCACCTACCCTGCCCTAGAAGGGCTGGGCATGGTGATCGACTATGCACTTGTAGTAAATAAAGATATTATTATTATTATTATTATTATTATTATTATTATTATTATTATTAATTATTATATACTAAACGGTACCTACATTTTCTTCAGTAGATCTACTGAAAAGGGTCTCTGACCGAGACGGAAAAAGCAGAGTACTTTTACCTGCTTTCATTACTTACTTACTTACTATTTCGTCCAAGTGGTTCCTCATTTATTAAACTGCTGTTTATCTTTAAACTGCTGTTTATCTATCTATTGACTAATTCGTCACTTGGTCTCATGTCATAAACTCGTATTTAAGCTAACTGAATTATTATCATGTTGAACCTGAAATCATACTATGATACTATGTACAACTACTACTACTATTAGCCACTAGATATACTACTGACGTACTACTACTACTACTACTACTACTACTACTACTACTACTACTACTACTCTACTACTCTACTACTACTACTACTACTCTACTACTAACTACTACTACTACTATCTATCTACCCACTATATAATAATAATAATAATAATAATAATATAATTTCTTTATTTCTACAAATACATGTACAAGGTATACAATCCTAGCTGACATCAATGTCATACTACTATATAGAAAAGCTGCTTGTTATGCAGAGCATTTCGGGCAAATTTCGTCAATTTTGTACCAGTCGACTAACACCCAGGTACCCATTTTACTGATGTGTGAACAGGGATGAAACAAAAAAGACCCTGGTATAATGAAGCTGATAAAAACAATTGTGCTTTTTGATGTACTAAATAATGATTACTGTGATTTTATTGCATATTTTAATGTATAAATTGCTAGGATAACCCAAAAAGTCAAAGTGACTTATTTCCATTAGAATCGTAGGTCAAATCTACACAATTTTCCACCAAACTATGCCTAAAATTATTGTCTTCTTGATTCGCCCGTGCTCTCCCGGTCCGGGTCTTTTCCAGAAAGTGACCCGGCCTTGGCTCCCTGTCTTGGGAGTGTCTGAAACCTGTCTGCCATAGGAGGTACAAGTACCTCCTCATCTTCTGGGACCAACTGTCCCTAGGCCAAGCCCCATTCCCCGCCCTCACGGGGCTCGTAGGGAGAAGCTAGGCCTCCGGTTCGCAAATATTGAATAACTTCATTATTGTCCGTAAAGCCTTTCGTAGTGAAACTATATAAAGTTAATTTTACGTTCCCTGTGGAAAAAAAAATATTTTCAAAGACCATAACATTGTATTAATCACATCTGCTAGAAAAATGACAGGATGGATAATGAGAACCTTCAAAACTAGGGATACTAAGCCCATGATGACAATCTTCAGGTCGCTTGTTCTATCTAGGTTGGAATATTGCTGCACACTAATGGCACCTTTCAAGGCAGGTGAAATTGCTGACCTAGAAAATGTACAGAGAACCTTCACGGCACACATAACTGCGATAAAACACCTCAATTACTGGGAACGCTTGAAGTTCCTAAACCTGTACTCCCTAGAACGCAGGCGGGAGAGATACATGATCATATACAATGAAAAGCAGGGGTGCCACTAGCACGATAAGAGACAACACAATAAGTGTCAGGGGCCCAAGACTGTTCAACTGTCTCCCAGCATACATAAGGGGGATTACCAATAAACCGCTGACTGCCTTCAAGCAGGCATTGGACAAGCACCTAAGTCAGTACCTGACCAGCCGGGCTGTGGTTCGTACGTCGGTTTGCGTGTGGTCAACAGTAATAGTTTGGTTAATCAGGCCCTGATCCACCATGAGGCCTGGTCACAGACCGGGCCTCGGGGGCGTTGACCCCCGGAACCTTCTCCAGATATACTCCAGGAATAGAGTTTATTGTATATGTCATATATTTAGGCCTGAATGACCCTCGACCAGTAGTGAGGCTGTATATTTAATCAACCAACCAACCTAATCTCTCACAGGGACCCCAGTGGAAATATGTCACTTCGTCTGACATTTTTGGGGTTATCGTAGGTAATTTGCACATATGTTACTATATATGATAACTGTAATCACCTAAATTTGTATAACCGTACTTATGTGTCCCTGTATCTAAATACGTCTCTACATTTCAGTATCTCGATCACCCACTAGGCCCATGACGCGCTTCCCTAATTTTCATGACAACAACCCACAGGATGGGTATAGGTCGTATAACGAAGCCACTTACTTCAACGTCATCCAGGTAGTCGAGGTCATCACTGTAAGATGCCAGATACCAGGCATTTTGAGAAAACATCTGAATTTGCTTGTAAACAATGAAACAAATGGTAAAATATATTAGGAAATACTATTGTTAACCCTTTTGGGGCCTAGTTCCGAGGCCTTTTGTGCATTTCAAATGCTCCTGCACAACCGCAACCTGGAACCTACTTGGAGCGTGTTCCAGAGATCAACTCCCCGAGGCCCGGTTCATGACCGGTCCGGCAGAAAAAGGCCTGATCAACCATACTGTCACTGCTGCCCACACGTAGTCCAACGTACGAGCCACAACCCGGAGCTGGTCGTGTACGATTAACTAGCGCCGCTTCGGCTACAAAATAAAAAATCTAACCAGGTTCAGAGATGAAGAAGTGGAAGCCGGTGTCGCTTAATGAGGAGTCGGAGTGGAAGTGGACGAGAGATTCAGCTCCTGAAGTGGTGAGAGGCGCTGGTGCCTGGCTGAAACAGTACTTGCCCAGGCTGTGTCCATCCTCCTTGAGGCCGTCTCGGATCTGAAGTTAGGGGTAACTGAGGTAGGTGTTGTAACTAGTATATGGGAGTGACTGGTGTACCTGTGTGGGAGTGATTGGTGTAACTGTGGGAGTGACTGGTGTAACTGTGGGAGTGACTGGTGTAACTGTTTGAAAGTGACTGGCATAACATAGTAGACAACAACTCACTTCTAGTCACAATTAACCCACAGTTTGGAAGGGAAACTCCAGACGACGTTCCGGTCCTTCCTGGATCGTTTTGAAATCACAGATATCACTTGAAAATGATCCAGGATGAACCGAAACATAGCTCAATATTTCCTCTCCAAATTCTGGCTCAGTTATTAATTATTCCAGCAGTTCACGTCAAAATCGAGACCTTTCGTGTATTTGATCTGCAAAAGTCCCACAAAGAGCGTGGAAGGCAGCAACTCACCTCGAGGAAGTCGTAGCTACAGTTGGGGTGGTGTTCGATCTGCAGGGTTGCGAAGTGGAACTTGATTCTCTTGCCAGGCTGCACTTGCACGCTCCAGTAGCAGTCGTGGTCGGTGTGGTAGCGGCCAGGGTACCCTGGGGAGTTGATGGAGCCGTACTCCAGCCCATGAAGCTCTTCCCCACACACTGGGGAGAGAGACGAGAGGAAAAGTTAGCAAGTGCAGTGGAAGTTTATATTCACTGAGATGTGTATTTCTCTCGGTGTATATACATCGAGAGGTGTGTATCCCTCAGAGTATATACGTCATGCGTGTATCCCTCCTTGTACAAATACCCCCAGAGACATGTAGTTTTTAGAATATGTGTAACCTGTGATTTACATGTTACATGCTGTTTTCAGTAGCCTCGCGTAGTCCATAATCTAATTAAAAAATGTAGCACAGTGAGAGAAACACGGTGGAAATGAAATATATTGTTATTATAAACTCTGATTATGGGCACGAATGAACGCAGGTGGAGGAAAACAGAAAAAGAAAAAGTACGGTAGTATATGTTGACGTTATATTGACTCCTTCAGCAGACTGCTGAAGAGGACCTCAGCTTGATTCCAAGATTTTTTTTTTTTTTTGCAAATACAGTGGTAGACAGGTGAAATGAAATTCAGGCCGATTTTATATGTTCTATTATCCCTTGATAGATGTTTGAATTATATCACAAAGGTTTGCCCTTTCATCTACATAAATCTGTTTATTTTTACACATTTAAAAAAATACAGGCTATGAGCTGTTGTCTTATCTCGGGTCATTTCAAAGCTCAGCTCTGTCTAATGTATACTACCATTCCCAGGATGCGACCAATAACAGTCGGCTAACACTCAGGCATCTACTTACTGGCAGGTGATCAGGGGCAGGTAAAGTTGGTTGTGGGTGCTGATGATGGTGCCATTGTTGCCAGGCAGACGACTGCCACAATACCGTCCAATCATGTGGGAGTTGCTTCCTGGCCCATCATGGATCTAAGGGAAGCAACACAAGCTGGTGTCTCGAGTGTTATGTTACTGTAACTGAACCAAAGATAAACTTGTAGACATTACAATTTCTTAGGTTTTTTAATATCATAGTTTCCCCACTGATGGTATATGTACTATATTTTCAGCGATTAACAAAGAGCAGTTCTCACCCATTGGTTTATCAGGTTTAAAGGTCTTCTGCTACAAGAGGGTAATTAAGAATGTCCCCTGCGCACCTCCACCAGGCAAGGATACTACAGCATATATACACTGAGAGATACACACACCTCTTGTGTATACACCTTCACTCACCCATTGCTTACATTTGGACCAGAATTTTGCAATTAAAGAAGATTGTGGTATTTCAAGATCATTTATGTAAATATCAAAGATAACTGATCCGATGACTAATCTCTGAGGAACTTCCTTCGTTATTATTATTATTATTATTCAAGAACACGTTTCATCTTAAATTAAAAAATTGTTTTGAGGGCAGTTTCGTTATTTGCATTGTTAGGCAGGAATGTTTGGCTTACAAGGGAAGGAGTTCTGGCTAAATCAACTGCCAACACTCACAATCTGGTCTAACAACTCGTTATTATGTCCACGTTCCTGACTTACACATCAAACATTTTCTTACCTAAGAACAACATTTCGACCTGAAATATTAAGCAACATACCCACACAATGATGCCACTTGGAGGTTTATTCCACCTAACTTGTGCATTCTCATATCTTACCCAAACCTGAATCTCCTCCTTCAAATAGAATTTTAATTATTATTATTACACACAAAGAACGATGATTTTTTTGGGGGAGGGGGGGCAAGATTTATAATGTGATCCAATTCCAGTGGTGAAATAGTTCTAAGGGAAGAAAATATTCAACAAGTTCCAAGGAAAAAAATCTCTGGATTTCTCTCTGATGTTTACTCTCTTCTACAAGACTGAGAATCCAGAGTCACACACACACACACACACACACACACACACACACACACACACACAAACACACACACACACACACAAACACACACACACACACACACACACACACAGAAACAGAGAGAGACAGAATCCTCCAAGAGAAACCACGATTGAAGGAAACGGAAGAATACAGGAGGGTGTTCCTAGACCGGGACAGAACAAAAACAGAACGACAGCAGCTGAGGGAGAGGACACAAAGGCGAAAGGAGCGAGGAGGAGGGACAAGGACAGAATCAGTAGAGGACAACCAGAGCAGGGCGGAGCAACAAGAACAAGCACACACAGAACCATCCCAAACACCCAACAACCAAGCACACTATCCCAACACAAACTACAACCAACAATCTCAGCCCCCACCCAACACTCCACTATAGAATCCCACAGTACACCACCAGGTCCCCCACCCTCACAGACCCCCCAAAACACAGTAGTAGAGAGGAAACTGAAGGTATGGTACACCAATGCTGATGGAATAACAAATAAGTGGGAGGAGTGGCACGAAAGAGTCAAAGAGGCATCACCGGACATAATAGCTCTCACAGAAACCAAGCTCACAGGTATGATAACAGATGCCATCTTTCCAATGGGATACCAGATCCTGAGGAAAGACAGAGGGAACAGAGGGGGTGGAGGAGTGGCACTGCTGATCAAAAACCGATGGGATTTTGACGAGATGGAGAGAGGAGACGGAGGAGAAGCTGGGGATTACATAGTAGGGATGCTACAGTCTGGAGGTCCCAAGGTGGTAATTGCAGTGATGTATAACCCACCACAGAACAGCAGGAGGCCAAGGCAAGAGTATGATGAGAGTAACAGAGCGATGATTGACACTCTGGCAGAAGTGGCCAGAAGGGCTCGCGCGAGCAGGCGAAGCTACTGATCATGGGTGACTTCAACCATAAGGAAATTGATTGGGAGAACTTGGAGCCACATGGGGGCCAAGAAACGTGGAGGGCTAAGATGCTGGAGGTGGTACTGGAAAATCTCATGTACCAACACGTAAGGGACACTACCAGAGAGAGAGAAATGACGAACCAGCGAGACTGGACCTAGTATTCACCCTGAGTAGTGCAGATATTGAGGACATCACACATGAAAGCCCCTTGGGGCCAGTGATCATATGGTTCTAAGTTTCGAATACATAGTAGAGTTACAAGTGGAGGGGAAGCAGGAAGGGCTGCACAAATGAAGCCAAACTACAAGAAAGGTGACTATGTGGGCATGAGGAACTTCCTGCACAGAGTTCAGTGGGACAGAGAGATGGCAGGGAAGTCAGTAGACGAGATGATGGAATATATGACAACAATTTGCAAGGAAGCTGAGGAGAGGTTTATACCCAAGGGTAACAGGAGAAGCGAAAAAGACAGGATGAGCCCATGGTTCACCCAAAGGTGCAGGAAGCCAAAACCAAGTGTGCAAGGGAATGGAAGAGGTACAGAAGGCAAAGAACCCCGGAGAATAAGGAGAGCAGTCGTAGAGCCAGAAATGAATATGCACAGATCAGAAGGGAGGCCCAAAGACAGTACGAGAATGACATAGCAGCGAAAGCCAAATCTGACCCAAAGCTGCTGTACAGCCACATCAGGAGGAGAACAACAGTCAAGGACCAGGTGATCAGGCTGAGGAAGGTAGGAGGGAGGTCACAAGAAATGACCGGGAAGTGTGTGAGGAGCTCAACATGAGATTCAAAGAGGTGTTCACAGAGGAGATAGAAGGGCCTCCAGAAAGGAGGAGAGGTAGGGTACACCATCAAGTGCTGGACACAATACACACAAATGAGGAGGAAGTGAAGAGGCTACTAAGCGAGCTAGATACTTCAAAGGCGATGGGGCCAGATAACATCTCTCCATGGGTCCTGAGAGAGGGAGCAGAGGAGCTATGTGTACCCCTAACAACGATCTTCAACACATCTATCGAAACAGGGCAACTACCTGAGGTTTGGAAGACAGCAAATGTAGTTCCAATTTTTAAAAAAGGAGACAGGAACGTAGCACTAAACTACAGACCAGTGTCACTGACATGTATTGTATGCAAGGTCATGGAGAAGATAGTCAGGAGAAGGGTGGTTGAGCACCTAGAAAGGAATGAGCTTATCAACGACGGCCAACACGGTTTCAGGGACGGGAAATCCTGTGTCACAAACCTACTGGAGTTCTACGACAGGGTGACAGCGATAAGGCAAGAGAGAGAGGGTGGGTAGATTGCATATTCTTGGATTGTAAGAAGGCGTTTGACACAGTTCCACACAAGAGATTAGTGCAGAAGCTGGAGGACCAGGCAGGGGTAACAGGGAAGGCACTACATTGGATCAGGGAATACCTGTCAGGAGACAGCAGCGAGTCATGGTACGTGGCGAGGTGTCAGAGTGGGCGCCGGTGACGAGCGGGGTTCCACAGGGGTCAGTCCTGGGACCAGTGCTGTTTCTGGTATTTGTGAACGACATGACGGAAGGAATAGACTCCGAAGTGTCCCTGTTTGCAGATGATGTGAAGTTGATGAGAAGAATTCAATCGGACGAGGACCAGGCAGAACTACAAAGGGATCTGGACAGCCTGCAAGCCTGGTCCAGCAACTGGCTCCTGGAGTTCAACCCCACCAAGTGCAAAGTCATGAAGATTGGGGAAGGGCAAAGAAGACCGCAGACGGAGTACAGCCTAGGGGGCCAGAGACTGCAAACCTCAATCAAGGAAAAGATCTTGGGGTGAGTATAACACCAGACACATCTCCTGAGGCGCACATCAACCAAATAACTGCTGCAGCATATGGGCGCCTAGCAAACCTAAGAACAGCATTCCGACATCTTAATAAAGAATCGTTCAGGACCCTGTACACTGTGTACGTTAGGCCCATATTGGAGTATGCAGCACCAGTTTGGAACCCACACCTAGCCAAGCATGTGAAGAAGCTCGAGAAAGTGCAAAGGTTTGCAACAAGACTAGTCCCGGAGCTAAGGGGTATGTCCTACGAGGGGAGGTTAAGGGAAATGGACCTGACGACACTGGAGGACAGGAGAGATAGGGGAGACATGATAACAACATATAAGATACTGAGAGGAATTGACAAAGTGGACAGAGACAGAATGTTCCAGAGATGGGACACAACAACAAGGGACACAGATGGAAGTTGAAGACTCAGATGAATCACAGAGATGTTAGAAGTATTTCTTCAGTCACAGAGTTGTCGGGAAGTGGAATAGTTTAGGAAGCGATGTAGTGGAGGCAGGCTCTATACATAGCTTTAAGCAGAGGTATGATAAAGCTTATGGCGCAGGGAGAGCGACCCAGTAGCGGCCAGTGAAGAGGCGGGGCCAGGAGCTTTGACTCGACCCCTGCAACCACAACTAGGTGAGTACAACTAGGTGAGTACACACACACACATATATATATATATATATATATATATATATATATATATAATCTCGAGAGAGAGAGATAGACAGGGTACCTCTTGGGCTTGTGCAATATTTATTTAATTTTTCTCAGTGTAGGAACCATAGGGTAGCGTCAGCAGTGTCAACATGGAGGATAGCATCAGCAGTGTCAATGTGGAGGGTAGCGTCAGCAGTGTCAACGTGGAGGGTAGCGTCAGCAGTGTCAACGTGGAGGGTAGCGTCAGCAGTGTCAACGTGGAGGGTAGCGTCAGCAGTGTCAACGTGGAGGGTAGCGTCAGCAGTGTCAACGTGGAGGGTAGCGTCAGCAGTGTCAACGTGGAGGATAGCGTCAGCAGTGTCAACGTGGAGGGTAGCGTCAGCAGTGTCAATGTGGACGGTAGCGTCAGCAGTGTCAACGTGGAGGGTAGCGTCAGCAGTGTCAATGTGGAGGGTAGCGTCAGCAGTGTCAACGTGGAGGGTAGCATCAGCAGTGTCAAAGTGGAGGGTAGCGTCAGCAGTGTCAACGTGGAGGGTAGCGTCAGCAGTGTCAACGTGGAGGGTAGCGTCAGCAGTGTCAACGTGGAGGGTAGCGTCAGCAGTGTCAACGTGGAGGGTAGCGTCAGCAGTGTCAACGTGGAGGGTAGCGTCAGCAGTGTCAACGTGGAGGGTAGCGTCAGCAGTGTCAACGTGGAGGGTAGCGTCAGCAGTGTCAACGTGGAGGGTAGCGTCAGCAGTGTCAATGTGGACGGTAGCGTTAGCAGTGTCAACGTGGAGGGTAGCGTCAGCAGTGTCAACGTGGAGGGTAGCGTCAACAGTGTCAACGTGGAGGGTAGCGTCTGCAGTGTCAAAGTGGAGGGTAGCGTGAGCATTGTGAACGTGGAGGGTAGCGTCAGCAGTGTCAACGTGGAGGGTAGACTCAGCAGTGTCAACGTGGAGGGTAGCGTCAGCAGTGCCAATGTGGAGGGTAGCGTCAGCAGTGTCAATGTGGAGGGTAGCATCAGCAGTGTCAAAGTGGAGGGTAGCGTCAGCAGTGTCAACGTGGAGGGTAGCGTCAGCAGCGTCAACGTGGAGGGTAGCGTCAGCAGTGTCAACGTGGAGGGTAGCGTCAGCAGTGTCAACGTGGAGGGTAGCGTCAGCAGTGTCAACGTGGAGGGTAGCGTCAGCAGTGTCAACGTGGAGGGTAACGTCAGCAGTGTCAACGTGGAGGGTAGCGTCAGCAGTGTCAACGTGGAGGGTAGCGTCAGCAGTGTCAACGTGAAGGGTAGCGTCAGCAGTGTCAACGTGGAGGGTAGCGTCAGCAGTGTCAATGTGGACGGTAGCGTTAGCAGTGTCAACGTGGAGGGTAGCGTCAGCAGTGTCAACGTGGAGGGTAGCGTCAACAGTGTCAACGTGGAGGGTAGCATCAGCAGTGTCAACGTGGAGGGTAGCGTCAGCAGTGTCAACGTGGATGGTAGCGTCAGCAGTGTCAACGTGGAGGGTAGCGTCAGCAGTGTCAACGTGGAGGGTAGCGTCAGCAGTGTCAACGTGGAGGGTAGCGTCAGCAGTGTCAACGTGGAGGGTAGCATCAGCAGTGTCAACGTGGAGGGTAGCGTCAGCAGTGTCAACGTGGATGGTAGCGTCAGCAGTGTCAACGTGGAGGGTAGCGTCAGCAGTGTCAACGTGGAGGGTAGCGTCAGCAGTGTCAACGTGGAGGGTAGCGTCAGCAGTGTCAACGTGGAGGGTAGCGTCAGCAGTGTCAACGTGGAGGGTAGCGTCAGCAGTGTCAACGTGGAGGGTAGCGTCAGCAGTGTCATCGTGGAGGGTAGCATCAGCAGTGTCAATGTGGAGGGTGGTAGTGTCAGCAGTGCCAACGTGGAGGAACATGCTATGGTTCGGGATTGTGTCAGCAGCAACACCTGTTCCCTTCAAACACATGTTGATGGCACTTGCACACCTGCTCGCCTCACCATATCACCAGCTCACTGTAACTACTGTATGACCTCATTATTTACACCTATTGTGACGTTGATCTTCCTGTATTTACAGAGGGAAACCATGGTATGTGTCCGTGTTCATGTGTGCGTGAGTATGTGTCTTCTCGTGTGTCTCTTTCTCTCATGTGTTAACGAAGAACTGGTCAAGTAGTTGAAATGTGATTAAAAATAAAGAAACTAATTTATTTTACCCTATATATATATATATATATATATATATATATATATATATATATATATATATATATATATATATATATATATATATATATATATGTCGTGGGAATAGGCAAAACTGGTCAATTAGTAAGAACTCAATTAAAATTAAGTCGTTTCTAAAAAAAATTCTTATACGTTTAAAGGTATATTTGTTTTTATTTATGTTAATGTAAGAAATATTAATTTTGTATCAAAAGAACCTTAGAAAACTTACCTAACCTTATTATAACAAGCGCAATTTAATTTCGCCTAATCCAACTGCCTTCACTGAATACTTCATCAGAGCACTACAAGAGCAAACAATTTCTGCAATAAATGTTTACCAGGTGAATGGTATATTACAAGCTGTACCTCTGTTGCTCTTAGCTATTGCTGCGTTTCTAAACGACATCCTGGGCTAAATTGCCAAGGATTAAATACATTCATTTTTTTCCCTTGTAATTTATTTGTTAACGAACCTGTGGATACAGATACAGACTTACAAAATAGATGCACACACACACACACACACACACTGAGAAACACACACACACACACACACACACTGAGAAACACACACACACTCCCACACACACACACACACACACACTCACACACAAGTCATGAAGCACATAGCCAAGCACATAGTAAAGCACATAGCCAAGCACATAGCCAACACATAGCCAAGCACATAGCCAAGCACATAGCCAAGCACATAGGGAAATAAGAGGAAGTGCAAAAGTTTGAAACAAGACTAGTCCCGACCAGTCTTTCAGTGACGACAGTGGAGGACAGGAGAGATAGGGAGGATATGATAACGACATATAAAATACTGAGGGGAATCGACAAGGTGGACAGAGACAGGATGTTCCAGAGATGGGACACAACAACAAGAGGTCACAATTGGAAGTTGAAGACTTAGATGAATCACAGGAATGTTAGGAAGTATTTCTTCAGTCACAGAGTTGTCAAGAAGTGAAACAGTCTGGGATGTGATGTTGAGGAGGCAGAATCCATATATAGCTTTAAGAAGAGGCATGATAAAGCTCATGGAGCAGAAAGAGGGACCTAGAAGCAACTTGTGAAGAGGCTGGGCCCGGAGCTGTAACCAAACCCCTGCAACCACAAGTAGGTGAGTACAAACACACACACACGCACGCTCACATATACAACAGGCCTAGTGTCTAATCGACATGTGCCTAGGACATTTTAAAATGGTAACTATCTAACTAACACACAGAAAATGTGAAGTTAATGAGGAGAATTAAATCAGTTGAGGATCAGGTAGGACTACAAAGAGACCTGGACAGGCTACAAGCCTGGTCCAGTAAATGGCTCCTTGAATTTAACCCCGCCAAATGCAAAGTCATGAAGATCGGGGAAGGGCAAAGAAGACCTCAGACAGAGTATAGGCTAGGTGGCCAAAGACTGCAAACCTCGCTCAAGGAGAAAGATCTTGGGGTGAGTATAATACCGAGCACATCTCCGGAAGCACACATCAACCAATTAACTGCTGCAGCATATGGGCGCCTGGCAAACCTGAGAATAGTGTTCCGATACCTCAGTAAGGAATCGTTCAAGACTGTACACCGTGTACGTCAGGCCCATGCTGGAGATTGTAACACCAGTTTGGAACCCACACCTGGTCAAGCACGTCAAGAAATTAGAGAAAGTGCAAAGGTTTGCAACAAGACTAGTTCCAGAACTAAGGGGAATGTCCTACGAAGTAAGGTTAATTAAGGGAAATCGGCCTGACGACACTGGAGGACAGGAGGGTTAGGGAGACATGATAACGACATACAAAATACTGCGAGAAATAGATAAGGTGGACAGAGACAGGATGTTCCAGAGATGGGACACAGAAACAAGGGGTCACAATAGGAAGTTGAAGACTCAGATGAGTCAAAGGGATGTTAGGAAGTATTTCTTCAGTCATAGAGTTGTCAGGAAGTGGAATAGTCTGGCAAGTGATGTAGTGGAGGCAGGAACCATACATAGCTTTAAGACGAGGTATGATAAAGCTCATGGAGCAGGGAGAGAGAGGACCTAGTAGCGGTTAGTGAAGAGGCGGGACCAGGAGCTGAGTATCGACCCTTGCAACCACAAATAGGTGAGTACAAATAGGTGAGTACACACACACATTGAAGAGTGACCTAGTAGCGGCCAGTGAAGAGACGTGGCCCAGGAGCTGTGAATCGACCCCTGCAACCACAACTAGGTGAGTACATACACACCTCAAAATTATAGATGACGTAACAAAATACTAAAAGTGTCAGACAATGAAAAAATCTAATAGTCGTCATTAAAAAAAAAAAAAAAAGACATACTCACATATAAGCGGTACTCTGAAAAAAATATAAAATATCCATTGAAAACATGGACGGAGAAATGGTATAAAGAAACCGTTGAAAACATATTTTCTCCAAAATTGATTGACGTACGCCTCTGTATCTAACCCGAACACAAGAAGTAAACAAAAAACAATAACAAATCATTAATAACACTTTAGAAGCAATTTCTGCTACTCTGGAAATAAACAAAGACACCTAGAAAATCCAATCATCGATTACACAATGGATCAAGCAGCCTGTAGCGTCGAGTTACGAAAACTAAGCAGGTAATTAGGAAAATAAAAAAGGGAAAGTCAGAAATTAGGAAAATCCCACGAGAATTTTCCTTCCCACCTGGACAGAGAGACGACCAGGTAGTAAGTAATACAACAGTAAGAGAAAAAAATGAACTCGATCGAAAGAAAATGTCAAGAAAAACTATATTGTGTTACTATTACAAGGAAAAACGCAGAGGTGCCTTAATTTACACCCTTCAACCCTGTTTATAATTGATGTTTAGCTAAGAAATCAAAATGGAATTTCCGACAACGTGATCCTTACGACTACTGTTTAGCGCGTCTTACCTGCCATATATATTTTTTTTTAGAATTAGCTAATGACTTGGGGCATGTAATGACAATGGCAATTACGTATAATGTTGAAGGGGGTCTCTGCATGAGAAGGACTTCTGTGGGTCACTATACCAGTGGCCTCTGAGAGGGACTTCTGTGGGTCACTATACCAGTGGCCTCTGAGAGGGACTTTCATAGTGAGAAAAAAATAGCGAATCAAAAAAGATTTTGAATACGTATACCTTAATAAAAAAATGAAACTAAGATGAACTCTGTGTATGTCTTCACGGTGTATGTCTTCACGGTGTATGTCTTCACGGTGTATGTCTTCACGGTGTATGTCTTCACGGTGCATGTCTTCACGGTGTATGTCTTCACGGTGTATGTCTTCACGGTCAGTCTTCACGGTGTGTCTTCACGGTGTATGTCTTCACGGTGCATGTCTTCACGGTGTCATGTCTTCACGGTGTATGTCTTCACGGTGTATGTCTTCACGGTGTATGTCTTCACAGGTGTATGTCTTCACGGTGTATGTCTTCGTAGTCCAGTGTATGTCTTCACAGTGTATGTCTTCACGGTGTATGTCTTCACGGTGTATGTCTTCACGGTGTATGTCTTCACAGTGCATGTTGTGTCTTCACGGTGTATGTCTTCACGGTGTATGTCTTCACGGTGTATGTCTTCACGGTGATGTCTTCACGTGTATGTCTTCACGTGTGTCTTCACGGTGTATGTCTCACGGTGATGTCTTCACGGAGTGTATGTCTTCACGGTGTATGTCTTCACGGTGTATGTCTTCACGGTGTATGTCTTCACGGTGTATGTCTTCACGGTGTATGTCTTCACGGTGTATGTCTTCACGGTGTATGTCTTCACGGTGTATGTCTTCACGGTGTATGTCTTCACGGTGTATGTCTTCACGGTGTATGTCTTCACGGTGCATGTCTTCACGGTGTATGTCTTCACGGTGTATGTCTTCACGGTGTATGTCTTCACGGTGTATGTCTTCACAGTGCATGTCTTCACGGTGTATGTCTTCACAGTGTATGTCTTCACAGTGTATGTCTTCACGGTGTATGTCTTCACGGTGTATGTCTTCACGGTGTATGTCTTCACAGTGCATGTCTTCACGGTGTATGTCTTCACGGTGCATGTCTTCACGTGTATGTTCACGGTGTATGTCTTCACGGTGTATGTCTTCACGGTGTATGTCTTCACGGTGTATGTCTTCACGGTGCATGTCTTCACGGTGTATGTCTTCACGGTGTATGTCTTCACGGTGTATGTCTTCACGGTGTATGTCTTCACGGTGTATGTCTTCACGGTGTATGTCTTCACGGTGTATGTCTTCACGGTGTATGTCTTCACGGTGATGTCTTCACGGTGTATGTCTTCACGGTGTATGTCTTCACGGTGATGTCTTCACGGTGTATGTCTTCACGGTGCATGTCTTCACAGTGTATGTCTTCACGGTGTATGTCTTCACGGTGCATGTCTTCACGGTGTATGTCTTCACGGTGATGTCTTCACGGTGTATGTCTTCACAGTGTATGTCTTCACATGGTGATGTCTTCACGGTGCATGTCTTCACGGTGTATGTCTTCACGGTGTATGTCTTCACGGTGTATGTCTTCACGGTGTATGTCTTCACGGTGCATGTCTTCACGGTGTATGTCTTCACGGTGTATGTCTTCACGGTGTATGTCTTCACGGTGTATGTCTTCACGGTGCATGTCTTCACGGTGTATGTCTTCACGGTGTATGTCTTCACGGTGTATGTCTTCACGGTGTATGTCTTCACGGTGTATGTCTTCACGGTGTATGTCACGTGCTCACGGTGTATGTCTTCACGGTGTATGTCTTCACGGTGATGTCTTCACGGTGTATGTCTTCACGGTGTATGTCTTCACGGTGCATGTCTTCACGGTGTATGTCTTCACGGTGTATGTCTTCACGGTGTATGTCTTCACGGTGTATGTCTTCACGGTGTATGTCTTCACGGTGCATGTCTTCACGGTGTATGTCTTCACGGTGCTAGGTCTTCACGGTGCATGTCTTCACGGTGTATGTCTTCACGGTGTATGTCTTCACGGTGTATGTCTTCACGGTGATGTCTTCACGGTGATGTCTTCACGGATGCATGTCTTCACGGTGTATGTCTATCTTCACGGTGTATGTCTTCCTACATCATAAATGTCTTGCATCCACGTTGTTTCACTTTTGTTTGAGCAAAATTATGATAGTTTTTTTAAGGAATGAAGAAGGGAAAGGGGGAGAGGGACGGATGGAGGGTAGGAGGGAAAAGGAAGAGGAAGGGATGGCTGGAGGGTGGGAGGTGAGGGAGGGAGAGACGATGATAAATAAAAGAAGTGAAGGAGGATTGTCACACACAAGTCACTTGACCCTAGCACTCGGAGGAGGCACTGCCACGCCCTCAGTGTAGGCACCTCCAGGCACTCAGAGGAGCCCTATCAGGCACTCAGGAAGCACTACCAGGCACTCAACATAGGCACTACCAGTTCAAAGCCCTCCCAACAGTGCCACACAAACACAAAATGCTTCTCAGGTCTGTGTCCTAAAACGTATGTAAACTAATATTTTTCAGAGAATATTCGTGTGATGGCAATATTTTCTTAAGATCAGTACAGAATGAATAAGTCACGATACACTGGATGGAACAATTCGCAACTAACCCACAGAGTGGAAATGGACGCTAGGCGAGGTTTCGGTACGTCTGATGTCCATTTCCAGTGTGTGAGTTGTTTGTCAATCAGTGTACGAGTTGTACTCACCGAATTGTGTTTGCTAGGGCCTATTCTCAGATTTTTAGCCCCACCTTCTAACTAACAATCAACTGACTTGTCAGTTCCCCGTATATTTGGATCTATTATATCGATTCTTCTAGAGACATGTTTCATTTCATTCTATTTTTTTCACCCAATTTTCTTAACTGTCATTAGTTTCAATTTCGGTTGCCTGTTAGAAATTTTAAACTTTCTTTTAATCTCATAATTTTTTCTGTAAATACACTAAAATCTCACTTGGACAAAGACACAAAGCGTAAACACTACGTTACTTTACTGGAAACATTTCGGTGCTGGGACCGTGGACCGAAATGTTTACAATAATATATTACAGTGTTTCTATTTTGTACCTTTCTTCAGCTATTCGTCAGTATTACATACTATTTTTAACTTAATTCTTCATTGGGCAATGTTTTATCCTAAGTATGGATTCTCAAACAAAGGATAAATTCAAGAAACATGTAGGCAGAGATATCATCTGATAGAGAATTCAATGAAGTAGGAAAAAGGGATGAGAAAAATGGGTCAGGTTTCTGGATCGTTAATGAGATAACTGTCCTTGAATGTGGAAACACTTGCACAGGGGTTTCATTCATCTTCTTGAAGGTTTTCCAAGGTCGGTTCGTACAAATTGATAAGTGCTTAGGGGTGTCCTGTTCTGTAGGCACCTTAATTTTTTTTTCAAGAGAATCTTGCGTGGTGATGACCACTGCTGCTAGGCATTTCCTACCGATTTTGTCCTGTTTGATAAATCTGGTATACTTCCATAACAATAAGTTATGAATGATTATCTCAGTGGACGACACAAACATTTTTATGTTGTAGGGTTCTTTAAGCGTGTTGCTCTCGTAACCTGGTGTTGATGCTACGTAATATTTCTCATATGTATTTTTTGTCGGGTCCTGCAAAGGGAATTCCACTGGTGTGTTGTGTTTTCCGAGTCCTGTTCTGGTTGTGCCTCTAGGGGCTTTGGATGTGCGTGCCTTTGTGACTGTGAATACCTCGGGGTCTACGTCGACTGTTTTGAGTAAGAAAGATGTGACTTCTTCACGTTTTCCTTAAGTGAGGAAATTACTTTCCGGGGCCCAGTGTCTAACGTTCTGGAGAAAGTGTGAAGGGAATTTTAATGTGGAGATTTCATTAATAATAGCACATTCGTCCTCGAGAACATAAGACCATGAGAATGAAGGAACACTGCAATCAGTCTACCAGTCAATGCTAGGAAGTTCTTTCTTTGGTCCAATTCTTCTGGTTCATATATTACCCTGACTTATTGCTCATATATTACCCTGACTTATGGCTCATATATTACCCTGACTTATGGCTCATATATTACTCTAACTTATGGCTCATTTATTACTCTAACTTATGGCTCATATATTACTCTAACTTACTTTTAAAAGTATTCAAGGCTTTGGTTTCAATGACTATACTTGCTAGATTTTCTGGAGTTATGAATAAAAGGCTTCAAATTCTGTTGACTCTCAGGAAGAAGCAATGTGTGTTTTTGAACTGGGAAAACATATACACAATATAATTTTTATTGTTTTGCTACTGAGAGAGCGAAACGTTGCCTAACTGAACGCTTTTACACATATCTGTCGACGATATGCCTCTAAAAAATAGACATTTCATATTTATTATTACCTAAAAAATTGAAATTTAATAGTTCTTCAGTGTCCAAAATTAATTTTATTTGAAACATAAAAAAACAGCTTTATGAGGGAGAGAGAGAGAGAGTGAGAGAGTGAGAGAGAGAGAGAGAGAGAGAGAGAGAGAGAGAGAGAGAGAGAGAGAGAGAGAGAGAGAGAGAGAGAGAGAGAGAGAGAGAGAGAAAGAGAGAGAGAGTATTTGCAAGCACATTGCACTTTTTTGTCTAAGGAGCACTTGGGAATCGATCTGGTGTCTTCCCAGACGCGATTCACTCTCAGCGTTACCACAAAGTCAAAAACTCCTAAACCCATATTTACTCTCATAAAACTGGAATCACATTCTAAGCTGTGTTCGTGTTTTGTACAAGAACGACTCCTGATGCGAACGTGTTCTTCACAGGTTGATACTTGCAGCGACAGTGCTGGTGGCAGTGACCGCCTTCCCTACCCTAGGCAGAGAGAATCCACCTAGTCACAAAAGCAAGGAATTCGCATTTCTAGATATGCAGGTAAGCTTCTGTCTTGTGTTCCACCAACAAAACTCAATATAACACCAGTTTCAAAATTTTTTAGACTTTTCACTGAGATTAATCTCACACATAAAATAATATGAAAGCAAGATACTGAAGATACTACTACTATTAGTGCTGCTGCTACTCTTATTAGCAGCAGCAGCAGAGTAGTAGTAGTATCTTCAAACACTACTACTTTGTTACTATTAGCAAGTGCACAACACATACAGTGCACAATACACACACTGCAGAACACACACACTGCACAACACACACACTGCACAACACACACACTATATAACTACCAGTTTCCATAGATGGTTCTCCACCCTTAATAGGGGTATACCAAGTCTATACAGAATCTTCACACATAAACATCATAATTAAGGTAAAATAAGTCCCCTGGGCCCATTGTTTTCAAGGATACTCGAAGAACGCAAAATAGATCTTGGTGAGAAATTATCAATATATCACTCATAAAAGCTTATAAAGAACTTAGTAATCATGAAAATTCCTATCTCACTAAGGATGAGAAGTCAAATGAAAGCCATTTTAAATAAAGTGACTGACTACCTTGATAGATGAATCTTACTCAGCAATAATGAGATATATAAACTGCAAAGAATCCACTTGAACAGGTTAATAGTCAATTCAGTAAACAGCTCAATGAATTATAGAAAGGCCATGATGAGCTGGTTAAACGACTATCAGCTAGGTCAACTTTATAGCCTTATCTGTATGGATTAATTAAGGTACACAAGCTAGGGAATTCTGATCGCCCAGTCATAAGTTTGGCTGGCTCTGCTGCATTTAATTTTTTTCTAAATGGTTAGTCACACTCCTCTCCCCATTGGTAGGAATTGATTCTGATGCTCATATTGGGAATAGCGTTCACATTCTGTTTACCAAAGTTCTTATCCCTGATCTGCAAACATTAATGGATGAAGCTTTGGACAACTTCATAACGCCATTCCCTAAGAATATTATCAGACTGATAAAACTATGTTCTCTGGATTGTAAATTCGACATTGTAGAAAAAATATTATTCTCAAAAATATGGTATGGCATTGGGAAACCCACTCTTCGCTGTGTTAAATATCCTATGCATCTAGTTCAGTGAGACCAGTTTGCTTAAAGATATTCTTCCCAGTAAAGCCAAGTGCCTTTAGGTGTGTCGATGATTGTTTTGCCTGCGGCTGAAAGATCAAAGTCTGGATGATTTTCTACCAAGACTAAACCCCCTGGCCCCCTCCACTAACTTCACAGTTGAACTAGGAATAAGTAATAAGCTCACAGTTTTTACATGATTTAGTGCACTGAGTGAATAGGGTCTTAAATTCTCAGTACACAGGAAAACCACTAATGTCTCTTCATATATCCACTGTAACTCCAATCATGAATACTGTTTGTCTCAGTGTTCTTGAGCGCCTTGCATATTTACATCCCAGAGTTGGTGGATAAAGAAATAGGTAATGCTTTTGATATTGCCACAAAACTAGGATACCCACTTCCCCAGGATTTCGTTGAGAAGGCCATAGTTGCAGCAAAGAAAATATTGCACAGAATTGTACCTAGGGAACTTGTGCTACCCTGCAATAAGAACTTGATTGGTCTTCCTGATTAAGTTGAAACGGCTTAATGCTAATGTACTTTTGAGAATGTGTATGTGTGTTAGTTAGTCAGTTACCAGTTACCAAAGGCAATTTTCAATAGACACTTGGGCTTTATTTTTTTTTGTACTGTGTGGTATGTGTGTGTGTGTGTGTGTGTGTGTGTGTGTGTGTGTGTGCCAGTGTCAATGCTTCAAAGTAATATATGGATCTCTCCATCAGGTCGGAGAGAAGGGTGATGGGGCATCCCATCCACACGTCCTGTGGCAGCGAGACGCTAAGTACCACGAGTGGTACCCTGGTGCCCAAACCAGCCTGGGCAGCGAGTGGGAGCCAGAATACCCAGTAAGTCTGGGTGTCGCAAAACGCGAAGCCGATTCAGAAGAAGAAGAAAATAAGAAAGATGAGAGGGATGGCGAGAAAGAGGACAAAGAAGACTCCGAAGACAAAGACGAGGAGAAAGACAGCAAAAAAGAAAAGGGAGACGAGAAAAAGGATGACAAAGAGAAAGAAGAAGAAGATAAAGACAAAAAGGATGATAGAATAAGGAGCACAACAGAGTTGGTAAGAGCAAAGAAGACAGTGAGTAAAGAGAGTGGACGAGCAGTTAGATCACCCGGTGAAGACGAAGACGAGGAGAAAGACAAGAAAAATGAAGAAAAGAAAGACGAGAAGAAAGAAGAAAAGAAAGACGAGAAGGAAGAAGAAAAGAAAGACGAGAAGGAAGAAGAAAAGAAAGACGAGAAGGAAGAAGAAAAGAAAGACGAGAAGGAAGAAGAAAAGAAAGACGAGAAGGGAGAAGAAAAGAAAGACGAAAAGGAAGAAGACAAGGAGGAAAAAGATGAAGAGGAAGAGGAGGACAAAACATCAGACAAAAAGAGAAGTACAGCAACGCTGGTAAAAGAAACGAAAGTAGTGAGTAAAGAAAGTGGACGAACAGTCAGGTCACCCGGTGAAGACGAAGACGAGGAGAAAGACAAGAAAAATGAAGAAAAGAAAGACGAGAAGAAAGACGACAAGGAGAAAAAAGATGAAGAGGAGGACAAGAAGTCTGATAAAAAGAGAAGCACAGCAACGCTGGTGAAAGGAGGCAAGGCGGTGAACAGAGAAAGCGGACGAGCTGTCAGGTCACCCGGAGAAGAAGAGGAAGAAGAAGAAGAAGAAGAAGAAGAAGGAACCTCCGAGGAGAAGCCAGCAAAGAAAGAGAAAAAGGGAAAGTCGCTGGATAAAGACGAAGATAAGAGTGAAGAGGCAAGTGAGGCCGATAGAGAGGCCAGGTCACCGGGCGAAGAAGAGGAAAAGGCAAAATCGAAGGAAGGGGAGGAGGAGAGCAGCGAGGAGAAAAAGGAATCAGAGGAGGGCGACGAAGACGGCGACACAGAGAAAAAGGCAAAGAAAGTATCTAGGTCGACAAGCAAAGACGATGCAGAGAAGGAAGAAGACAATGAAAAGAGCAAAGATGAAGATGAAGACAGTGATAAAAAGGGCGAAGAAGAAGAAAAAGGAGAGGATGAAAAGAAGTCCAAGAAAAATAAGTAAATCAAGTAGGTATGTAGAGAGAGAGAGAAAAAAAAAAGCTAGCACATTTAACACAATGAGAATGTTTCTAGTCATAAGTCGACCATCATCTTTTCCCTCAACTTTTGACCAAGTAATAAATTTCGTTTTATAAGAACGATATAAAAAAAATAATAAAAAAAGGGAAGAATACTAGTAAATATTACGGTATAACAATTTTTCTTGTTACAAAATAAAAAAAGGCACAAAAATACCGTGACTGGAACAATGCACAAATAACCCGCACAGTCACAAGTCGGACGTTTCACTCCGACTTGTGACTGTTTAATGGTCCAACACGGACCGAAACGTCGTCCTAAGTTTCACTCTTCTACGTGCGAGTTATTCGCGTAATGTTTTCTTATTGTTGTTGGGTTGAAAGGTTACAAAATCCGGAGAGCCGTATGAAACCTAACTGTCCAATCTCACAACTCTTTATGGAAAAAATAATTATATTAAATTTTTAGAATATATGTTACTATTAATAATAATTATGAATAACGTATTTAATATTCTTTATGCCGAAAAAAAAATGAACAGACGACAAAACTTCAGCTGTTGTTGTTGGGTTTATAAGGGCCAATGACAGCATAAGCCGTATCGAGCCCAACAAAACTTCAGTTGAGGAATCTTGGTATTTGAGCTCTGATTGTGGTATGTACTGGTACCATACAGGTATTTCACTAATTATTGTGATCATGGCTGTTAATTATATGTATGAGTGTAAAGCTGGTGGTCTGTGCACTTGTGTTTGGATGGTGATCTGTACACTTGTGTATGGCTGGTGATCTGTGCACTTGTGTTTGGATGGTGATCTGTACACTTGTGTATGGCTGGTGATCTGTGCACTTGTGTTTGGATGGTGATCTGTGCACTTATGTATGGCTGGTGATCTATACACTTGTGTTTGGATGGTGATCTGTGCACTTGTGTATGGCTGGTGATCTGTACACTTGTGTATGGCTGGTGATCTCTACACTTGTGTATGGCTGGTGATCTGTGCACTTGTGTATGGCTGGTGATCTGTGCACTTGTGTATGGCTGGTGATCTCTACACTTGTGTATGGCTGGTGATCTGTGCACTTGTGTATGGCTGGTGATCTGTGCACTTGTGTATGGCTGGTGATCTCTACACTTGTGTATGGCTGGTGATCTGTACACTTGTGTATGGTTGGTGATCTGTGCACTTGTGTATGGCTGGTGATCTGTACACTTGTGTATGGCTGGTGATCTGTACACTTGTGTATGGCTGGTGATCTGTGCACTTGTGTATGGCTGGTGATCTGTACACTTGTGTATGGCTGGTGATCTCTACACTTGTGTATGGCTGGTGATCTGTACACTTGTGTATGGTTGGTGATCTGTGCACTTGTGTATGGCTGGTGATCTGTACACTTGTGTATGGCTGGTGATCTGTGCACTTGTGTATGGCTGGTGATCTGTATTATGAGTGTAATGTCGGTGATTCCTAGTTTCTTCTATTTAAACAAAAGTGAACAAAAGCTGGAAACACTAACATACTAGGCAACACACAGAAACAAAACGAAAAAAACCTGGTTTAAAGTATACACATCAACATGTTTTAAAGGTCGACTTATGGCTTTAAATTTAAGGCATCTTTAAATCTCCCTTAATACTTTTTATCCCACTTGCACGACACATTCCTGTTATTTTGCATAACACTAACACAAGGCAGATTTAAATGGTCGGGAATGTCTAAACGATCAATGAACTATAAGTTCGCATCATCAGAATTACGTTGGCACCATTTCCTCAACATTATTTAGGCCGTCACAATATATGGCACTACTGGAATGAACACTCCAGACTGCACTCCAAGAATTACTTTATGCTTGACTGTAGTTTATATATGATAATCTCTTAGGTATTGTATATTTCGGAATGGAAAGTCTGTTAATGTATATTTACTTGGAAGAAATCACGATACAACGCGTGATCGCAAATATGAAAAAAATACCACAGTGGAAATAGGAAATAAAAATTGAGTGCTTTCAGGTTTTATTTCGTATTTTCAGTGTAGTATTATTTCCTATATTTACATATTACGGTTAGCAAACCCACAAATGCAGCAAGATTGTGCAGTTGCAAATCTGCTCATGTCAACAAATTACAACTGGAAATGTCTGTGTTTTGAAATATATTTAGACTAAATCTTGAATTATACTTGTTATATACATCAGCGTTTTTGTTTTTAATTGCAAACCTACATTTTTGCATTTTTTTTTCAGTCTCCATTATGATCAGATTAACAGTACTGTGATCTATGGATTATCTACGATCACAGTGACTGTGAGTAACTCGCACAGCGAAACGGAATCACTAATGCAAAGTTGAAATTTCTGTTCAAAATGATTTATAAAAGTCGGAAAAGAACTAATGTGAAAGACGTAACGAGCTGACAAGTAGATAACAACGACTCGTGTAACAGCGTTAGTTTTCATTGTAATAATGCTTCGTTACTAATGAGTGAAATGTAACAGTAAATGCATACGCATTTACAGTGTTTTTCTCCATATTGGTTAACCCACCCATACACACTCAAACAAAAGCACTCACATATACATGATATTCGCAGGATAACTACATATGCTATAGTGTGGATTTTAATATAATATTATTAGTTAGGTTGAAAAACCCTATTGCGGGTCGTCGCGTGGTTAAACTAGTTAAACTACTCTTGAAGCAAGTGGACACGTAGGACGTGTCCTACAATAATAATAATAATAATAATAATAATAATAATAATAATTTACGTTACTTCGAAACCGTCATAGTTTCGGAAGTGGTAACGATAATTAATTGTAATCGTAGTTAATGCTGTACTACTAGTAGTAATAATATTACAATAAGTGCTGCTACTACCACTGCTACTATTGCGTAAGCTATTAGTACTACTGACAGCATTACCAGTAGTAGTAGTAGCAGCAACAGTAACAGTAGTAGTAGCAACAGTAATAGTAGTAGTAGCAACAGTAGTAGTAGCAGTCGAGAGTTTTATGTACAATAAAACAAAATTGTGTTTCAAATATCGAGACGATTGTTTGAGAACATCTCAGTAAGGGAGGACTTGGTAACACTAACAATAAAGAAAGCCTTGGTAACACTAACAATAAAGAAAACCTTGGTAACACTAACAATAAAACTAGAGACATCTATGTACAAAATAGTGTACCAACATAAAACAATAAACCAACATTACACTTTCGCCTACCAACCACTCTTCTTCAAATAAACATTCATTTTCCACGCATTAATCCTCCACTCTCTGTAACAGTAAACATAAATCTTATCTTATCCCTCCTTTGTCTCTATCCCCTCACTGACGCCTCAATTACATCCACGTAACCCCTCTCCTAGCAACCCCTCTGGTGGCATTCATTTCATTACCCCTCCCAACCCCAGCCTCTCCCCTCACCCTCCCTCTGTCGTGGCTCACAAGTTCCACGTTGATCCCCTTGGCCTTATTTGACCTCATTTCTTAAATGCCCCTCTGTTCTGACCTGCAATAAAAATCTCCTTTTCTGTGCAGCAATAACTACTCAATAAATTGGCATATAATTTGCACTGAAACCCATCAGCAGGAAAGTTTATCTGACATCAAAAGTTTCTAACGGGGTTGGTGACTAGGTATTGTACAACAATAGCCCCTACAGGTGTGCGTGTCAGGGCCCCTGTGCATCAATGGCAGTCACAAGAACTCATTTCTATCTCCCTGAATGCACATCGAAATTTTCATCAATTTAGAACTCACGAGAGTTTCTTTAAAATTATGAATCAACGGGAGCGTCAGTCACAGCATCAACACGGCATCAACGAGGCTGTGGCCTGGAGAACACTGGCACCCTAAATGCCACGTAGACAAGTGAGTGTTGGAGGTGGTTGTTGTTTGGGGGGGGGGACAGAGGTAATACATAAGAACAGTTGGTAGAACTCTGGCCACACATATCCTCGAGTCTTTCACACTGCTGGTGCAGCTTCCTACTCGACTATTGTCAACATGAGGTGAGTATACTAAATCTGTACTCATGTGTTTTGCGTGACGGAATGTTTCAACAGATACTTCTCTTACTACATATACTGCGTAGTAATTCCTTCGTCCACACAGTCATGTGTTTCAGATGTATCTTTCGTGGTTTAAACAATGAGCCATACAAAACTCAGTGATATCAGTCTCCTGTTACTCTCTGTCTCTCTCTCGCCAGAACACACTGTAATGTGTTTTTATTTACTAACCAGCACTCATACATCATAAAATATTTCATCTCAACTTGCTTCCATAATCTGCTCTCACCCATTCTAACCTCTCTAACTATATGCCGTTTCTTAGCCTTTACGCTAAGCCTGTTCCCTTTCCTATCAGCTAAGCCTGATAGCTAACTTTCCTCACCTCAGTTATAAAGATCACGATTTTACCATCACACAAATTTAGAAATCATTTTGGCAGATAGAGTCATCATTACACCCCCGGCCTCACAGCTATTTTTTTTTACCCTGTAATGTTTTGGCAGTAGAAACATTCCTGTCTTGTGCAACATTTAATATTGATAAGCTACTTGGGAAGGCGAAAATGAGCTCTGCATATATCGCTTCAGCAGTAGGGTCTCTGTATAAACGGGACACATGTGCAACATTAGAAAACAGATAATAAAATATTATCTTCCACCAGGGAATTTACCATTTCATAAAACTCGTAATGGGGAAAAAATACTTCCTTAATAAAGTTAAACATGTGTCTTTCATACGTATGTCTTTAGTATATACCTTGTTGACGACGGTGACCGAATGAAGACGAAATATTCAACTGTCTTTCGACCTGCATTTCAATGTCCTGTCTGAGTGACCCATGTAGTAACAAAACATCGGCAGTAATGTCACGGCTGACTGAGAGACGATCAAATCATCAATAGTACTTCATCAGTGGCTCAAGAGACTTATGATGATCCAGAGACAATTCCCCATTACAGGGTGGACAGAGAATGCAAACAAAAATTATGTAAAATTTGTGAAAGTTTTCAACTGAGAGTATTTCACGAAACTCAATTAATCTTTGCAGAATAACAGCTGAAGCTACTCTAGGGAGTCTCTGGCATTAAAGTGAGAAAAATCGCAATGAAAACAAATGTTTCTCTTGTTAAAAAAAAGGATTTTTAAATCTACCAATCGATCATGGAATTTAATACCGAGATACATGGGCAACGGTATTTAACTTCAACAAAAAAACGTTTCGTCCATGGTGGGCAAAACGTTTCCTACATAAAGATGCCTAACGATGTATACATATATCAATTACATGTGTATCTGAGTCACTGGTTACGTACAAAAAAAAATATCTATGTGACTCATCGTGTCCATAACTTATAGGACTACTGCACCAACACTGAGATGAGTGTTTGGTACTTAAGTCTTGTTCTACGTGGGACTGCTATCAACATCTCTCTCCCTCTTGCTCTCACTGATTTTCATATAAGTTCATGTTTTCTAGGGTAACTGTGGCCTTGATACTGCTCGTGGTCGTCCTGGGCTCCGCTGACGCCTTCTGGTTCTTCGGGCGGTGGAACAAGAAAACGACACGAAGTGAGAAAAGGTAGTGTGACTGAGAGAGAGAGAGAGAGAAGAGAGAGAGAGAGAGAGAGAGAGAGAGAGAGAGAGAGAGAGAGGAGAGAGAGAGAGAGAGAGAGAGAGAGAGAGAGAGAGAGAGAGAGGAAATGTTATTTATTAACTTACCGTCAAATCAAAAAAACTTAACAATTTTGTTAATGTAAAAATTAAGTAATTTTGTACCAAAAGAACCTTAGAAAACTTATCTAGCCTTATTATAACAAGGGCAATTTAATTTAGCCTAATACAACTGAATATATTTTAGATAAGCTTACAATAATTTAATAATAAGCAAACACAATGAAATATATTTTTTTCGTCAGGTTCAGAATGATTTTTGCGAAATTATTGCATACACAAATTTTTGCTTGCCTTATTCGGCAACAAGAGCGTTGCTATTTAAGCTAAATTAGCAAGTTTTACCTATTCGGGACGACATATATATATATATACTGTTACCCTTTTTTCTTTCAGAGACGCGAAGTTAAATGTGGCTGAGGAAGATGCTGAGGAAGATGCTGAAGATGACGAAGATGACGAGGAAGATGAAAATGATGAACATATTATAGAAAAAAGGTAAATGTCTTTTTTTTTTTTTTTACTCAGAAATTATATTAGCATATTTGATGCTATTTGCATGCGAGTCATTTCAAAAGGAGAACAGAGACAAAACCATAATAATAACAGAAATAAATTGAGGAATGATGATGATTATTATTATAAAGAGTTAGCAAACAGCAACAACACACACATATTCAGTAATAATAATAATAATAATAATAATAATAATAATAATAATAATAATAATAATAATCATAATAATAATAATAATCATAATAATCATAATAATAATAATAATAATAATAATAATAATAATAATAATAATAATAATAATAATAATAATAATAATAATAATAATAATTAAATATTGATAATAGTTATAGTTAAATAATAATAATAATAATAATAATAATAATAATAATAATAATAATTAAATAATGATAATAGTTATAATTAAATATTAGTAATAATAATAATAATAATAATAATTAAATATTATTAATAATAATGATAAAAATATTTTAGGTATTTTTTTACATTGGTCTAATAACTTATTTCTTTAACAGAGAAGCTGGCGATGACTTTGAAAATGAAGATGAGGAAGATGAGGATGATGAGTAGAGGTAATGAGATACGACTGAGTCTGCTACACGAACAATGTCCTTGTATTTTCATACTAGCCAATCATGTGCCTAAGGAAAATATTCTCAGACTCGCAAGAAAACGCTACATTAGTTATTTTTTAATTTTTACATGGAAATATTGTCACGATATTAATTTTTAATAAATTTATGCAACCATTTGTTCATTAATATTTAATAAGTCTGAATTTATTCATCTACTTATTTTTTTTTTTTCATTTCTCTTGCAGGTGTTTTGTTTAAGAAGATCATAAACTAGCAAGCAAAAAATAGAAAAAAAAATTAGATGTAAAATTTAGGTATTAGCTATCTTCACCTTTTATTTATTTTCCCTATAGCATATTCCCATTGCATATTCGCATAGCATATTCATAATATTTATAGATCATGGTACACGCTCTTTCTTTCCCACTCTTGTGTCAGTCTTGTCTATTTTAAAGGATCCCAAACGATTTACTGATTTTAAAGCCAACCAAAGTATATTAAATAGCCCAAACTACTAATTAATAGTCATACAAGGCTTATAAAGCCGCGCAAAGTCTATAAAATCATCCAAAGATTTTAAAATCACGTTAAGTATATAACATTTTCCAAGGTTGTTAAAGGCACCCGAAGCTTATAAAGTCATCCAGTGTTTTAAAAATAATTTAAAAAATATAAAGAGCCACCCAAAGTGCTTAAAGCCCCATAAAGATTGTTGACACACGCAAAATTTCTAAAGCCATGCAAATTAAAAAAAATATATACCCACAGCATTTAAAGTTAACCAGAATATACAATACCACCCTAAACTTTCAAAGATATCCAAAGTATATTTGCTGTGTCATTTACTCCACTCATTTACACCTCTCTTGCTAAACCTGCATTTTATAACCCCCTTCCACATTATAAATATTTTCATCACATTATCTATGCAATCTTTATTTATTTATTTATTTAAAGAGCCAGTTAAATTATTTACCAAATAGGTAGTTACAGCGCTCGTCCAGAAATCTGTTGCCAATTCTTCCTCAGTGAACGGTTAGTACAAAGTATAAAATGCTTATGTCTAGTCTGGTAAATGTGGCTTTGTGATTATGCTATGTTAAGGAAGCTACCATTAAAACTTTCAACAATGTCAAGAAATTATTAATTATTATTTTCCTTCTCTTCAGCGAATAAATTTTTTTTTTTTTTTTAGGCTGAATTTTGAATAATCCTTAAGTTAGTATATCTGAAGAACACATAAGGTGTTAGACCAATCTAATGGAACTTACAGCAGGTGTTTTTCAAGGTTATCGAATCGATGAAGAATAGTATATAAAAAAATCAAAGACAAAAAAAAATTAATTGAGCTTAGCTTTCTGAATTTATTGTGGAGTGTTATATAAAAAAAATTCCTAAAAGGCTAAAGGAATTGCATAAAAAAATATATGATATTGGTATTATAAAATAAGTAGCCTTTCAGAGATAAAGGCAATTGTTATAATTTTTAACTTTTGCTGTTAATTGCACATGGCCAATATAAATCTGTAATACCGGAATAGAGAAATTTAACATAAAATAACTACAGATGATAATATAAGAAAATTCTATTCAAAAGTAAAAAAAAAAGTACACCATTATTTTTTTTTATCCCTTGAGAATGTAGCAGAAAGATTGCAAAAAAATTATATATATATATATATATATATATATACATATTACAGATGATTTATGAATTAAGACTGAGCACGAGTCAATCTGTTTGAAGATGAGCAAATGTGTAAGCATATGTACCAATACGAACAGGTCACATTGACAGTGAAATGCTAAAAATAACCTACATAAGCGCTTGTGAATATTTGCGCTTTTAAAAGTAAATGTAAAATCATTTTGTGTCAGCAGTTTAATGGTTGTCAGTTTTGGAAAGTGACACTTGCGTACAGTTCAGGACATTTATTAGAGAAAACATTTTGCCACGTGTGGCAAAGTGAGTCCTTCAATAGATGTCCAGATCTGTTGGCTTTTTCTTCTGTTTAAAGGTTTGTGACAGTAAGTGGACAAAAACTAGTTTTTTGTTTTCAAAGACTAATGATAATTTTCCTGGCCTCAAAGCAAAAACATTGTATATGGCACGGAAAAAAAATCTTAGATATAAGAAGCTCATCAGTTTGCTATACTCTCAGGATTTGTACTTAAAGCAGTCGAGATGTTTTTATCAACTTTCTAGTCGTTTATAGAAAAATCTTAATTCGTAGTGTCCCGTAGTTTGTGTTTGTAGTTATAAGAAGAGAGCTCATAGATATTAAAAAATATTTCATATCTGTTTTTTTTTAAATAGTAATATAATATATTTAGAAGAATAAGAGGCGTATTATAAAGTATTTTATATTTTAGTTAAAATGTGAGAAACATTACCATATGTAAAAAAAATATATAAAAAGGGAGAAAATTTGATTTTATTGCACATTTCGATCTATCATAAGCATTGTTTTTGACATATTTTAAATTTTAGATAAAGGATTAACATGTATGCCAGGAAAGGGACACACAAACACACACACACACACACACACACACACACACACACATACAACAGGCCTAGTGTCTAATCGACATGTGCCTAGGACAGAATGGTAACTAACACACATGCGCGCGAATGCAGTCTTTTTTACGCTCAGTATAAAGGCACCATTCCAAATAGCTGAAAACACATTCTTGACTGATATTGCTGGGATATTTTATAGCTAATGTGCCTTTGGAACTCTTATGAACACATACAGTATTCAGTCCATCACCTGTGTCCCGCTTGTGACCGGTAATTTAATTCGAGGGTTTTTCTACTCTATTACCCCGGCCTTTGAGGATTCACTTCACTCTCTTTGAACTATACATTTAGCTGCTCTGACCTACTTTACACTCCTTTCATTTGTAAAACTTGTAACTGAAACATAGTGGAAAATACACTAGTCTTATGATGATTTAAAAACCTTCGAGTTCTTGTTAATCAACCTCTGACGTATTGGTTAAAGAGAAACACATTAAACTGTAAAATCAAATAAAACGCACCTGTGTTAGTAATAAAGTCGATCAATTTATTCATTTTTTTGAGAAATTACGATAAATAAATTACCTAGAGAGAGAACTTTTGAGCGAATGTCACATTTCCACACTTGTATAGACGGCTGGCTATATAGGAGTTACAAGTGTTACCTAATTACCCACAGGTGGGGCCTAAAAGGTGTATATAAAGGCCTTCCTTCACCAGGGAAAGTCATTCATACCTTTCTCCCTAGCTGCCTTACTCTCCCACTCCAGAATGAGGTGAGTAGTCCTAAGACTTCCAGTTAACTTTCTCCATCTTTACTGATTTGTACATGGGAGGGGGAGACAGCACGTGAACTATTTCTATTTAGAGAGCTGAGGTTAAGTTTGTCTGGTAAAAAGTTCTCTGTCCTTCATTCATCCCACTATTCTGCCGGTCTGAAAAATGAGGCAAAACACTTACCCAAAAGCGGAAAAAAAACCGCTCATGGGTATTTAATATGACAGAAAGAGAGACTACTACACCCACAACCTCAACACTGCTACCACCACTACTGATACTACAACTACTACCACCATGATATATGTCTAAGTTAGGATCTGTTTGATTAATTATCTTCTACAAAATCTTTATCCAGGTAAACTATTTTAGTATTCTCATTCATTTCATTCAGACTCACAGATAAGGACCCACTAGGGGCGAGGGGGAAGTTGGGACAGACGAAGAACTGCAGTAGAAGAGAAAGAGTCAGGACTAAACCCAACCCTTTGTGGGATAAACCCCGTTTATTTTTTTTATGCTGAGGAGGTGTTGATTCACCGGGAAATCTCCCGGCCCGGGTCTTGACCAGATGGCGACCCGGCTCCGGCTCCCTGGCGTGGGAGTAGCAGAGACCGAAGTCTTCCATGGGAGGGGATACCCCTCAGCGGTGGGACCAACTGGTCCCAGGCCTAGCCATATTCGCCCACAAGCACGAGGCAGGTAGGTAGATAGTTGCCAGGCCCCTCTGGTCTGCCACCTTCCCCGCCCCAAGGAGGCTGACGGGAAGGACAGGCTTGCGAGCCGCAGATGGTAACAAGCTCCAGCCTTGGCACCTACCCTGCCCTAGAAGGGCTGGGCATGGTGATCAACCTTTTATGCTGAAAAAGTTTTTGAAATAGCATTTAGATAATTTCTAGAAACCTGCACACTCTCTAAATTTATGCAATACATTAAGTGACCTTACTTAAGAGACTCTCACATTTGTGATGAATTGTGAAATATATTATGCGTTCACTTATCAGCATAATACTGGAACGGTTTTAAAGAAAGTGAATCCTCTTCCCTGTGGCCTGAGGATCAGTGTCGTTCATTTAAGAGACGAAACAGTAGTTCCGGGTACATAGGGAGTACCTCACGAAACACTGAACACCGAATATATGAGTACATGTTACTGTACTGGCCCGGTGGTCTGGTGGCTAGAGCTCTCGCTTCACACACGTAGGGCCCGGGTTCGATTCCCGGCGGGTGGAAACATTTCCATATTGTTTCCTTGCACCTGTTGTCATGTTCACCTAGCAGCAAATAGGTACCTGGGTTGTTAGTCGACTGGTGTGGGTCGCATCCTGGGGGACAAGATTAAGGACCACAATGGAAATAAGACAGACAGTCCTCGATGACGCACTGACTATGTTCACTCCTGGGTGGCTAACCCTCCGAGGTTAAAAATCCGAAGAAATCTTATCTTATCTTATCTTACAGTGTCCATGTTTCCCGACTCTTTATTCATAGACCAGTGTCTCTCAACCATCCACCCTCTTAGCTCTGGGGGTTTACATTTAATAATAATAATAATAATAATGTCCATGTACTACAGACCATAGCTGACATCAATGACATACTACTATATAGAAAGCCCCTTGTTATGCACAGCATTTCGGGAAAATTAGGTCAGTTTTGTCCCAGGATGCGACCCACACCAGTCCATTAACACCCAGGCGCCCATTTTACTGATGGGTGAACATAGACAACCGGTGTAATTAAACCCGTCCGATGTTTCCATCCCTTCGCCAGGAATCGAACCCGGACCCTCACCGTTTGAAGCGAGAGCTTTTGCCACCAGGCCACGGGTCACTTATGGCTTCAGTATCACTGTGACTTTACTTCATCGTTATTGAATCCTTGTGAATGGCGAGAATGAGCCGTCAACTTAGCAACTCTACTAAATTTATACAATTCTTCATGCAGTTACTCAATTTTATACGTAAATTTTTATTTTGTATCATTAGTCAGGTAAGGTTAGCTATTTTTGTAGCATATATATTAGTTTGTGACCCTTTGTTTTGATTTTTAAATGCATTGTTTTTTTTAAATATATCAATAATTTATATACATGTCGTGCCGAATAGGTAAAATTGGTCAATTAGCAAAACTCATTTAAAATTAAGTCCTTTCTAAAATTTTCTCTTATACGTTTAAAGATATATTTTTTTCCATTTATGTTAATGTAAAAATTAATAATTTTGTACCAAAAGAACCTTAGAAAACTTACCTAGCCTTATAATAACAAGCACAATTTAATTTAGCCTAATCCAACTAAATGTGTTTTAGATAAGTTTATAATAATTTAATAAACAAACACAATGGAATATATTTTTTTTCGTTAGGTTCAGAATGATTTTTTGCAAAATTATTGCATACACAAAATTTTTGCTTGCCTTATTAGGCAAGAAGAGCGTTGCTATTTAAGCCAAATTCACAAGTTTTACCTATTCGGCACGACTTAGGTAGTAGGTTGGTAGACAGCAACCACCCAGTGAGGTACTACCGTCCTGCCAAGTGAGTGTACAACGAAAGCCTATAATTGTTTTACTTGATGGTAGGATTGCTGGTGTCTTTTTTCTGTCTCATAAACATGCAAGATTTCAGGTATGTCTTGTTACTTCTACTTACACTTAGGTCACTACACATTCATGTACAAGCATATATATACACACCCCTCTGGGTTTTCTTCTATTTTCTTACTAGTTCTTGTTCTTATTTCCTCTTATCTCCATGGGGAAGTGGAACAGAATTCTTCCTCCGTAAGCCATGCGTGTCGTAAGAGTCGATTAAAATGCCGTGAGGAAGGGGCTAGTAACCCCTTCTCCTGTATACATTACTAAAGTTAAGAAGATAAACTCTTGTTTTTCTCTTTGGGCCACCCCGCCTTGGTGGGAAACGGCCGATTTGTTGAAAGACAAAGAATATATATATATATATATATATATATATATATATATATATATATATATTATATATATATATTATATATATATATATATTATATAATGTAGTAGTCACGAAAGCGCTTGGAATTCCTCATTTTTCATAGTGGTATTCTTCATACAATTATATATATATATATATATATATATATATATATATATATATATATATATATATATATATATATATATATATATATATCGGAATGAGTAGGAAGTCCAGGTAGAAGCGCTGATATCACTTTCTGCTTTACTCCAACAGGTTCAACTTGCAGCTGCTTGGATTCATTGCCCTAGTGTTTGTGACTCTATGCCACGCCATGCCTGGCATGCACGACAACCACGAACGACTTCGAAAGGCATTACGAGACCCCGTTGATTTTCGCCTGGACTAGTACGCAACCCTATATGTGTCTGGTTGAGGAAGGAATAGTTGTTTCTTATTGTGGGAATGATGTGTCTGGTTGAGAGAGAGAGAGAGAGAGAGAGAGAGAGAGAGAGAGAGAGAGAGAGGCTGGTGTGCTCGTTCGTTGGTTGGTCTCTATTAGGAGTACTTAGGAGCTATTATTATATTTTGAGGTTTTTATTGAATTTCGCTAGTAAATAATCTATATCATACATGTTCAGACAATTGGAAGGCAGGAACGACCCCTTCTGAGTCTGTTATTCATGAGAGACTTCTTTTGAATCCCTGTGCAGGCTCAATGTTATTTAGGAACACACCCTTGTGAATCCCTGTTCAGACTGTTAGCCAGGAACACACCCTTGTGAAACCCTCTACAGGATCATAGTAAATAAAGAAAACAGTTATTATAGTCAGTAATGTCATAAGTTTCTCCTATTAATCAATAATCTAGATTCTTTCTCATCCCTCAAGACTTTTTGTTTCCTTCTATTATCATTATTGCATTTATGGTGAAGAGCTAAACATGTATGGGGGTCATACAGCCCCTGGGGGAACAGGAGGCATTCTTCTTTAAGAAGAATAAACAAGAAAATAATTTCCATTAAGGAAATCGTTGCTACAAAAGTGTCGATGGATTTGGTCTAAAGAATTTAGACCTGCCCTTACATTTCATGGCTTTAATTGCATTACCCTTCAGTCCCCAGGCGTTGCAATGACCTCTTTCCTCTTTCCCTAATTATTCTAATCATTCAAAGTATTATTGATGAGGAAGACACATGTTCAAAATGAGGCCACAGAGGTGATTGCAATCTTGGAGACAGTAGAAGTGGAGAGGAAGTTTGAGGTGATTAGTCTCTCGACCCTGATGGAAGATGGTCAGTCTCTTGGCCTGATTTAGCACGTGTCTTACTCTTCAACTTGCCCTTATTGTCTACAGGATATATAATCATTTTCCAAGCATTTTTCTTTCAACTCTTTGCAGCAGCGACAGCAGGGACTCCAATAGCAACGGCACAGACAGCAACGAGAGCGAATACAATAGAAATGATTTGAAAGTCGCTGATAACGCCAGGCGTTACTGGTGGAATCACTTCTTTAGCAGTGAAGAGAGTAACGAAAGTAACGAAAGTAACCACCGTAGACGCTCTTCCACCACCTCCACCACCACTCGAACAACCCAAGCTGCCGGAAAATAGATATCGCATGACGGAATACCATGAGATTTCCTTTCACTTAACACGACCAACTTTCCACTTGAGACTTCCTTCTTGTCCCTTAAATACTTCGTAAATTTCACTTGAAAAGACGTAAGTTTTACTTAAGACGACCCTCCTATCTACTGAAAACAAATCGCTTTTTCACTTAAAAACGTGATAAATCTCACTTAAAAATACTTACGTTTCAATTATGACGACTTGCACATTACCTAAGACGACCTTTGCTTCAAGACCTAAGACGACCTTTGCTTCAGGAAAAGTCCTGAAGCGCAATGTTGTAACGAGAAAAATAAAAGGTGCTGATGTTATTAACTATAAACAAAAAGAACTAAAAAAAAAAAAGATATGCGTGGTAAAGAGAGCGTTTAGTGGAGCCCCATTTCTTTCTGTACTCACCTAGTTGTGGTTGCAGGGGTCGAGTCATAGCTCCTGGCCCCGCGTAGAGCTTAGTAATTTCTTTGCTAGTTGGAGGTAAATTATTATCTCTACGGATATTGGCTAATAAAATAATGCATTAAAAATATATTTTTTTTAAATATGCCTCCAAACATACTGTATATGACAAAACAGTACAAAGTATATACACACACGTATATGCACATGCACACACACACACACACACACACACACACACACACACCACACACCACACACACACATACATACACGCACACATATACAACAGGCCTAGTATATAATCGACATGTGCCTAGGACAAAATGGTAACAACAACACACACACACACACACACACACACACACACACACACACACACACACACATACACACACACAACTATATATATATATATATATATATATATATATATATATATATATATATATATATATGTCCACCTATATATATATAATATATATATATATATATATATATATATATATATATAGAAAAATATATAATAGAGAGAGAGAGAGAGAGAGAGAGAGAGAGAGAGAGAGAGAGAGAGAGAGGGAGAGAGGAGAGAGAGAGAGAGAGAGAGAGAGAGAGAGAGAGGAGAGAGAGAGAGAGAGAGAGAGAGAGAGAGAGAGAGAGAGAGAGAGAGAGAGAGAGAAAGAGAGGGAAAAGAGAGATGAGAAATATATTTAAAAAATGTTGAGGCCTTTCGTATTAAAACCTTCATCAGACGCTAGAACTCTCAATGTACTACCTGGGTATCAGCCAGGAATTCAACCAGTTAGGTGGAAAAGGATGCCGCATGATTCCTTCAAAGCATGAAGAGTTAGAGGCTCGATCCTCCGCGTGTCCGGTAACAGCAAGATATAATCTCTCAATCAAGGTAACACCTGCTTAACAGGCTTGGACATTTTTGAGAAATCTCCTTTGTTCACCACTCGCCATTCAAGGAATCGGAGCTACTCCCTCCCTTTCTTTAGCGAGGGGATCGGGGGGGGGGGAAGAAGGGGAAAATTAAACCTGATTACCTCCCATTTCCCAGGCGCTATAAGACCCCTAGGGGTATAGCGTTTACCCCCAAATATGACAGCGATAATACTTAGCTCCTAATTCACACAGTGTGGGTTTCAGATCTGGATGATCTTGCTCTCAGTTTGGCATCTTTTTTCGTCATAACATGACTGTGAAAACCAACCGTAGGTTGCAGAAAAATATTATTTTATTTAGGCAACATTTCTCTCTACACAACAGAGCGAGACGTTGTCCCAGTAAAAACGTGTCACGCAGCCTGCGTCTCTTCTCCACTGCTGTCAACAGTTAGTTTAATATCTTTATTATGCACCCCATACCCATCCTGTGGGCGGTAGTCAAAAGATTACAGAGGTACATAATGAGGGACTGGACCTCAAAGTTATAATAGCTGAGCAAGTTACAAAGGTAATGAAATCATCTGGTCACAATCACGACCAAGTCACAAAGGCAATGAATAATCTACACGTCTACACATGGTTACAATCATGAACAAATTACAAAGTAATGAGCCATGTCAACAGTGTGCTCTTCAGAGAGGCGATGCTTGACAGAGTCGTGTCGTGAGAGAGGTCAGATCGCACGAGGGTTGCATCTATGTCCATCTTGCGTCGGCGTTTGTCCAGCATGAAGTATTCCCCTCCAACGTGACCCGGATCTTGTCAAGGTTGACCACAGTCACGCAGAAACTTCATGTTTTTAAACAGAGAAAGATATCGCAGACGATAACAAAACATATTTTCAGAGGAAGTCTCAGCTCTATCACTGAATTGGGCTGAGAGATGTAAGGCCATTGATTTCGCTTATTAATATGATATTAGTGATGTTCAGCTAAAGAGCTTCAAGTGTATCTGTCAACTAATTTATTCAAGATAGAGTCATTATTTATATCCATCACGACTGCCTTTCCGACACTAACCTAATCTGACGACAATCTTAAAAAATGAGTGGGAGAGGCGACTCACGGCTCATGGATTCTCCTTCACCCTCCTAATCCCATACCCACACCCCTCCTCCTTCTCTTACTCCTCCTACTGCTCCTCCTAATCCTGTTTCTCCTTTTCTGCTCCTCTTCATTTTCTTCTTTCGCATGTCGTTATTAGCAGAGGTGTTGGATTTAATAAAGAAATTCATTATATTTATAGCTAAACTAAATATATGTGCGCTACCTCAAATACCAAAAAGCTGTGAAAAGCCATGTTCTCGGACAAGGTCTACAATATATCTTTTTTTTTTTTTTATTAACACATCGGCCGATTCCCACCAAGGCAGGGTGGCCCGAAAAAGAAAAACTTTCATCATCATTCACTCCATCACTGTCTTGCCAGAAGGGTGCTTTACACTACAGTTATAAAACTGGAACATTAACACCCCTCCTTCAGAGTGCCGGCACTGTACTTCCCATCTCCAGAACTCAAGTCCGGCCTGCCGGTTTCCCTGAATCCCTTCATAAATGTTACTTTGCTCACACTCCAACAGCACGTCAAGTATTAAAACCATATGCCTCCATTCACTCCTATCAAATACGCTCACACATGCTTGCTGGAAGTCAAAGCCCTCGCACACAAAACTTCCTTTACCCTCCCTCCAACCTTTCCTAGGCCGACCCCTACCCCGCCTTCCCTCCACTACAGATTTATACACTCTCGAAGTCACTCTGTCTCGTTCCATTCTCTCTACATGTCCAAACCACCTCAACAACCCCTCCTCAGCTCTCTGGACAATCGTTTTGGTAATCCCGCACCTCCTCCTAATTTCCAAACTCCGAATTCTCTGCATTATATTCACACCCCACATTGACCTCAGACATGACATCTCCACTGCCTCCAGCCTTCTCCTCGTTGCAACATTCATCACCCATGCTTCACACCCATATAAGAGCGTTGGTATAACTATACTCTCATACATTCCCTCTTTACTTCCATGGACAAGGTTCTTTGTCTCCACAGACTCCAAGTGTTCCACTCACCCTTTTCCCCTCATCAATTCTATGATTCACCTCATCCTTCATAGACCCATCCGCCGACATGTCCACTCCCAAATATCTGAATACATTCACCTCCTCCATACTCTCTCCCTCCAATCTGATATCCAATCTTTCGTCACCTATTCTTTTTGTTATCCTCATCACCTTACTCTTTCCTATATTCACTTTCAATTTTCTTCTTTTACACACCCTACCAAATTCATCCACCAACCTCTGCAGCTTCTCTTCAGAATCTCCCAAAAGCACAGTGTCATCAGCAAAAGCAACTGTGACAACTCCCACTTTGTATTTGCTTCTTTATCTTTTAGCCCAACACCTCTTGCCAAGACCCTCGCATTCACTTCTCTTACAACCCCATCTATAAATATATTGAACAACCACGGTGACATCACACATCCTTGTCTAAGGCCCACTTTTACTGGGAAATAGTCCCCTTCCCTCCTACACACTCTAACCTGAGCCTCACTATCCTCATAAAAACTCTTCACTGCTTTCAGTAACCTTCCTCCTATTCCATACACCTGCAACATCTGCCACATTGCCCCCCTATCTACCCTATCATACGCCTTTTCCAAATCCATAAATGCCACAAAAACATCTTTACCCTTATCCAAATACTGTTCACCTATATGTTTCACTGTAAACACTTGGTCTACACACCCCCTACCTTTCCTAAAGCCCCTTGTTCATCTGCTATCCTGCTTTCTGTTTTACTCTTAATTCTTTCAATAATAACTCTACCATACACTTTACCAGGTACACTCAACAGACTTATTCCCCTATAATTTTTGCACTCTCTTTTGTCCCCTTTGCCTTTATACAAAGGAACAATACACGCTCTCTGCCAATCCCTAGGTACCTTACCCTCTTCCATACATTTATTAAATAATAGCACCAACCACTCCAAAATTATATCCCCACCTGCTTTTAACATTTCTATCTTTATCCCATCAATCCCAGCTGCCTTACCCCATTCATTCTACCCACTGCCTCACGAACTTCCCTACACCCACAACTGGCTCTTCCACACTCCTACAAGATGTTATTCCTCCTTGCCCTACACACGAAATCACAGCTTCCCTGTCTTCATCAACATTTAACAAATCCTCAAAATATTCTCTCCATCTTCCCGATACCTCTAACTCTCCATTTAATAACTCTCCTCTCCTATTTTTAACTGTCAAATCCATTTGTTCTCTAGGCTTCCTCAACTTATTAATCTCATTCCAAAACTTTTTCTTATTTTCAACAAAATTTGCTGATAACATCTCACCCACTCTCTCATCTGCTCTCTTTTTACATTGCTTCACCACTCTTTAACCTCTCTTTTCTCTCCATATACTCTTCCCTCCTTGCATCACTTCTACTTTGTAAAACCTCTCATATGCTAACTTTTTCTCCCTTACTACTCTCTTTACATCATCATTCCACCAATCGCTCCTCTTCCCTCCCGCACCCACTCGCCTGTAACCACAAACTTCTGCTGAACACTCTAACACTACATTTTTAAATCTACCCCATACATTTTCGACCCCATTGCCTACACTCTCACTAGCCCATCTATCCTCCAATAGTTGTTTATATCTTACCCTAACTGCCTCCTCTTTTAGTTTATAAACCTTCACCTCTCTTTACTTACTGATTCTATTTTCCTTGTATCCCATCTACCTTTACTCCCACTGTAGCTATAACTAAAAAGTGATCTGATATATCTGTGGCCCCTCTATAAACATGTACATCCTGAAGTCTACTCAACAGTCTTTTATCTACCAATACATAGTCCAACAAACTACTGTCATTACGCCCTACATCATATCTTGTATACTTATTTATCCTCTTTTTCTTAAAATATGTATTACCTATAACTAAACCCTTTCTATACAAAGTTCAATCAAAGGGCTCCCATTATCATTTACACCTGGCACCCCAAACTTACCTACTACACCCTCTCTGCATGTTTCTCCCACTTTAGCATTTAGGTCCCCTACCACAATTACTCTCTCATTTGGTTCAAAAGTTCCTATACATTCGCTTAACATCTCCCAAAATCTCTCTCTCTCCTCTACACTCCTCTCTTCTCCAGGTGCATACACGCTTATTATGACCCACTTTTCGCATCCGACCCTTATTTTAATCCACATAATCCTTGAATTTACACATTTATATTCCTCTTTTCCTTCCATAACTGATCCTTCAACATTATTGCTACCCTTCCTTAGCTCTAACTCTCTCAGATACTCCTGACTTAATCCCATTTATTTCTCCCCACTGAAACTCGCCTACCCCCTTCAGCTTTGTTTCGCTTAGGGCCAGGACATCCAACTTCTTTTCATTCATAACATCGGCAATCATCTCTTTCTTATCATCCGCACTACATCCACGCACATTCAGACATCCCAGTTTTATAAAGTTTTTCTTCTTCTCGTTTTTAGTAGATTTGTACAGGAGAAGGGGTTACTAGCCCATTGCTCCCGGCATCTTAGTCGCCTCATACGACACGCATGGCTTACGGAGGAAAGATTCTTTTCCACTTCCCCATGGACAATAGAGAAAATAAAAAGAACAAGAGCTATTAAGAAAAAGAAGAAAAACCTAGATGTGTGTATGTATATATATGCATGTGTATGCCAGTGTAGTGTGACCTAAAGTGTAAGTAGAAGTAGCTAGATATACCTGTTATCCAGCGTGTTTATGAGACAGAAAAAAGACACCAGCAATCCTACCATTATGTAAAACAGTTTCAGGTTTCTGTTTCACAGTCACCTGGCAGGACGGTAGTACCTCCCTGGGTGGTTGCTGTCTACCAACCTACTACCTATCTTATACTCACATTATATATGTATATTCTTAAGACTAGTGAAGGTGTGGCTATCCATAAATCCAGAGGAGCTAGGCCCACTCAAAAGCACTGAGTGGATAGGCCTATCTATAAACCAAGTAGAGTTATGTTTATCTATAAGCTCAGAAGAGATGCACATATTCTCAAACCCAGAGAAACTATGGATATCCATAAACCCAGAGGAGTTGTGCCTATGCCTAAACCTAGAGAAACCATAGCTATCCATAAACCCAGATGAGCTATGTTTATTATTAAACCCAAGAGAGAGAGAGAGAGAGAGAGAGAGAGAGAGAGAGAGAGAGAGAGAGAGAGAGAGAGAGAGAGAGAGAAAGAGAGTGTGTAGAGAAAAATAAATATTGATTCATTTTTGTATTTTCAAACTGCAGCGGCCGTCACAACGAAGAGAGAGAAGTGGTAGTTCCTGGTATCTTTTGGGTACTGGGAAGACCCAAGGAGGAGTTGGAGCCAGGAAGGCCCATGGAGTCCATCCTACCATCTCCCTCTTATAAAGGGATCCCGCATCTCTCTCCTTAGTCTTATTGTGTCGCACAACACAGCAGGTTGTCACCAGACGCTCTCCCTCACGCAACATGAGGTAAGTTTTGGGTTAGGTAAAGATGTTAAGAGCAGAGCAAGATTTCGTTAAGAAAATGCTTCCATTTTAGTTAAGAAAAGTGTTTGAAGGAATCATTTTTTTTTAAGGGGGAATGAAGGAAAGGGGTTTATAATTCACAATGTCTAGAAACCAACTGCGAGGTTTCTGACCTACGACTTAAAAGGCGTGTAATTTTCATTTTTATAAGAAGTTAGAGACTTTATTCTCACTATTGATTAATTAAAGAGGATCCATAATTCTGATTTCCAAAATGTTTTAGCATGATTGTGAGGATTCATAGTTTCCACACGAAGCCCTTAGAAGTTTCAGAAGCCTTGGGGATGATGTTAGGGTTCTGATAATCTCGAATCACATATTGGAAAGATCCTAAGAGGGATGCAATCAGAGTATAGTAAAGTCGGTGTGATAAAGGAACCCATTATATTTTATCGCAATTTTCAAAATATTCTCTCGCTACTCTTTCCTTAAACATTATTCGCCATCTCTTATTCTCCTACATTTAATAATTTCCTCGCATTTTCTCCCCTCCTCTCTTTCTTTCTTCTTCCTCTGTACTCTTTTCCTTGCAGCATCGTAGCTCA